>BTHU01000017.1:81066065-81648565 GCA_036184795.1 Tokudaia tokunoshimensis
TGCCCCCACTACATCTGCATAACCTCTCCAAAAAAGTGAACTCATCTCTCTGCTTGAGCCAAATTTCTCAGAGCGCAACTGTGCATTAAATAGAACATAAATCTTAAGAGGCCAGCTTCGGCCTCCAGTCCTGGGAGGATATGCCTTGTAAGTGACATAGAATGCAGAGCCCCATCCTGCAGGCTCAGTGTCTGAGTGGTAAGGTTCCCAGTTCCAACGCTAACATTACAAATGAGTCCATGTATATGCATGTCTGGAGTCCCTCCCTGATTCAGCATTTCTGCCACGATATGAGTCGCGTGTCCAGTCAGTGTTTCTCTCGACACTATGATCACAAGTCTGCTGTGGCTTATGTTGCATTCTCAGTATCTAGCAAGTGGTGGTGCCTGGCAGGTAGTTTAATGACTTTCAACAGGAAAAGGAAGAACAAAGATCAACTCAGGGACATACTCAGGCCCAGAGGGGGTCTTCCCTAAGGACAGCAATTACTGGCAAGACAGACTTCCACGGCTGCAGGGAAGGTGCAAGAGCACCACACATCCAGTCAAAAATCCAAGGACAGACACCTCTGTATATAGCATAAAGAAGGCAGGGAAGTTCATTCTGATCATGACAAAGTGAGCTTAGAAATGAAGATGGAATTCTAAATAATGTTCCAGTTTGACCAACTTTTTAATTTTACAAAGAAACAACAGAGTGGTCACAAACTGCCCTTCAGGTTAAAGCATGCCCTCGCGTTTACCAGTGTTTCCTTTTTGTCAAAAGATCATGTTGCTTAGCAGACTCAGAGCAGAAAGAAAGGGATTACAACCACAAGACAGCCATGAGGACCTCCGGTTAACCCTTCACTTGACAGCTCTTTCTACATTGCCTTTTCCTGTACGTGGAAGCCTGTGAAGACCCAGCAAAGAAAACCAAGTTGTGTTTTCATAATTCCATGGGCCTCTCTGTAGGAATGAATCCTATCTGAAAACAATCTTATTATAGAAATGTTTAAAAACTTTAAAAGATTGAAAACTTAAATATCATAGGAGAAAGCAGTCTACCATGACTGAAGCCCTTCAGCCCTCCCTGACTTTATCCATTCCGTGCTACCCTGGTGGGAAGTCAGGTTCTGATTAGCATGCCTACCAAATAAATACTGCCTCCTTTTAATTATGACCAAATTATTGGTGGGTAAGGAGAAGGGAAGAGCTGCTATGTGTATATGTGAGTGCTGGCACAAATTTGTCAGTAATCTATCAAGAAAGATCCCTTAAAAGTGAAATGTCATTTCAAATGGACAACCATTTTTATGATGTGGTTTAAGAACCACCTTATGAAAAGCTGGTCGCGTACTCCCTATGCTCTCATTACCACTGAAAACATGCCCTTTTCTTTTTTAAAATATTTAATTAAAGAATTATGTGTATGTGTCTGTGGCTATGTGTCTGTGAATACAGGTCCCTGCAGAGGTCAGAAGATGGCACACGGAGCTTGATCTACAGGTGGCCGTGAGCTGTACAACTCAGGTGCTAAGAACTGCCCTTTGGTCCTCTGCAAGAGCATGCTCTCCTAACAGATGAGCCATCCCTCCAGCCCCTTGCACTTACACCAATTTAATAGGCAAACTTGTGCATATTGCCAGGCAAGATGGCCAAACCAGGCACAGACCTGCTCAGGGCTAGTGAGGACAAGGCAGGAAGACTCCCAGGTGAGGCTACCATGGTGCGGCCCTGAACAAATCAAGCACCACCAACAAGTACCTCATCTCATGCTTATTTTGATTTTGTGTCGTCTCCTCCAGTTGCTGGCAATTTCTGATCTTTTTCTGGACTCCTAGTAATTCATGCTTCCCTTTCTTATAATTAATTTGCATTAGTCTGTTTGTAGTTTTTGTTCATGAACTTCTGATGTATTTATGAGAAATATTTCTATTTTATGGCTACAAGATTTTGTTCCATATGTGGCAAAATATTTTCTCCTTGTCTCTTATTTCTGTAAATTCTGTGAGTTTCTCTACAGATGATATTTTTTATGGTACCAATGATTCTCTCTCATTCATATTCTCTCTCTCTCTCTCTCTCATTCATATTCTCTCTCTCTCTCTCATTCATATTCTCTCTCTCTCTCTCTCTCTCCTGTGTGTGTGTGTGTGTGTGTGTGTGTCTAATATTTCCCAAACTTTTTTTTCCCCTGATGAACTTTTACTTTGTTCTTTCGTGTTTATATCTTTATTTGTGTTGCGTTTTCTACTTCGGGTCCAGGACAGCACAGGGCATTCTGGATGATCTAATAATGCATTGCTTCAAAATCCAAGCAAGGGTGAGCAAGACCTCCACTGCATCAACAGTACATAGCATCGCGCCCTTTGAAAGAAAGAGTCACACCTTCTTCCTTTCCATGCGGGCTGACGTTTCTTAGCCTCCATCCCAAGCTCTCCTGTAAAGCTGTCACACAAACTCACCAGAGCTGCCCTGCCCTTGCTGAGCTGTCTGCAGTTGCACAACTTGCCCTGGGGTTTCAAACATGAGCTCAGAGCCCTGGCAGGGACATCTAAGGCACCAGGGCTTCCCAGCACCATCAGGAGCCGCAGGTACCAGAGCATCAGGAAACTGAGGCATGTGTGGTAGGATGGGGTAACAGGTTCACTCAAGGGCTTTAGAAGCATAAATAGGGTCCCTGGAGGTGGGACATTGGCTAAGGCAACCACCCTAACACTAATACCCAGGGGCAGCCTGGGGCAATAGGAGACTGATGAGAATCTGAGCCATTCAGCCCAGGCATGAGAGGAGGCTCTTCCAGCAGACAAGAATGAAATCCAGGGGCCCAGTCCCTAAGGCCAGAATCTTAACAAGTCATGGCTAGCAGCAAGGACATGTCAGGATCCCTGAGCTGCTTCTTAAAGCCCCACCGGTTTACATCAGAGCCTCTAGGTGTAGGACCCACAGCACGGCACCATAGGTACAGGGCTACGGTGGGAGAGAAGGCTCAACAAAAGCCCGACTATCTGAATTTGATCCCTGGAGGACAGAAATGACTCCTCAGAGTTGTCTTCTGACCTCCATATGTCTGTCATGGCATGCACGTGCTGACACAGACACCCCCGTCATACATATGCATGCATGAGATAACATCGAATTAAAATAGTTTAAAGTCTACCTACTCTTTGAAGTTGGGGCAAAATAGTCAATGAGAATAGATCATCTTCTCATTTAAGTTGCAAGAGCTAGAAAACTAAAGCTGGGAAAATAGGAAGAATAAAAATATCCAGCGCTAGGGGATTCTCAAAGTGAAAACTGTTAAACAGGGGGTGGTCCTCGGGGTTGAGCAAAGCCACCTCTCTGCCACCCTCGGCACCTTCCCACCCTCAACAAGTCAGTCATGCCATTCATTTTAAGCAGGAGCCTCTGCCCTAAATCTGCACAGCTTTTCTTTATGTGGTGGGGGTGGGGGTGCAATGTGAGGGAGCTCTGCGAGCACGCCACCAGAAGATGTTTTGCTTTTGCTTTTGAGGGTGTCAGTTAGGAAAGGGACGTTAAGAAGAGAATGCATTCTGAAGGAAATACTGAGATGGGAATACTTTTTAAGCCCACAGGAACAGCAGCATTTCGAAAGGTAATAGGATGCTTTTGAGGTTACCAATTTTTCACATAACCCACTACGGATTCTGAACGCAGCCCGCGGGTCAGGTCTCCCTTGGTTTCAACAGTTATGGATATCAACAGAAGTGAGGCCACACAAGTAAAGGATTGGAGGTTAAAACCAACTTTCCGAGCTCGTGTTCCTTTTCCAGGACTGTAGTTCAAGGTGCAGTGCGTGAGTCATTGCCACCCAAACACCAGAAATTTAATAATAAATTCAAAGCTTACAGGAAGGGATTACGGTGCTTCGGTTTATTATCGTAAAAACAGTGCCGATGACGAGAGTGATGATGGCATCTCTGTCTGTATAGCAACAAGAAATTGTAAGCTGTACAGTGCTGGGACTGCAGGAACAGGTCCGTGTGGAGTAGGCTGGTCTGTTCCTTGGTCCAATGGGGCCCTGGACTGAATCATAGTGGAGGCGTGAATGTCTGGACTATTTTTAATGAACTCTGGGGAGATGTGTTTGTACTACCCTTGGGTTCCTAATATAACACTCACTTCTATTTGTGGGATGGCTAGCACCATCTTCCATTCAGCCTTTCTTCCGTGAATACATTCTCATCGGCCGAAGCCGAGACTTCAAAAATGTTTAATTAGTTTTAAGTTCCAGATGTGTGATATGTTCCCTCACAGACATCCTATAAGGGAAGAACATGTCGTGGGCTCCGTGGTCAGTCCCTCCTCTCACCAGCAAAACAGACGCCTTGGCAGCATGTGGGAAAACAGCCATGAAAAACACTTATGTCATTGCCAGGACCAGCCACTCCTCACAGATCTCTGAGTGATTTGACTCCTGTCTTTACCAACAGCAGCCTCTCTAGCTCACTGCCCTTCCTGTTCAATCTGCGAACTCGGAGCCTGGAAGAAGACGACCAGTCTGCCATGGCATCCTACCCTCTAGGCAGCCCCCTTCCCAACAAACCCTTCCGATTCCCTGTCGCTGCTGGAGATGCAGAGACCAGCCTTCTGCCCTTGCACTGGTCTTGTTTGGTTTCTGCACAATGAACTTGTGTCTGTGTTTCCTTCCTGTGTCTGTCCTGTTCAGCAGAAACAGGTGTAGAGATAAGATGACAGCCATGGGGGCAGATGACTCTTTCTTTATGGTTCTAGGACACCTGTAGATGTCTGGATGTTCCTATAGTCTGTAAATTCTTTCCAAAACCCTAGAACCAAAGGGCAGTGGTAGCAGGAAGGCAGATGGGGCAGGAATTGCAATCTACTTAGCCTATAATTGCCTTGAGCTCGTGAACTATTAGAATAAAAATGTTCTTGGTGATTTTAATGGTTGAATGAAAATTCACACTCATTAAACAGCACAGCTGAGGGGCGATCTTCAGCCTCTGTAACAAAAATGACTTTACAGCTAAAAGTTCAGGCGGCAAAACAATAGGGGCTATAGCTTATGGTTAGATCACAATTTTTAAATTTTTATTTTCCTTTGTGGCCAGTCAGTTACTCCAATTTATTTTCTAATGAGAACAAACAAAAAGGAGAAATTAAAAATAGAAATACAAAGATAGTCACGTTTTTGCAACTGCTCTGACCCGGAAATAGCAGGCACCTGACCTTTATGCAGCTTCCTCTAGGTACGGATCCCATTTTGTACTGACTCCATTTTAAGGT
Organism: Tokudaia tokunoshimensis; assembly: GCA_036184795.1. Taxonomy (NCBI): domain Eukaryota; kingdom Metazoa; phylum Chordata; class Mammalia; order Rodentia; family Muridae; genus Tokudaia; species Tokudaia tokunoshimensis. Next base: position 81,071,315 of record BTHU01000017.1, read on the forward strand.
TTGTCTTCTGACCTTCTCTCATAGATCAAGCCCTGGGCTATATATCTTGTCCATCATAGCTTACAGATGTGAAGTTGCTGCGTATTACAAGGTAATCAGGTCCAAAGAAGGGACTTCAGTTTCCTAATTTGTTTGTACACTGTCTCGCAAGGAACCATATTCTGGCAAACACTCAGCAACAACTTTAATAACACTAACATTTTGCCAAAGATTTTCTTATTTTGCACCAAGTACCCAGCACAGATTGTTCCCAGAAAAGGAGGCTCATGGTTGCTCTGAAGTATCTGCTTCTATATTCCTATTATATCCCAATATGTACACAAGGCAGTTTACATAATAAGATTGGGAGTAGTAAGCATCCTATGATCCATCAGTGGAGAGGATAACAAGAGGACACCTTCAGTCCCAACCAGGCCCCTCCCATGCACGGGTAGGCTGGGAGTAGAAGGCAGGGATTAGAGTAAGGAATCCCCAGAATACAGACTCTGCAAGTCTGTCCAGCCAAGGTAGCATCCGAGGCTAAAGCTACTCTCCAGTACAGCCACTTTTCTCTACATACATCATAATCCAGACTATCCTGATCTCTTTAGGATAACAAAACAAACCTTTAAAAAGTAATCCATCCCCTGCCTTGCTATAAATGGAAATTGAAAGTACCTAGAAACATAATCCCCCCTTATAGGAGTCATTTAAAATCCACCCTCGCCTCACCTCCACATTATTAATTAGGAAGGTGTCAGAAGAAATACGGCTGCACATGTAACTGTCATATTCACGGTTTCAAGCGTGGCTCTTAAGTGCTGGCTTGCTGGCAGTCTGTTTGCCTTTCACTCTCTAGCTCCCCATTACTCTTGGAATCCATTTCTGTTTCCCATTATCTTCTATTACCTTGATAACCCAAAAAACTAGTCAACAATCCAATCGCATTAAAAGAGATACATTTTTTCTTTTCTTCCAAATGTTATTTTCAGCAACTCAGGGAAAAACAAACAAACAAAAAACAACTATCAGTCAAAGAAGGAATTTTTAGGGTATATGAAGGGGGAAATATATAAATCCTTCCCCTGAGAGTAACAAGCTAATTGCAAAGCTCCAGACAGAGCCAACAGACTGCTCTGAGGCAAAAGAAACTTTTTCTCGAGGCAGGGTCTTCTGTATCCCAGGCTGGCCTCTAACTCGCTCAACTCACTATGAAGCTGAGGAAAACCTTGAACTTCTGATCCTCCTGACTCCACCTCTCAGTTTCGTTGGGATACACCACTATTGCCAGGTTTGAGGAAAACAAAGTTCTGAGAAGGACTTAACTGCTCTGCTCAGACCAAACTACAAGAGAAAACACACACACACACACACACACACACACACACACACACACACACACAGAGAGAGAGAGAGAGAGAGAGAGAGAGAGAGAACGCACCAAAGACCCTGCATCACCCACAGCTGCCCTTTGCAAATGTACCTTTTTTAAAGAACAGGTCTTTCAACTGAACCTCCTTCAGTGTGCTGTTGCTCAGCTGGTCGATGAACAGCATGTCCTTTGCACGGGGTACTCCAACTGTGTCACAGTCCACCCAGTTCAAATCATCCTCCAACATCAGCCAATCTCTCCAGGCAGCTGAGAGACGAGAGAGAGAGAGAGAGAGAGAGAAAGAGAGAGAGAGAGAGAGAGAGAGAGAGAGAGAGAGAGAGAGAGAGAGAGAGAGAGAGAGAGAGAGAGACAGAGAGAGAAAGAGAGAGAGAGAGACAGACAGACAGAGAGAGAGAGACAGAGACAGAGAGAGAGAGACAGGTAGATAGAGGGAGTTCTTATGTCTTTCTATTCTATCAGCAAGGGCCCAGCCCAGGTGCTAGACTCAAAGGCTGTGGCTCCAACCACAGACTATGACTACCAATTATCAACTGCCATCAACAGAAATCAGGAGGTCTGTGGCAGGAAGCTGGCAATGTCACAGACAGTAAGCCCGTGAGTCTCCAATCCCAAGAGCACTCAGTGCTGTTGACGACAACATATATCAGTGATTAGTCTGCATTTCTCTGGGTTTGGCCTCACACCCAGACAGGTCACATCCAGACATGTCACATCCCAACATGTCACACACACACAGGCAAGCAGAATGTAGCTAGACAATTCACCTTATTCTAGTACATTCACTAATCTTTTTTTTTTATCACAGGCAAATGGGCAAGCCAGACTCAGAAGAGAGAAGGATCTGAAAATTGCAACATAGTTATCTTTTTCTTCCCTCTCTGCTGGAAGTTTTCAGAGTTGAGGACATACAATGTGAGCTTACCGAGGCAATAGGGCAAGCAGCAACATCAGCCTTGGGTATCCAGCTGCCAGCACCCAACACATCTCTCCTTCTGGAGGCCAGACTACAGGCTATCTTTCTTGATCCTGCTCCCCGCAAAGCCCCCGACAGCTTCCACCAGCTCTCCCAGCATTGACAGCTGGCAATGCCTTAGCACAGCAAGAACTGCTCAATATTCTCAGATTCCTATTCTCTCCTATCAAGCTCTAGAGGCGAAGCAGCACAGATACAGCACAGAGAGAAGCCTTTAAAACCAGAACTCTCGATTTTACTATGCAGTTTTAGTTCAAGCAGTTCTGAAATTACAGAAAAATAACCCCAAGTGATACAAAGGAGTCATTCAAACAGGAAAGCGAAGACCTATCTCAGGAGAGCTCTTCCTTTTGTACAAGAAGCCCCTTTTCTCTTGAGGTCTAGACAGTGGTTTTCAAACGTCCTTAAAACCTTTCTTATGCATCCTGATGTCTCGAGGCTGTGTGGAGAGGCTTTGTGGATGGCTGCATGTCTGTTACAGTTTTCAGAAGAAAAAAAAAATCACCTGGCAGCCACGGTGAATAGGGCCAAGCGCCATGGTCACACTGTAAATAACCCCAGCCGCAGGCACTGCGCTCTGCCTAGAATAGCTTTTGTTTTTCCTTATTTAGGGTAAATAGGAATGAAGTGTGGGCCAGGACAACAGTGTTAGCTGTCGGAGTTGTCAAAGCAAAGCTAAACTGTTGGTTACCATCAGAGTTAGAAATAAAGACAATTAGGGCCAGCAGCCAGTCCCTACTGAGAGCCCAGGAATGTCACCTGGGGCATGAAGGCAGGGTCCAGGCACTTCAGACCTCACTCTCTCCTGGTCTAATTATTTATTGGAAGCAGAAAAGGAACCAGAGACCCACCAAGATCTTGAGGATGCTTCCCATAGCTCAAAGAAGCAGAAGGTTCAACAAGAAAATTGGCATGAGATGGTCATGTCAAGGCAACACGACAGTTCTTCAGTCATTTCTAAATGAAAAACACAGCTCCCTTCCTTAGTGATACTACTGGTCTTGACTTTTCTCAGGGTTATACTGCTGAGTGAAGAGTGGGGGGAGGGGGAATTCAAGTAAATTATTCAGAGACCCCAGTTCATGGAATGTTTTAGAACAGCAGTTGCAAGGAGAATTAGAAACTGCTTCCATATTAAGTCAGCTTCTCTGGTCTTCAGCTATCTCTTGTCCCTAGAGCCTGGGGATCCTTCAGTCTAGCAAAGCAGTTTCCAGTCAGAGGCAGTTGGCATGATGGCTCACAGTGACACCACTACACACAGGAGAGAATGATTGCTTTCTAAGTCTCTTGTAATATTGGGGATTTGACAAGTTTCATGGGATCTGAAACTCCCTTCTGTTTTTTGCTACCAGACACATTTGCATTTTGAAATACTCATGAATAATCAACTTTGGAGTTTACATTTTCAGAATGTTATAAACATTTCATGTATCTAGAAATCTGTGGAGCATTAGGGACACATGGCAGGTAGATCTCTGTGAGTTGGAGGGCAGCCTGGTCTACACAGCAAGCTCCAGGCCAGCCAGGGCTACATGGCAAGACCCTATCTCAAACAAAACAAAAACAAATAGAAAAAGAATCAATATAGTTGTCATTTTAATAGACACACATTTGTGACATCCAGTTGACTCTTTTTTTTTTTAAGATTTATTTATTATAGGTAAGTACACTGTAGCTGTCTTCAGACACACCAGAAGAGGGTGTCAGATCTCATTACGGATGGTTGTAAGCCACCATGTGGTTGCTGGGATTTGAACTCAGGACCTTCAGAAGAACAGCCAGTGCTCCCAACTGCTGAGCCATCTTACCAGCCCTCAGTTGACTCCTATCACTGGATATGTTGGTAACCAATTTGAATTAAGTTCGGATCATTCTGTTTAAAATGAAGCTAAAAACTTTTGACCTTATAGATGAATGTTTATTTTAATCTTACTAAAACACACACACACACACACACAATTACTGTCTCATATTCCTGTGGGATAGTCACTATAGACTGCTGAGCACAGTATCTATAGAAACAGGTTGGGTCTGCAGCGTGCTTAGAGCACAGCCTAGTTAATGTTATGCAGCGCCCCATCATCCAGCATTTGCTGAGGGGCTATCTGTGCTGGTTCCACAGGTGAGGTCCTTGGCTCTTGTTTTTCCTTCTTTAAACACACTTAAGGAAGTATTTTCCTGAGAGTTCAGAAGTCAAATCATACAAACCATAATGGAGGGGTGTGGCCCGTGACAAACATCTCATTCCGGCTACAGTATGAAAATAATGGCACTTTTCTTTTTTAATTACTTACCTTATTTTTTTGAGATAATATGATTACATCATTTTTTACCCTTCCCTCACCCCAAAACCTACCATTTATCCTCCTACTTTCCTAAAAAATTAATAGCCTTTTTCATTATTTTTTATTATATAGTCATATACATGTTATATGGTCAAATGCATATATACACATATATGTATGTGACTATACATACTATACACATGTATATATGTATACATATGTATACATATATAATCATATATACATACTACATGTGTGTATAAATGTATGCCTATACATATATTCATATATACCCATATACATATATATTCCCAAATACATAAATACAACCTGCTCAGTCCATATAATGTTACTTATACGTATGATTTCAGGCTATTTGGTCCTGGATAACCAACTGGTGTGCTCTTCCCTTGGGAAGACTATTCCTCCCACTCTGGGCATTTCTTAGTTGCCTGTAGTTCTCTGAATAAGCTCAAGCCCTCATGAGCTTCCTCACCCATGCTGGCATGTCTGCTGAAACTGCCCTTGCTCAGCTCGTGTGTAGTTAGCCGTGTTGGCAAGGCTTTACAGGTGCTATGGAAGTACTACGTGCAATGTTTCTTTTCCCTCAATTCAGAAGAAATGGCAGCACACAAAGCTGAGGGGCATGGGAAAGACTAGAGTGCTAGCCAAAGGGCACAAGTGTGATACAGTGAAAAAAAACACAAACGCAAAACCAATTGCAACCACATGCTCGTCTACTGTGTCTTGGAACGACAGCTATAGAGCAAGTGCTCTGGAAGGCTTTATGGATACTCGTTTTCTAGCAAACTTTGAGATGATTTGTGAGCCTTCGCTACACTCAGCAGAGGCTTGGAGCGGTGGGGTTACCTCCCATGGGCCTTTCACGGGACTGGTTGGCAGCAATGAAGACATGTCAAAGGAGCACTAACGACCTCACGTGACATAGCTTCCTCTATAGAAGTCTTCAAGCAACATAATCCGTCTGACAAACACTTGTGAGGTGCTCGCAGCCCTCGAGAGGAAACACACAAGGCTTAAAAATAATCCTACATATAGAGTCGCCTTTCTAAGGCACCGAACTGTCTCAGGTTCCAACAGGATGTCATTGTGTCTTAAAGAACTGACCCTACTCAGAGGACTGGCTTTCAAACATGGTCTGTATAGGACAAACCAAGGGAGCTGAAAGCCTCAGGTGTCCCTGGAACCAAGAGAGACAGGAGAGTAGACTAAGCAGTATGCCTAATGACTCAGGGTTGGGCTGGGGGAGTAAAGAGTCCCTCCTACCCAGGAATCTTTGTTTCTACGATAGCATTTAGCATGGAACCTACCCAGTCTCTCATTTATTTTTTTCATCCTGGGCTCCTTTGCCATCTCTGTGCTCTGCTCCACACACAAATTCTCATGGCTAAAGATCATTTGAAGAGGTACAAATACCCTTTCCAAGTCTACGCAACAGGAAGCCGGCATTTATGAAAAATCTAGAAACTTCCAAGCTCTGTACAATTTTTATCTTCACACCAACCCCGAAAAGCATATTTTCTTGTTCCCAATTTGTTGATGAGGGATCCAAGATTAAATGGATAGTAGAGGTAGAGGTGGGATAGGAGATGGACTAGAGATTTGAAACTTCCTACGCACCCATCATTTTGCTTGGTGAGCATTAAACCAAATAGCGTTCATCAACATATGTAAAACTTCCTGAAGCTAACCAAAGGACACAGCAGATTGATGAGCACTTGCTTTGATTTTTTTTTTTTACATCTTGATTGCCCATTATAGACATTAAGAGATATATTAACTCATAAATCCATTTCCACGAGGCTCTTAGGACCATTTTGTGCTTCAAATGCTTGCAGCCCCATTAAGAATCAATGGCCCTGGGCTGGAGAGATGGCTCAGTGGGTAAGAGCACCTGACTCCTCTTCCAAAGGTCCTGAGTTCAAATCCCAGTACCCACATGGTGGCTCACAACCATCTGTAAAGTGATCTGACGCCCTCTTCTGGTGCTGAAGACAGCTACAGTGTCCTTACATAAATAAATCTTAAAAAAAAAAAAAGAATCAATGGCCCTGACCATCATATTATGTGTTCTTAGTCTTTGGGGGTTTTTGACTATGCAGTAATATTTTGATCTGAGATGAGTTTTTCCACGTAAAAGTTATACCTTGGAATTTGGTCTTTACAAACTGAAACTTTATTTTAAGAGTTTGTAATGTTCAAAGGTCAAGGAATTAAGGTACTTTAAAGGAACATAAATACTATGTTCCTAAAGACACAAAACAGTTACAGTTTGATATTTGTGGGTATTAGCTTGTAGCCTGGAAAATTTTACTAATGTATCCTTAGTGCTCAAAGAATGCAACACAGAGAGGTCTTTATATAGAAACCTAAACACTGCATGTGTGTCCAACTCCAACTAGCTCTGTACTGGCATAAATGTTAATAAATGTGAAAGTGTGTGACTCTATATAGCCAGCAGGCCAATGATATGGTTAGAAGATTATTATTTATTATTATTATTATTATTTATTTATTTGGTTTTTCGAGACAGGGTTTCTCTGTGTAGCCCTAGAACTCACTCTGTAGACCAGGCTGGCCTCAAACTCAGAAATCCGCCTGCCTCTGCCTCCCAAGTGCTAGGATTAAAGGTGTGCACCACCACTGATGGACCTGGTTTAGAATATTATTAAGTAGTCAAAATCAAACACCTTTAAGATAACCTCTTAATAGGAAATGAACTCCATGTATTAACAAAATTTGGAGTTTACCTTACATATCATCTATGCAACTATAACACTATTTCTCTTCTAAGAAAAAAAATGATATGTTTATGATAGTCCAGATTTGTATGATGCTCAAGCCATTCCCTACTTAGTGTTTTTTACTATTGTAAAATTACTTTTCCAAACAGTAGAAAACACCTAGATAGTTGAGATGGCAGCTAAATTCAGGTACCACTTGTGCTTCCAGGGTTGTTACCTTACATTGTTAACTTGAGCTGGGTCCATTTTCTCGTCTGTAAAATAAGACAGAACATATAGTCCCTGAATATGGTTCCTGCATATGGTGCTTGGGAGCCGGAGATGCGAAAGTTCCACTAATCAGTGCCTGGCCCCAAGGATCTGTACCAGCTCTTGAAGCTCATCAGAAAGTCAGTCCCAGTCTGAGTTTAACAAGGCCTTAGGCTCAGGCCAATGTGACGGCTCAGTGCGTACAGGTGCTCGCAGGCAAGCTTGACAACCTGAGTTTACTCCTAAATCCTACAAGGTAGCCTGGAAGAACTGGCTTCTAAGGAGAGATTTTCTCTGACCTCCATACTTACACACACACACACACACACACACACACACACACACACACACACACACACAATTTGAACAGATTAACTTTTTAAAAAAGAAAATTACTTTAACTACAGGCTGACTCATCAGTACACCAAAATCCCAGTCCGTTTCCTGAGATGGGGAGAACTGTGTTCAGTAAAGAAATGAGAACAGAATCCTGGTCTCTGGTTTTTCATGATAGCTATTCCACGATGACTTTAAAGAACAGCAGTCAGTCTGCAAGTGTTTGTGTGCACATAGGTATAAAATAGTAAGGCTGCCTTCCTGGCCTGAGGGTAATATCAGTATCACAGGGTGGGTGCTGACTCTTCTCCCACCAGCTGAGGCTGTTTCCATTCACTAACGCTTTGGGAGAACCAGCAGGGGTGACAGTGTCACGGGGTCCATGAGAATAATAAATAAAGAACCTCATGTTGAGATATGATTTGTCTTTGAATGCAGACTTTTTAATTTTATATGTGTGTGTGTGTGCCCACAAGGACTCAAGCATCAGCTCTCTCCAGGAATGGAGTTACAAGTAGCTGTGACCACAGGAAGGTACTATGAGTTGCTGTGTGCACCAGACACACCATGTAGAAGCATAAAGGAGGGGCAGGTAACCAAAATAAATTCAGTCATGGCTAATACCAACACAGTACTCACAAGGGGTCAATTGACTGACACGTCAAAACTATTCGAGCTCCTGCCACTAGGTCATTTAATTCTTATTACTACTACCCAACGAGTACCAGATGTTATCATCTTAAATATGAGTGAAGCAAGGCACAGGAAGGTGAAGTATCTTAACTGAAGTCGAATAGCTTCTAAGTGGCAACTATCTGCTACTAACAACATAATCAGATAATCATAAATATAGGGGGGGGGTCCCAGTATGACTCCAGAGCCAAACCCTGTAAAAGGAGCTTTGGTCTAGAAATATATCCTTTAAAGGGATCAAAGAATGAACTATTTCTCTAGGACATGGACTCTTGGGAAGGACAGGGCCATTAACTCCACCATTTAGAAAGTTGCTTATCTTGGTTTCTTTTCTGTTGCTGTGATAGAAGACCCTGGCCAAAAGGAACTTGGGGGAGAAAGGGTTTATTCTGGCTTATGGTTCCAGAGGGGATGCACACAGTCAGGGCAGAGGACTATGAGGCCGGCCTGGCAGTCAGGAAGCAGAGTAGTCACAGTTCATCAACAGACACAGAAATCAAAGAAAGAGAACAATGGCAGTGGGGCCAGGCTATAAAGCCTCAAGGTCTGTCTTCAGTTCTTCCCCTAAGTAAGGCTCTCTATCTTAAAATCTCCATAACCTCCCAAGCTGCACCACCAGCCAGGGACCATGTGTTCAAGCACATGAGCCTAATGGAAACATTTCAAACTGCAGCAAAGGTCTTTACACCTCATAGGAGATGCTCTTGATAGTATACAAAATTTAAACAAACAAAAATCAATAAATGGTGATTAAAAAATCAGTTTTCTAGAATAAAATCTCCCCTTTCCTTTGGTAGTATTTGTAACTTATTATATCCACAACGCTTTCTGACTCTAAGTTAGGGATCAATGGAGCCTATTCCAACACTCAAAATACCAACGTACCTAAGTGACTGTTCAAGTCCACCTATTTAGAGAAGTGGGAAGTAATGAAAACCAGAGATAATTTTTTAAATCACTCTGATGCTCGTCATCTTTGTTTTTAATCTTTCTCCATGGCTGATGTTGGATCGACCCGCAAAACAGGAAAAAGCTCAGTGCAAACACAACTCCCTTCATGGCCGCAAGATAACACCCAGCCATAGAAAGTAAATGCAAGCCAAGCTGGCTAGCGGAGCTAGCGGGGCATGCTCGTCAGGCTGTGTGGGGGCAAAGGGGAGGATGGCCCTGTTACTTAAAAGTGACTTAAGGCTGCTATTCTCAACCACATTCACATTAAGAAATAAACGAAGCACAGAGAAGCAGAGCAGCAATTACAAAAATGTTCAGAGTTTTCACAAAGGGGTTTCCAAAATTTAGAAGGGCAGGCATGGAAATGCTTTTACAATTTTTTTTCTATATATACTTTATAGAGAAATTTCCAAATTAGTTTTCTCCCATGAATGTTCTTTTTCTTTTCTTTTTGTTTTCTTATCTATCTGTCTGTCTGTCTGTCTGTCTGTCTGTCTGTCTGTCTGTCCGTCCGTCCGTCCATCCATCCATCCATCCATCCAAGACAGGGGTTCTCTGTGTAACAGTCCTGGCTGTCCTGGAACTCACTACCTCTGCCTCCTGAGTGCTGGAATTAAAGGTGTGTGCCACCAGACCTGGCCTTCCCGTGAATGCTCTTAAAGAGACAGAAATCCTGGCCACCACAGATTGCAGAGAAAGGCAGTTTGGTCACACACGCTTTTCTTGGCAACTGTTTTACTTGACCACATAAAAAAGCAAACGGTGAACCTTTCAGATTCCAGATAACTGACTATCTATAATCCACAGCTGAGCTTCTCTCCGCTGCGCTGTCCCACCACCTCCCAGTCACAGCTCCCTAAGGGAGTTCCTAATGGGAGCTATGCTAATGAGAAGACTAGAAGACAGGGTATCAGAGGTTCTCTTCCTACCCAGGGACATTCAAACTTTGGAATTGCTCACCTGTTCTCTCATTTGACCATTGGGATGAAGTCAGTGTTCTGAACACTTAGCACCCTCCGATCACACCCTCAGGATGTTTTAAATGTCGGGATGTTATGTTTACTAATATCGACCCAACATAGAATTCTTTTATGGAATGTAACTAAGTTTTACAGTATTTATTCTCTAAATAAACATATCCATGAATAGCCACCTCTCTGCCTCCCAGAGATCAGGCTATGTCTATCGATTAGGGTAAAGAACTGGCAGACATGTGCCTGCCTGCTTTGACTCAGGTCTCCATGAGGAAAAGCAAAGCCAATCCCATGTCCCAACCCAGAACACTAAGGCAACTTGGAACGATGGTCCCCACTTAGTGCCTGTCTCCATGGTCAGACTCCGGCCCAAGGCTAGGTCACCGACATGAAGCTTGTTCATTCCCTCCCCAAACCCTTAAGAGTCAGAAAGTCCCCTTTGCTGTCTGGATCTGAAGGGATGGCTCTTTCTTTCTCTCTCCCTTCAAGACTCCATTAAGGCTGTCTATGATATATGAAATAACATGATACATAGTATGATATGATATATGGGGTGGTATGGTATGATACCTCTCCCAATGTTCTAGAAGTCACATCTCTCTCTCCCAGTAAAGCTCATCTTTGGGTCTGAAGTCCTCTTTTTCTTCGGAGTACCATTGTGTAACAAAGGTCCACATATTACATCGTGTCAGTTCCTCGATATAAACTTACAGGTGTGTTGTTTTTGTTTTTTTTTTAAAGCTATGACATGTAACAGGGTTGACATGCTAAAGTTTTTAAATAACGCCATTTTTCCTAGGCAAGTGCACTATTAAAAGTTAAATTTCAATGTAGCCTCTAATATAAAATGCTAGAAGTTTCTGTTGCCAATTCCAAAATGTTTACTAGACATAAGTTGGCTTCAATTTTGTAAGGAAAAATACTAATTCAACTGTGTTACACAGTGTTAAAAACAGAACATAAAAAAAAGGGAAATTCACTTACAAGAATAGATTTAAGAGCTCCACAGACCTATTATCAGGAAAACAAACAATCGGTAAAAAAAAGAAAAATATTTAAAAAAGAAACTAAATAAAGTCTCTGAAATTTGTCTAAAGCAGACTAACAAACATTTACTAAAATAAATCTACGACATTTTCATAAGAAGAGTGGAACCCTGAGGCACAGGAGCCATAGCCCTTCCAAATGTCAGCAGCACAGAGTTCACTCACAGCGGCTGCAGACACAAAACAGTCTTACACTGCCCTCACACCCCAGCCCTTGAGGGAGATGGCGGTACCCCCATGTAAGACCAGGCAACCAACTGGCCTTTGACACAGAGGGTAAGTGACAGGTCACTTGTCAAGAGGCTTTCTTTGCCCTGCCCTCTTCCTCCTTCCCAACTCTTAGGAAGGACTTCGCCAAGCAGAGCAGGCTGAGAACATCGGGGACTCAGCATCACTCAGCCTGGTTTGTCAATCAGGTGGAAGTTGCACATTAGGAGAGGCAAGCTCAGAAACACTGTCTCTGCCCATCTCTACCTTGTGAAGCAGGGCATGGGGGGTGTGGGGGGTGTGGTGTAATGTGGTATGGTGTGGTGGGGGTGTTCACTGTGAGAAGTGGTCCAGGGTTCTTCTGTCACCTCCAGAGCTGTGACTGAAAAGATCTTGTTCAGAGTGGAATTAGACAGCACGAGAGAGGGCTACACTGCCTCAGAAACAATTTATGTAGAAGAGAACAAGGGAAGCTCAGGCTTGAAGATGAATCTATCAAGAATAGAAACTTCAGTAGTAAGTGACCAAGAAGTTGTTGTAATCTTATAGCCAAAAATTTCTACAGAGAATGAGGTTAGACCACACCTCAGAGGCTAGCACAAAAATGGCTCTGTAAGGGGGCTGGAACTTAATTGAGCAATTTATGACCTAGCATAGTGAAAACAAAGCAATCAGCCAACATAATTAGTAGATATTTAGTGGAAATTATCAACTGGGTGTAATACCAACAGTGTAATAGGAATTTGGGATAAAAAATATGAAGGTCTTACATGATTGTGGTCACTTGTGACTGTCTGAAGAGTGATGGGAGAGGTATCACATTACAAGGTAGGGTTGAGTCAAACACCTGAGCCAAGTCCCTAAGTAAATGAGAGAACAGGAGGTTCAGGGGTGGGGGACTGGAATCCGCAGTTACTCTAATGTCATCAGAAAATGTCCATGTCCAGTTTTCAACAAAATAGAGAAGACAACACTTGGCATAGAGACACATACCGGTAATCCCAGCATTTGGGAGGCAGAGAAAAGATGCTCAAGAGTTTGAAACTAGTCTGAACTACCATGTTTCAGGGAAAAAAGATGGGGGATACGCAAAGAAAGAAATAAGGATGTGTGAGTCAAACAAGGCAGAAAGCAGACAATAGAAACTGTGTACTGTCTAAATGTCAACTCTTAGCAGCAGACTGGAGAGCACCCACCACTATTATGCTCAATAACCTAATGGAAATGGTAATTACAGCAATAAAGTGTGAGCGTATAATATAGATTATATTGATGTGTGGTCATATGCTGTTTAAGTTTATTGCAAGTGACCTCTGAAGGTGAGGAGATCTCCTTCTGTCTCCTTGAAAACCCAAGTCCTGGGTCGGCCAGGCTGTGCCCCTGGCTCTGTGAGGGCAGAGAGAAAACAGCCAACAGATCAAGAGTAAAAGCATGTCCAGCTCACTAAACAATTCGCTTTTTCTAGGCTCTGCATGACTCTGGGGTGGAAATCTTTTTTACCTGGAGATACACTGTAATGACAAAGGACACATACACTTGCAGATCTACCATAATTGCTTTTCAGACAGCATCTCACTATGTAGTCCTGGCTAGACAAGAGCTCAGTATGTAGACCAGGCTAGCTTTGAACTCAAAGAGGTCTGCCTGGCTCTGCTTCCTGAGTGCTAGTATTACAGGCATGTGCCACCACACCCAGCATCATTTATGAGGAATCCAGACCATTTTGATATGGACTTGTCCAAAAGTTAGGTACTTAAATATCTCATTCTGTGCAAATAGATGTGTGTGCACATGTTTCAAAACTCTGAGACTTTCCTTAAAATAAGACCATCACTATTGTATGATGACATGTTTGATTAGGAGAAGAAAGGCAAAATATCATAGCTCAGACTCAAGAGTCCTTCTCAATTTCTATTCTTTGTTATGTATATTTTCACCTTCTAAGTGAAAGAAATTAAAGCCTCAAGGAATTTACCACATATGGCTTTAACTCAATCAGTTCACTTGCTGTATAGCATTGGGTAGCTTATGCATTAAGAAATGTTTGATCTTCTGTACTTCTCTCCTGTCCCTTCCAATACAGGAAACTGAATAGAAACATGTAGCAGAGAGGCATGGGGAACTGGGGTAGCCACTAGAAAGTTCCAGACTCCAGGGAAGCAAGAGGCTCCCAGGAGCCAATGGCGATGACATTAGCTGAAATACTCAACAGAGGGGAGATACAACCTGTAGAGACCACCCCCAGTAGATAGGGATGGCCCCCAAGTTGAGGGATGGGGCTACCCATGCATCTCAAAATTTTAAACCCAGAAATGTTCCTGTCCAAAGGAAAGATAGGAACAAAAAACAGAATAGAGACTGGAGGAAGGGCCATCCACAGACTGCCTCACCTAGGGATCCATCCCATCTGCAGACATCAAGCCCCTACACTATTGCTAATGCCAAGAAGCACTTGCTGACAGGAACCTGAGAGGTTCTACCAGCACCTGACCAATACAGATGCAGATTCTCACAGTCAACTATTGTACTGAGCCCGGGGACCCCAATGGAAGAGCTAGGGGAAGGACTGAAGGAGCCAAAGGGGATTGCAACCCCAAAGGAAGAACAGTATCAACTACTGGACCACACAGAGCTCCCAGGGACTAAACCACCAACAAAAAGTATACATGGACAGAGCCAGGACTCCAGACACATATGTAGCAGAGTATGGCCTTATCTGACATCAATGGGAGGGGAGGCCTTTGGTCCTGTGGAGGCTTGATGCCCCAGCACAGGGAGATAGATGATAGAGGGGTGAGGTGGGAGTGGGTGAATGAGTGGAGGAGCATCCTTACAGAGGCAAAGGGGAGGGGAATGAAGGGGGTGGGATGGGGGGTTGGTGGAGGGATAACCAGGGAGGGGGTTATCATTTGAAATGTAAATGAATAAAATGACTAATTTTTAAAAAAGAAATATGTCTGATCATTTTCTTTAAGGAAAGATGCTGGGGAGACCTGTTTCTTTAACAGCCAAGTTTACTTCAGAGAAATTTCATAATCAGCCACATTTCAGTTTTCCTATTTGTTTCCCTGGCTTGATTGATGAGATTCTCCCCCCCACAACCCCCAACACAGGCTTAATATTTTATAGCGTAACTGCATATAATGTGATCTCCATACAATTCCACACCAGTTTGTGTTAAGTAACAGTTTGCTCAATGGAACAAGTGTGCTTACATTTGGAGAAAATCGGGGAAAGCAGTCATCTGCGCCAGTAAAAGCCATCACTATAATTAAATGCTTTAATTTTCCTAATGGGTTGGGAGGGGGAGGGTGGACCAAATGTGTGCTAAAAGATAATCTCCTGGAAGAGGAAGTCTGGATGGAGGCTTAATCAAATCTGGGTCAGAAGTTACATTGCCCAAATCACCAACCATCAAAATAGCTCTCTTTCTCATTGGTGAGTTAGTGAGCCTGGACATCCTGCACCTGGAGCAGGCTAGTAATCCCCCTGCCGAAGCATAATCTTCTTCATATTCCTCAATATGAAAGGCTCTTAAAAGACCCCTTTAAAAAAAAAAAGCTCATGAAATAAACTTAGAACCACAACAATGAAAAATTCAGAACATGCTGTTATCACCAAAAATAGCTTAGGGGTTTCCAGTGCTCACACTGGACTAGAGAGAACTGGGAACGAAAGGATTTCTTCCTGATGCGAAATGAACTCCTGCTCTCCCTCCAGGAAAGCTGATGTGTTGGCTAGACAGGTAGACATTAGGTACTCAGGCTGTCTGGGTGCTATGGAAACCAAATGGAGTGCATTTGACCATGGGTAGCGGGGTCAGACAAGCATGAGGCTCATTCTTATCCCAACCAGGGAAGAGGCCTCATCTGCATTTGCTTTTTTGCGACACGGTTGCCATGTTTGTCAGTTCTGATATAAGACAAGTTCTCTCCTCATTATCTGGTATTTTATCAAGCAGTGAAAGCAATGGATGAGGACAGTCTCTTTTTTTTTTTTTTTTTGTCTGCTCAGCCCAGCACAAAGCCTAAAGCCTGGACAGCACATGTTTATAACAGAATTTTAATCACTGCATTGCAGAGGGAAGCTCTGAGGGGCTGAGGCAAATATGTAGGATTTATTCTGGGTCCAGAGTGAATCTGGAGAAAGATACTGGAATCCTCACCGCAGGGTTATTTTCATACAACATAACTTTCTTCACTGTGACATACTCTGACTTCTAGGTTACCCTAGGTTCAGACACAATTAAAAGTAGTTATAGGAAATAAATATTTGTCTAGCATAGGTGAGGAATGGATGTGAGGAAGATGGACGAATTTTGAAGGCATTCCTCCAACTAACTACACAAACCATCTGCTGGGGGCATGGAGAGTTGCTTAGGGGAACAGGACAAATGAGCCCCTGGAACTGCTTGGGGAGGACAAACATGAGACACAAACTGATGTTTACCTACTAATGGCAAAGGTCTATGATTCAAATTTTACAGTCAGAAGGGGATACAACTGGGCTCTGTGCATGTGGTGTTCATTGGTCCCGCCACACATCAGGGCTGTAGAATTGATGAGTCCCAAAAGGCTAAAGGCAAAGCCAGACAACATGTTATGACATGTTAGTTATGGCTATGAATAGACACCGTGACCAAGGCAAATCTTACAAAGGACAACATTTAATTGGAGCTGGTTTACAGGTTCAGAGGTTCAGTTCATTATCATCAAGGTGGGAACATGGCAGTGACGAGGCAGGCATGGTGCAGGAGATGCTGAGAGTTCTACATCTTCATCTGAAGGCTGCTAGCAGAATACTGGCTTCTAGACAGCTAAAATGAGGGCCTTAAAGCCCACACCCACAGTGACACACATACTTCAACAAGGCCACACCTTTTAATTGTGCCACTCCCTGGGCCAAACATATACAAACCATCACACCATGCCTCATACTGATGTGAAATGAACTCCTGCTTTCCCTCCAGGAAAGCTGATGTGTTGGCTAGACAGATAGACATTAGGTACTCAGGCTGTCTGGATGTCTACTCATGAGCTTCTGAGGTCACTGCTGTGTTCTCAGCATCTCAGCCGGCACTAGGCAGATATGAAGTACCAACAGTGGCTTGCTAGGTGAAGGAATGCATAAAACCACACTAACAGTCAAGGGCCCTGGCTTCTTACTCTGTAAGGACTTACCTTAATGCAAGTAATAGATATCTAAAAAGTTATCTTCTCAGCTAGGTATAGGGGTGCACACCTGTATTCCTGGTATTCAGGAGGATCACTGCTAGCTTGAGGGCAGCCAGAGTTACACAGCAAGCTACAGGCCAGCCTCAGCTACATGGATATGGGTATCTGTCTCATATTAAAAAAAAAAATTGACGGAACTAGTCAGTTTATCACCAGTTGAAAGTGGTGGTGGTACTGTAGTCTCCTAAAAGTGCTGGGGACCAAAGTATTTTCTTTTTCTTTAGAATTCAAATAAAATAAACTCTTTGGGTTTCTGGTTCAATGCTTTCTAGGATTATGAACTAGATTCTGAGTATTCAAAATGCAGTATAGAGTTAGGGAGCTAACTCCATGGATACAAGTGCTTGTTTTGCAAGAAGACTTGAGTTTGAATCCAGAACCCATCTACATAGCAAAGCAAGGTTATAAATGCATGTAATGGTAGGATCGTGGGACAGGGTAGACAGATGCAGAACACCCACTGGCCAGACAGCCTAGCCCGAACAATGAACTTCCAGTTCAGTAAAAGTCTGTCTCATGGCAACGATGGAAAGAGCAATAGAGGTAAATGCCCAAATCCTTCTCTGGCTTCTTCATGAGCAAGAAGAGCACACACACACATAACACACACTCTATCTCTGTCTCTGTCTCTGTCCCTGTCCCTGTCTGTCTCTCTCTCTCTGTCTCACTCTCGCTCTCTCTCGCTCTCTCATACACACACACACACACAGTGCATGGGACTCTCATTTCTTCCCAGAAGTCTCGGTAACAAAAAGCAATTACCAAACACAAAGAGATCAGGAGAACACACCTATCTTGTCATCCGGGGCTGGCTATCCTCAGTCAGCCAGGCTTTCTTCATATTGTCATTTGCAAACTCACACGAACAATATTTGACCTACACATTTCATAAAGCTGTTTTTAGAAAAATGAGATAATACAGAAGGAACGCTATAATATTAAACTATATGTATTTACATGATTCTGTGATAATATTACAACGGTATTAATCTTTAGATAGCCACTTCAGTTAGCTAATAAACAAACCCAAAAACTACAACTCATATATATGGTGTGGGTAAAATAATGTGAACCATCTATAGAAGCAAGAAACCTTCTCTGCATGAAAGAATATCAAGCAATGATTTAGATATACACAAAAATGAAATGAAGTCATGTGCAGGTGGAATAAGGGTAAGGGCCAAGCCTGCTACCTTCTATGCTGTGTCTTTTCTGGGCCCAGTAGACAAAGCAGAAGAGCTTATTTATGCTAGATTGAGCACCTTGCCTGCCCTCTCCAACTTGACCACATGACTGCTGGCCTCAGGCTACTGTCCTGAAAGAAAATTACATTTGCTCTGAAATAGCAAGCTCCTTGCAGGCAATTCACACCCAAAGGGCAGCTCAGATGTAATTCTTCAGTTAATGTGCTGCTTTGAATAATAAGTTAATAGTAAAACAATAGTTCAATATTAACATCATTAATAATTATATTTTATATAATATATATATACTCATTATATATCATATAATTATCATGTCAATATTAATAAAATAAGTTAGTAATACAAAATAATAATTTAAGAATCATTCTGCTTTGAATGAATTAAATGTGAAACTACAACTATGCATCTATCCCTTCTCCTGTTTTCTTACAAAATGCTTGCCCTTCTAGGTAGTTCAAAGGTAAAGAGATCTGACCATTGCTGAAAACCTCTGGATTTGTTACTTTTCTGTTGCTGAGATCAAATACTATGACCCAAAGAGACTTTTGAAGAAAAAAAAACAACAACAAAAATCCAGTTAATTTTGGCTTATAGTTCCAGAGGAAGAGTCTCTAAGGGTGAGGGTGGTGGGCGGGCCACAGGCTAAGAGTTGAAGGCTACATCTTCAACTGTAAACATGATACAGAGAGAGTAAGTGGAAGCAGGGTGAGGCTGTGAACTCTCAAAGTCTGTCTCCAGCGACGTCCTTCCTCCAGTAAAAGGTCTACCTCCTAAAGGTTCCACAAGCTCTGCAAACAGCGCCCCCAATTGGGGAAAAAGTGTTTATAAGACATGGACCTATAAGGGACATTATGCATTCAAGGCACCAGAGTCTATGCACGCTGGGCCTTGCACTGACCAATGTAGATTTCTTTGTTTCCCTTCCCTTGTGGCAGAAATCACAACTATTTTTTTGCAGAAGAAAATACCAAGGCTGAGGTGGGAGAACACCACTTGATGAAAGACGCATGGATGATAGGTGACTGGTTCCACTTCAGTCTAGTAAGGACTCAGAGGCTATGCTCAGCTCACAACTCAATGAAGAAAAACTCTGAGTTGATATATTTTAAAACCATAAACCATCAAATGCTGCAGTACACTTCCTGTCTGTCCCCTACAACATACATAGACCTGCAAAGTACCCATATGTGCATACATATGTACACATGTGCACAGACATACACACAAATATGTGTAAACATACAGTCCTGGTAAACATCGCTACGGAGCTTAGAACACTCAGATCTAGTGGTGTGGTAAGTCTTTAGCCCATGTCTGCACAAATGCCTACTAACATGGGTTCATAACTGATATTTTCAGCCCCCTTGTTAAAGATCTGGGAGTCGATAGAAACCACAGAAGTAAAATTACTAGGTTTGAGTTGCTGGGCAACCTTTAGAAAAGGCTGACTAGAGAATGAATGGCAGACAGAACGGAAGCTGATGCTTAGAAGCGATTTTATATTTGGATGATCACGTTTCTTTTTATAACAGCATAAGTCCCCTTTTCACGTTCACAAAAAGAACTCTCCAAAGAATCTAGGAGAGTCTATCCAGAGCAGACAGAATGCAAGTTATCTCAGACACTGAAATATGCCAGACCATTTTCTGGACAGCTCAGGAGGGATATAGAAAACTAGAGACAGTCCTCTATAAAGATTGCATCATACGGGCGACAGAGATGTCTCGGTGGTCAAGAGAACTGGCTGGACTTCCAGAGGACCCAGGCTTGATTCCCAGCACCCACACAGCAGCTCACAAGCATCTCTAACTCTGTTTCCATGTAATCTGATGCCTTCTTCTGGTCTCCAAAGGCACCAGGCATGCACATGGTACACAGTAATGTATGTAAGCATTCCTACACATAAAAATATAATCACATAATTACGTGATGCTGCTTTTCTTTAAAGCCTTGCTTTTTAAAAAGTAAAAAATGAAGTCTCTATTTTAAAATATCTTTATGGCTTCATTAGCCAGGAAACCCAGGATCCTGACTCTGTAACCTTCTTTGGGTAAAGCAATAAGACAGTCAAGCAGGAGAAGGGTGATCAGTCAGGAAAGGTCTGTGTGTTAGCAGCCCTTGTATTCTGGAAGAGCCCTCCTAACAGTAGGAGGTGGGATCTTATTACTGTCATTCAAGTGTCACTCAGTGATGAAGGAATGCTCCCCCTGCAGCCACTGAAACTCAGAAAGGAACATCTTATCTTCTATGGAAGATGTTGGAGAATTAAGCAGATTAGACAAATTCCAGGCCTCACCTCCTACCTGAAGAGGTGTGCTTCTACACTTCAAGATAAGGTACCGACCAACAAGCTCAGGAATCTTAGGGGACAGAGTTAGGAAACAGAGATAGCTACCAAGTTCAAGAGAACAGACAGGCTACCGGAGAGCAAATAAGAGGGGGAAAAAAAAACCAGTGTTCCAAGCTGGGCTTGCTTTCTAGAATGGCGAGAAGGTCTGTGCTCTGCCTGGGGCTGGGGCACTGCGGGCAGGGAGCTGAAACCATACCCTGTTATCAAGGAAGAGCTAGGATACAGGGTTGAGGCTCAGAGTGGAATGGAAAAAAGAACTAGGAGGCTGTCAGATGTCCCAGAAGTTTTCCTGATAGTGGTGTCAGAGATATTAGATCCAAAGTGACATGTGTGAGAAAGGCATACTGCAGAGTCACTCACAGGTGACTGTGGGAAAGCAAGGAGGGAAAGACAAGAGAGAGTGGTTGAGGCTACAAGAAGACTTGATGAGCCTCAGTAGCTCTCAGAGGCCAGCAGCCACCCTGTAAAGGAATACTGTCATTTGAACAAGGAATACTGTCATTTGAACTTTGGTCCATGAACCTATATAGCCTCAGGTAAGACACATACAGAATGCTCCAAGCATTGTACAGAAAGTTCCAACTTAGAGTTGAGAACTAATCTTTTTATTAAAAAAATATTCACAAATGGTAGGGTGGAACCCAGGCTACCCAACACAACTCCCTTGAGTCATGTATAGCTGAATGCAAAGGTATACACAAGTCTATTTACACACAGTCTTTGGTGACTTTGCCTGGGAATCTAAATCCATATTATCATGTCTCTACTACTTGAAACCTGAAATTAATAATGACCCAGGACCCTTTGGCTAAACTGGCATGTACTCTTCTTTGGCCATCATGTAAAGACAAAAAAAAATTATCAACCCTGTTAGTTATTCATGAGGAGGACTCCACCACCCCCTAACCCCAGCTTAGTAAAAAAAAAAAAAAAAAGCCAGAGAGTTTTAGGTTAGTGAACAGGGACAAGTATTTCCTTCTAACAAAGAATCACCTCCCTAAACACTTTCCATGTGCAATTAGATGACTATGCAAAAAATCAAATACTATAATCATTATTGGATGACAATACATAAAAATCAAGTGGTCATAGTTGGGTAATTGTACAGAAAGTTCTTTTGAACATGTTTTCTGGATATTTCCTATACTCGCCAATTAGTGTTGTTAATATAAACAAATGGTGCTGTGTTGACAGCTCACAGAAACTTATGATCCACTGTCATGACTGGGTCAGAAACAAAAACCAGAAAAACCCAAATCTACTTGGACATCTCTTGACCTACTCACTGTGTTTTTGTGGCTTCTATTTGACCTATTTTGAATAATAAATACAAATATACTTATTCTTGTTGAGTTTCAAGTTGCTTTTCATATCATCAAAACCTGAAAGTTGAGGGCTAGAGAGATGGCTCAGTGGTTAAGAGCACTGACTGCTCTTCCACAGGTCCTGAGTTCAATTCCCAGCAACCACATGGTGACTCACAACCATCTGAAATGGAATCTGATGCCCTCTTCTGGTGTGTCTGAAGACAGCTATATTGTACTCATATACATAAAATAAGTAAAACCTGAAAGTTGGGCCAGGATTAGGGATCTCAGAGGTAGAATAGTGGCTTTGTGTGAAGTCCTAGGTTCATCTCCAGCACTGAAACAGAAAAGTTGCTTCCAGGTAGAGATATTCTAATTGGATGATAAGCCAGTATGAATCTTACTTAACTATTTCTATGTTGTGCAATACCCTCCCACAAACTCTGTGTATCACAGTCATCATCAGGAACATGAATGTCAACAAAGGCTGATGTAAATGTGACAAAAAGGGACCACTATACACTCACGTGTAAATTAGAGTGGCCACTCTGGAAGTCAGTCTAGAAGTTTCTCTAAACACTGGAAATGTCACAGCATATGTCAGAGCTATATCACTCCCAGACATATACCGAAGGACTATATATATTCTGTTTTATCAACCTAAGTGCCCATCAAAAAAATGAACAAGTATGAAAAGTATGGTACAGATATACAACAGAATATTACTTAGCTGGAAAGACAAATGAAGTAATGAAAAATTCAAGGACATGGACAGAACCTCCCTTCCTTTACCCCCATGGCAATACTAATTTGAGTGTTGGAGAGACGCAGCCTCTAATTTAAAAAGTAGATCAGGGCAGTTCGCTAGAAGAGGTTACAATAGAGAAGCCCGTGTGTGGTCCCAGAGCAAAGGAAGAGTCACAATGCAAAGTGCAACACTGTTGCCACCTTTCCACCTAGAAACCGAGTGCCTTTTGGGTAAGCTCTGCTTTCCTGAGAGGCCCACCTCCAGTAGGCAAACGATGTTAAATTAGCCTACCGCAAGTCAATCTGCAACAGAAAAAGTGGCGAGCAATTTTCCTTATTAAGGTTCCATTTATTCATTAGAGAGGAGCGACATTGTGAGGAAATGAGACCCGTGAAAGCTCCCTGCTCCTTTACTTGTTTTTTTTTTTTTTTTTTTTTTTAATCATTATGATCACCAGAATGGAATTCATGTTTTAGGTTTCTGAGAATAAAAACATCTCCATTTTCTTTGTTCACACTTACGACTGTCCTCAAAGGCTACTCTTTTTCTTAACTATAATCATATGATTGGTAAGTCACTCTGCCTACTTCTATAACATCAGCTTATTAAAAAAAAAAAAAAAGAAAAGCTATTGGCTCCAGTGTGCCAGCTCTTGTCAAAGGACATTTCAGGTGTTTTGTGGGAGTCTGTAAACTAATTCTAAGGCAAGCCCCTCAGTCTCAGGACTGTAATGTAGAGAGTCTGTACTCAGTTATCTCAGGTCTCAGTGACAACACATCCTTTCCCCTCTTCCTTGCCCATTATACAACAATTAGAATACTAGTCTCATTGTCAAAAATAATTAAATTCACATGGCACAGCGTGCCCAAGGGTTTACTTTCCCATTGTAAACTGCATTTACTATCACATGTCTGCTTCACACTGCATGATCTGAAACCTGCAGAACTACAAAGTTAATATGTAAACATTTTTAAAATGTTATATACCGCAGAGCCAAAACAACAAAAAAATTGTATGAGAAAGGTTATCATTATCGCTTCTCGGCCTTTTGGCTAAGATCAAGTGAGAAAGGTTATCACTGAGAACTTAGCTTTTTATGAGACTGGACAGGAGACTCAGTAAAAGGCAATGCACTACTAGTGGCTTGTTTTTTTGTGTGTGTGTTTGGTTAGTTGGTTGGGTTGAGTTTTTTGTTTGGTTAGTTTTTTGGGTTGTTTTGTTTTATTTTTTGTTTGTTTGGTTTGGCTTTTTTCAGTGGCCCTGGGTTGAACCCAGAGCCTCAAGTATGTCAGATAAGGCTCAACCACTGAGCTATACCACAGCACTCCCTGTGTTGTTTTTGGTTTTAAGAGTTAAACTCACTTTAATAACACAGTTCAAAAATATCTTTTAAGTAGCATGTGAAGGTTAAACTTTATAATACCTGGCCATTTGATCAGGCCTAAAACTCAACAATAAAGAATGACAGAGACATACATAAAATATATTATACAGGGTACAAACAAGTACATAATTACTTCATAGTTATGCTACTGTTTAAAATGCCTCTTTTAAATGACACTTTTCAAGATTTGTCTGTAAGCCCACTAAGACTTAGGTGCAATGTTAAGAACACTTATCTGTAAGCTCATTAAGATTTAAGTGCAATGCTAAGAACACTTAGACTGTTGTATGCCATGGTGAGAATGGTCTGAACCTCTGAGACTGTAAGCCACCCCAATGAAATGGTTTCCTTCATAAGAGTTGTGATGCTCATGGTGTCCCTTCACAGCAGTATCTTGGGAAGACTTTCCCCTACACTGTATGACAGAATGTCCCTGTATTTTCAATTGTTGATTGCTGTACCAGCAGAGAGCTAAGTGCTGGCAGGATTTTGGTTTTGTCATTTCTATGGTCCGTCACCAGTTTTCTATTTGTAATGCTTGGCCTTCCTCACCTGCCCAAAAGATGACGGTCAGGCAGCCCTCAGTGCCCAAAGGCAACCAGAGAGATGGATCAGGGGTTGTCTTAGTGCCAGTTGGTTCAGACTAGGATGTGGCTTTATTGTATAATAAGGAGCTGATGGCCCAGAGCTGGAACAAGAAGTATATAGGGGCAGGATTTCCTGGCAGAGAGTGAAAGAGATGCAGGCAGAGACAGTGCAAACTTGGGAGATTAAGGAGATGCATAATACAGGCGTCAGGGAGACAGATGGAGAAAGCATGCTGGGAGAACCACATGCGGAGACAGAATGGTAGTCCGGATAAGTTAGTAGCTAGCTGAGAGACTGCCCTAGCAAAAGATCAACAGCTTTAAACTATTTAGAAGTCTCCGGGCCTTAAATCAAAAGCAGGATCCGTGAAAGCCATGCAATAATAGAAACCCTAAGACAGAAGTTGGTACCAGGGACTGAGGAATGGCTGTAATAGGCCTGACTGTGATTTCATTTATAGGAACATGGGCTTCTAGACATTGGATTAGAAATGTAGATGAACAGTGAAGGCGGGCTTCAGTGGGCCATACTAGTAGGAGCCTGGAAGACAGTGGTGCTGAGGGTGATTTAAACTGTGGGAGATGGACTCCAAAGGTTTCAGAGGGGAAGAATATTAGTATGTGGCCTAAATACAGTTGGTTCCTGTGATATTTTGGCAATGAAAGTGGTTGCTTTCTGCCCTTGTCCAAAAAAGTCTGTCTGAGGCTAGATTAACAGCTTTGGCCAAGGGCATTTCCAAACAACCTAGTATTGATTGTGTGGTGTGGCTCCTAATAACAGATTTATAATGAAAAGGAGCAAGTGGGGCAATGAAAAATACAAAATGTACAATTTGAGGGAGGGGACACCAGGAAGTGGAATGGAGATAAGCTGTTATCAAGGCAATAAGCAGATTAAAAAAAAAAAGCCTAAGGTTAAATGGAATAAAGAGAGGGTTGACCTCACCTCACGGCAAGACACCACCCAGCTAAGCTTCCAACCTGTGAAAAAGAATTAAAGAAAAGCTTAGGGCCTGGTGTGATGGTGCACACCTTTAATCCCAGCACTCCATAAGCAGATTTCTGAGTTGAAGGCCAGCCTGGTCAAAAAGCCAGCTTCAGGACAGCCAAGCTTAGGCAGTGAAAGAAACCCCTGAAAGCAGAAAGCTGCTGAAGATGAAGATGTAATTGAACAAGGAGGCCATGTTCCAGCCCCAGCAAGCAGCAGAATTTTCCAGCATCGGTCACATGGCTTTGGCTTTAGAATCCTGGATAGAATAAAGGGGTTGTGGAATCTCCCTCTACAACCAAGGAAAGCTGCTGAGGCTGAGCATGTATCAGGGGTTTCCCTGCAATGAGGCCTAGAGAAGCCATTGTGTGAAGCTGTGAAGGTGAACCCTGGATTAACCTTGGAGACCTCAAGATGTTAAAGATGCCAAAGCCATGAGATGCCTGCTGGGGAAAGCTGCTAATAGGGAGTGGAACCAGCCCAAGAGAAAGAAGTGTGTTATAGTCAACAAAGCTAAAAGGAGTTGGAGATCTAAAGAACACTTGGACATCAGACAGAGAGGCAGAGTTTGGAGTTTGCCCAGCTGGATTTTGGTCTTGCTTTGGTCCAGTATTTCCTCATTATGTTCCCTTTCTTCCAATTTGAAATGGTGATGTATATATCCTGTGCCATTGTATGTTGAAAATATGTGATCTCCTTTTCACTTTGATCTTACAGGGGTTACAGTTAAGAGACTTTGGACTTTTAAATAGGATTGAGACTATTATAGACTATGGGACTTTTGAAGTTGGACTGAGTACATTTCTGCATTATATTACGGCTACAAGCCTCTGGGGGGCAGGGAGTAGAATGTGGCTGTTTAAATAAAAATGGCCCTTATAGGCCCAGAGGGAGGGACATATTAGGATATGTGGCCTTGTGGAAGAAGTATGACTCTATTCTTCCTGCTGCCTGATGATCCAGATGTAGACCTCTCAGCTTCGTCTCCAGCATCATGTTTGCCTGCATGCCACCATGCTATCTGCCTAGACAATAAATGGACTAGGTCTCTGAACCTGTAAGCCAGTCCCAATGAAATGTTTTTCTTTATAAGAGTTACCAAGCTCATGGTGTCTCTTCACAGCAATAGAAACCCTAAAACGATAGGACAGCTATTATTAAATATGATAAGAGATATGCTTTTACAACTCTGGCCATTCTGCAGTTTTCTTTACGCTCCAAGAAGAGATGTGAGCGCTTGGAACAACAGCGAGTTTTGGACCTCTATAAAGACACCAACAAATTCTGCTTCTTCCAGTGTCTTCATCAAGTCCCCAAAGACTAGAAAGCAAATATCCCATGTCATCCATAAGCCCACAAGGTCCATACTGTTGGTAGATACCAGCTTTCTAGGTGACACACTTCTAGACATGTCTAGGAAGAAGGAATCACAATTGAGAAAATGCCTTCTTAAGATTGGCCTGTAAGCAAGTCTGTGAGGTATTGTCAGTATTAATGATGGATATGGAGTCAATGGTCACTGAGGGGGGTGGGACAGGCAGTTCTGGGTGTATAAGGGAAGCAGGCTGAGCAAACCATGAACAGCTAGTGGGCCTTAAACAGCACAGCACTCCTCCATAATTTCTTCTCCAGTTCCTGCCTCCAGGTTCCTGCCCTGGTCTTACTCAGTGATACACTGTTGTGAGATGAAAGCTCCTTTCCTCCCCTAGGCGCTTTTAGTCATGTTGTTTTAGCACAGTCATAGAAACCCTAACTAAACAATCGCCAGTCTAGAAAAATCATGGCCTCCCTTTTCAGAACCTCCTGACCAAGAAAGACAGCTTCGAATGAGAAGGAACATTTCCCACACAGAACCCTATGCTTCTATTTCCTGCAAAAGATCCAGACTGAGTATATGTCCATTACCTGAAGAAGTAAAGAACACCTGAAATTAGGTGAGACGACCGTCTTCTGCTGAGGCAGTTCTCAGCTTGTTTCTCTGACTTTGTAACTACGTCAAAAATACCAAAGCAGCAGCTCTCAACCTCCCTAACACTGCGACCTTTAATACAGGTTCTCATGTTGTGGTGACATCCCCACCCACAGCCATAAAATTACTTCTGTTGATGCTTCATAACTGCAATTTTGCTACTGTACGAATCATAATGTAAATAGTTTGGGGAGATAGAGGTGTGTTGAGAACTGATAGAGAGTCAGGCATGATGGCATGTACTCGTTATCTCTACACTCAGGAGGCAGGAGGGTCACAAGTTTTAGATCATCCTAGGCTACACTGAACAAGACCCTATTTCAAAACTCCAAACAACAAAACAAAATAACCTATTACCCTCCACCCCAATCTAACAGATGCTAAATTCCCACTGAGGTCTTCTTAGCTTTCATACTGTCTTTGCTTTGCCCATGATCTATGTCTCTTTGACTTTAGTTCCCATTCTCCCAATATCTATTGTTAAAAATGTTTGATAAAAATTGTCCAGGAGAATTAGTGTGGAACAAACTTTTCAGAGGAGCAAATCATTCCCAAATGAACGTGCTGCTAATAGCTTCTTATGTGCACAAGGCATCAAGTGCAACCACACAAAGACTACCCACATCCCAGACTTGGTGGGGGTCTCCACATCTGACCTGGGGTATTTCATACCCTTCATCCTGTACTGTTATGTTAGATAAGATAATGCACGTCGTTCAGCTGCAATTCCAACCACCGACACTGGAAAAAGTCCACATTCCACGAGAGAAACTCCCACATGTTCGATTGTGCCTCAGTGTACACTAAAAGAATCCTAAAAGGGAAAGGAGTTGAAAGGAAGTCGATTTGCTAAGAATCGCCTTGTGATCCCTAACTCAAGGCTCTTGACAACATTTCTGGATGCCCAAAGCCCATGCTCTTATGCTGGAGCCGCCGAGACCTACCAATGAGGACTAAAGGTCCCCCAAACCTAAGACAAATAGAGAAAAGAGTAAAAAGGTCAACATGCCTTCTTTCTATACCAAATCAAAGTCTCCTTCCATTCCAAGCTCAGGCTACAAAGACTGTCATTTGAGACAGTCTGCTGAGATCACTACCGAGGAGGAGGAGGAGGAGGAGTTGGGGAAACCCTGTTAAACCTTCAGCAACCACTCATGAGAGTCAGCTGAGAAGCATCCGTGTAGACAGCTCAATAGAGGGCTTGGCTTCTGCTCTAGAAGCCATCAGAAAGCAGTGTAACCTTTCACTCATTTCACCACTGCTGGTTTAGTCTAGATAATTAATCTCCAAGATCCTTAATCTGCATTAGCAATGATTAATTAATTGCTTATGAATAATTTTAGCACACACACACCCCAAACCCTCTAAGCAATTGATTGAGACTTCTCTGACTGCTGGTGATGGTACTTTGGTATGTGAGGGGCGCTGCTGTTCAGTAATCTCTCTATCCAGGGTCCACAAGTGGACAGAGACAGCAGAAATACTAATGCATTCATGAGACAAGTCCAGCTTCCCTTGAATTCCATAGAACTCAGGAGGCATATCCAGAAGGATGAGTAATGACAGCGGTATTTGAACTTAGTTCTTCCTCAGTTTTTGTTCGTTTCTTTCTTTTGGTTTTTTTTTTTTTTATGTTTGTGTGTTTAAAACCACAAAGAGTTAGATTGGAGCTTCGGTGATCATGTGCACCAAGCTTACTGTTTGCAAACAGCAATGTGAGTTTCTTAGGATGAGGGTGCCCTTCCCTTGAGCAGACTAAACAGACCTTAATTGTCACAGTCGATATTCCCCTGACATAGCCCACCTAGGGTGGAGTTTTCTGACCTAGGTGGAAGTCTTCCTTGCCATACCTGCAGTTTCCTGCAAGAGCCAACTGCATGTTGAGCTTGTTTTGCAACATTGTCCAGCTGAAACAAATCAACATAATCCAGTTGAAACAAAGGATGGGTCTTTGGGTTTTTCCCTATTTAAACTCAGAGCTGAAAACTAAACTTTGAGCCTTGATCAGAAGCCTTTGTCTTGGCTTCATTCTTCTCTCACCTGCATTCTTTTTTCATTTCCAGCCTCCCTTTCAGGTACCCAGTTCTCCGTGGCTGCTGGACAGCTACAGAGGAGGATGTACATTGTTAGCAACAGATGTGGAAGGGAAAGATGTATTCATCACCACCTACACAGTAAGACTCCGAAATAACCAGGTAGCGTTCACCCTGGTGGTCCTGGGCACAGCAACTCGCTGGACGTTGGCTGAGATGCCTGTTACATTTCCCTACCCACCAAGAGCTCCATGCTTATCAACAAAATCAGTAACATGCCCTTTAAAGAGCTAAGCTATGGCTGTCATGCCTACTCCAGAAGTAACTAAGGATGCACTGACTGAGACCGTGTTCTTTGCTAGAAGGCACCAATGTGCCTGGGGAGGCTGGGTGGCACTACCCTCCTCCCACTGGAATCAGCTTCTCTCCTGTCTCCGACACTGCATGGACCAGGATGTCTGAGCTCCCACATGGTAGGACTCTAAGCAACAAATCGAGGTACAAGAGTATGACACACTAAAGTACAAGGCAGTATCTTTGAGAAGATGGGCTCCACAGAAGGGCTGGGCCACAGTGTTTGTGTCTGAAAGTCCTTGCTGTCCAAAACAAGGCATGAGAGTCAGTTTGCTGAATAAATAAAAACATCATCTTCTATCAGTATTCCAAAGGCCTAAGAAGAAAACCACATGTAAAAATCCTAACCCTCTACCTAGTGCTCTTCCCTAAGCTTGGACAGAAACCAACTATCTTGCTTTCCTTATACACAATAAAGAATTATTTTATTAAAGTCTTCATTTCAAACTGTATATTTGCTCATATCAATGCTCTGAAATCAGTGATGTCATATAATGCTTATACATTAAGTTCCCACAACCAGCATCACACTGAGGGGAACATGCAATAAAATGTACACACACACACACACACACACACACGAGTTCCTGCTATAATTATCACTTTATATATCAAAAGGTTAATGAGCCCAAAGTAATGCTAGTCATTAACACTACTTTGCTTAAAGATTATTTTCTTCCCCCAAAAGACCCACCGAAGAAATTCTTTTTCAAACAGGTAAAGATAAGCAGTCTCCATTTGCAAATTCATTTGGTGCATTTATAAGTAATCTATCTTGCAAAGTATTTTTTACAAAAACAAGAGTCCATATAGTGGCATAGCCTTTTGATAATAAAATCCACCTACTCATTCAGTTATGAGTTTGACCTCCTAGGCCTATCAGGAGACAGTGAAGTCAGTGGAGGGCAGAGTAGAACTGAGCAGCATAAATCAAAGGTCCAAGGTCAAGAGCAGAGGTGAGGGTGAGATTCAAATATGCTTCTTTGGTCGGACTGTGCCAGACTCTTCTAGAAATTCGAACACCATCTAAGAAGCTCATCGAAGGAGAGTATCAGATCGCTGGTACAAATCTTCTTACTTTATTAGAGTCTTTATTTCAAATGTATATTTGCTCACAACGACGCTCTGAAATCAGTAATGTCAGATAATGTTTATATATTTAGTGCCCACAACCAGCATCACACTGAGGGGAACAAGCAGTGACTCAGTTAATGGACAGGATGAAAGACACACGCAGGGTATAACGGCCTTTCCAAATGTGCTCAGGACAGTGATGCAAACCGATCTGATGTTGCTCACTGGAGTGGTGAGCATGTAAATTTAAGGAGTCCACAAAGTAAAGGCGCATTAGAGACAAACCCTAGACTCAGTTCTCGCCAAACACGTTCTTTTATAAAACATGAATCTGACGTCATAATTAAGACATGATTTGATGTGGTATAAGCGTCATTGCTTTTAATTCCAACCTCTGCCCCTCCTGAACAAAGATGGACATGGTGTAGCCTCTCTTGTAGGTAGATATGGCAATATGGCAGGGTTCTGGCTATGAGACAGTGACAGACATGTTGATTTGACTTCCAGCAAAGTCCTTTGGAAAAGGAAAGGTGTATCACATTTTGGACTTCTGTTCTTACTCTAGGGTCCAACTTAAAATGTAGATGTTCTGGGTGGAATGCCAGTGAGCCATTCTGGACCATGAAGGAACTTACAGTTTGGATGTCAAGTGCTGGGTAGACAGAGACAGAAAGAGTAAGATTCTGTGTCTCTGGGGACTCAGTAGTCTACTCTGCAAGCTTCACGCCTTTGTCCAGACTTTAATGTGAGAGGTCTTGATGTGGCTTTAAGGTACTAGGCTCAGATGTTTGTGACTCACAATTACTAATATCTACACCCAACCCATAGCAATTCCACAGTGTCAGATAACAAGGTAGCGTCCTAGACACCTATCCCCTCCTATCAGGTGCCACACTCCTGAGGGCTGGTGCTACAAAAGAATATTTCTATACCTCTACAATGAAATCATGAAGGTCCTAGAAAAGAAAAGCACAACCCAGATGTGCTAAATGATCCAACCAACGAAGCGTGTCAGAGGGTAGTGTCAGCGCTTGTCTTTAAAGCTGCAGGAAGAGCGCTGGGTCGCTCACTGCCACGTTCAACCTCTGATGGAATGTTTCCCTCGAACACAAACCCACATCCGACAGAGCTCCATTTCAAATGTGAGTCTGCACATCAGGAGGAGAGGTCTTGTCTCAAGGGCAACCAAGCTCTAAAACGATAAAAGTTCCTGCACAAAAATAACTTCATAGAGCTCAGCAAACTGTCTGTCTGTCTGCTGGAGAGGGCTCTGCTCACTGAGTGAACCATAGCCCCATCCCTTTGGTTTATCCGCAGGTCGAGAAGTAGGCTTTGAGGACGGGAGTAAAGAATGAGCGGTTCAGTACAGCTGGGCTGGCTCCCTTCCACAGGCCCAACCGGGCGCCAGGGCAGTCCAGCTGTGTGGTGCTGTTCATGCCAATGTCCCAACCCTGCCACTAAGAGGCTGTTATTTCCATCACCCTAGTGAGTGGCAGCCCTTGGCTGAGAATCTGCAGTCCCCTTTGCCTGATACCCTGGATGTCTGCCCAGGCTGCTCTGAGACCAGTACCGCCAGGCTCTGACCCGGCTTTGTGTGAGGACGCCTCTGCTTCTTTCTGTTTGGCCCCACACAGTACAAAGACCTGACCCAGGGGCTGTCTGGAAGATACTCTCTCTTCAGCTGTGGCTTTAGTCCCATTCTTAGATGCCCCTTGCCTACCTCTCTATTACAGACGAGAGGAGAATGCATTATTATTTTACAGAACCCCTTAGAGACATTAACGACCTGGAAACTGTTTGTGTCTTATGGGGAATTCTAACCTATTTCTTTGGTGGTATAGCTTCATTTTACATTGTTGCTCTCAGTACAAATCATAATGAGGTGTAATTGCTTTATTTTTCAGGTCATGGGATGCTGGGAAAAATGTTCTATGTCTCCAAATCAAAACGTAAGGATCATTGACATGTATGGTCAACTTTCACAAGTTTCTGTCACCCTGAGTGAGTCTCGGGGTGGGGGTGGGGTTGGTATTGAGGAAGGGTCTCACTCACTCTGTATCTTTCAGGCTGGCCTTGAACCCATAGTGATCCTGAGTGCTGGAATTCGAGCAGAAAGTCCTCAGACTCAGCTCAGAGCCTCACTTTTTAAAATTACTTTTTATTATTTTATTTACTCCCAAATGTGGCTCCCCTCCTGGTCCCCCCTTGCAAAGTTCTTCCCCCATCTCCTACCTCCTCCCATTTGCCTCTAAGATCATATCCCCAACTCCTAGCATCTCCCTTCCCTGGGACATCAAGTCTCTATAGGATTAGGCACATCCTCTCCCTCTGAGGCCAAGGCAAGGCGGTCCTCTGCTACATATGTGCTGGGGGCCTTGGACCAGTCCTTGTATTCAGAGCCTCACTTTTAGTGTTCTTCTGTTTCTGTTGGGTTTTCTTTGGAGGGGCAATGTATGCGAGAGACACAGGAAGTAAGAATATAACGCGTGGTGCACCAAGCCTAGGGAATTATAAAACTCACCAAACTTTAATAACCCCTACAAGCTAGAAGAAAATAGAAAATTTACCAGGGGGAGAGGGTGACCAGAGGGCTGTCACCGAAGTGAAGGAAAAACACTTCATGCAAATCAGAAAGGGGGTGACATGGAGGAGGAGCAAGGAGAAGGGCAGGAGCTGGGGAACACTGCCTTTACTGCCTCGGCTGACAAGACCATCCACAGACTCTTTCTTCTTTCTTTTTTTTTTTAACCTTTATTTTTCCCTAAATTTTTATTTATTTACCTTTGGAACTGTTCACAAATTCTCAAAAGCAAAACAAAAATGAACAAGAGTCAGTAAAGGAGAGGCTGTTGGAGCACTAAGCCCTGTGGTACCCGTGGGGAGGGCACTGCAGTCTGACAGCCATTTTCTAATCCAGGATACAGACCCACTTAAGGGAGGGAGAACACGATTTCTCTAGTTATCACCAAAAGCCATAAAATGGGGGCAAACATGGCAGTTCGAAAACGGCCTAGGGATGACCTAGCAATGGGAGTGACGGGAAGGGTTTCTAATGGTCATTCATTTAAATGTCCCTGAGAACATGGATGAGCCCTCTGGCTTTGATGTCTCTCCTGGGACTGGGAAACTATTAAGTACTTAGGTACTCACTGGTACAGAACTAGGGTCATCTGTTGATCAGCATCAGCAGTTAAGTTTGGATCCTGCCCCCGCCCCTTGTCCCCCCAGTGATGTAGAATGCCAGGTTGAAGAGGCATTCTGTAAGGAAATTGTATGTCCTACATTTCTTGTACGGAATTGAAAGGATCCAGTGGAAAGTACACAGAAAAAGAGGTTCATATTTTGCCACTGAGCCACACCTTCACACAGCCCCTAGCCGTGCCCCCACATTGCCCCCCCAGCCACACCCCACACTGCCCCCAAGGAATCTCTCTCCCTTTCACTACCTTGCTCTCATCAAGGTCTTGCAGGTTTTGTGCTTACAGACATGGAGAAAGAATGGAGGTACTCCTTTTGCTCGCTCTTGCTGGCCTCTGATCCAGTCAGTTTCCCCTTCTCCGGCACCTGTAGTCACAGCTTGAAAGTGTTTCATCTGAGGTGCCTGGAAGGCACCTCTAAAACTCAGCCGGACCTAGCTACCTGCCTTTAAGAGGGGGCTACGGATTTTGTTTTAAAGGTTAATCCTGTGTTATGACCACATCCCATCCCCAAAATGCATCATTACCACCCCCAAACAAAAATGTCTGTCATTCCTATAAAAACAAACAAACAAAACAAAAAAGCATGTTTTTACTAAAAAGGAGAAAGGCAAGAAACAGTAACCCTCAGGTGCATCTGTGGTCAGCCCCCAGGTCTGCCCGCAGGCAGTCAGAAATGGGAGGCAGGGAAGAGGGCCACGGTGTTAGATTTCTTCCTCTCCCAACAGTCTGAGTGGAGGGAGCACAGTCGCTTCGGAGTTCTCTCTTCCTTTCTCAGTCTGATCTATTTTAAGGCTGCAGCAGAGGCGCTTGGCAGCTCAGTGTTTCCAAGCTAGTATGTCACTTCCCTACTTCAGATCACGTGTGGGGCGCAGCCTGGGAAGCCCGGGGGTTCCTGAGAGGCAGGAGAGCAGGCACCATCTCAAAACTCCTATGTCTCAAAATTCACCAACTCCCTGTTAGGCACCTTTATGAAGACATTTTTCTTTTCTTTCTTTTTTTTTTTTAAAATCTCATTTATCTATGGAATCTCAAGAAGTCAAGTGTGGTGCACACACACACAGTAAGAAACTGGTTGCCAGGGGCTGGTATGTTGGAGGGGAGTGCAGAGACACTGGAAAGACTCAGACTTTCAGTGGTGAGTTGAACAAGTTCTACATAATAGACTCACATAGTAGGTGGCAAGGAATGTGTTAATTAATTGTACTGTGATCATCATCAGACAATAATACGATATCAAATAATCCCATTGTATATCACAAATACGCACAGTCTTCATTTAGGAAAAAAAATAGATACTTCTAAACATTTTTGAAAATACACTTACTGATAACAAATTTGAAAGTAAAAGGCCTCATTGTGGGGCTAGCAGGATAAAACAGGCTGAGGTTTCACTTGGATCAGCAGAGCTGACTGAGGATGATCTGGGAGCAGGGGTCAAAGGGCAATGATTTCCAGGACAGTTCCTTGGTCAGATAAAACATTGAAAATAAAACACTGACTCTCACAACAAACACAACACATGAAGGCAAGACATGGAAACTCATATACATGAAGGGATGTCTTAATCTACCTGACCATAGGGGCCTCATTAATTCTGCCATCCCAGACACAGTGAGGACTGCAATGTTGGGTGGCTATGGAAAATCAGGAAGCTATATGACCCTTATTGGACATTGCAGGCTATAATTTATACCTTTTCTTTTTACATTCATCACTGTTCACATCTGTTTTAAAAATATTTTCTCTAAAGTCAATAAAACAATGGTTGATATTACTGAAGGAGTCAACAACCAAAAAAAATGTTGAGGTTTGACTTCTACAAGATTGGATCCAGTCCCAGACCCACACTGAACATTCCACACTCAGTATATCACCCAAGTAAACGCATGGCATCATAAAGTTCAGGAGCCAACTGCATAAGTCCTGCATCGAATACAAGTTAAGATTCAGTGTCTTTGTCTGTGAACGAATCATCACGTTCTCCTTTGTCGGAAGGCGCTCATGAACGAGAATGCCACTCATGACGATGAAGGACACTCCCCAGTCAATGACTGCTCACCAAAGGTGTCAGCTGCAGCGTTTACTCACATAGGAGGAACTATTCATTTCCTCACGCACGCCTCTTTCTAGTAATCTCTTAATTATGTCATTTGCTCCCATATGAAACGAGTGCTCAAAATTCAATTGAGTGGAAGATCTTAAGGAGTTTTAAAGTATGCATCTATTTCTCCTTAGAAATTCCCCAAATGTTCAAATTTCTACAAAGAACTGGTATTATGGTAATGGACAGTAAGATGCACCAAAAGAAGAAGCCCATTGTGAAAGAAGAGCAAATAAAACGGATTATCTACCTATTGCTGTTAAAATAATTTCGTGTCTTTATTTTGTTTTAAAACAAAACCTTAAAATCTTTCAAACTGAGGCGGAAGAGAAGGCTCAGCAGGTGTCTGCTGCTCTTCTAGAGGACCCCAATTTGGTTGTCATTATTTGACAGTTTGTGACTCTTCTGGTCTCTGACAGTACCTGCACGCATATGTGCACACACACATACACATACATTTTTAAAATTAAAAAAAAGAAACAAACTTTCTAACTTAAAATTTTAAAAGCCTGAAGAATAGCTAGGGCAGAGTTATATCTACCCAAGATGTTTTCTAAGACAGTGGGAGGGAGAAACTGACAGTGGCTCACTCTATTCAGGTCATGTGACACAATCACAGGCTTTGACAAGTAAGGAGGCAGAGAGCCACAGCTCTTGGGATGACTGCTGAGACCACACAAGTTGGATGTAGAGAACTCAGAGCTATGTTCATTGTTCACATTTATTTCACACAACTTTAACCACAACACTGCACTGCCTTCCCTGAACTCTTAGTGGCCATATTAACAAGAGGCTGTATCTTTCTGGGTGCCTGATGATAAAACAGAAACTGGAGTTCTTCTCATTATTATCTTTAACATAGAAGGCTAAAGCTGGAAGCAGTCAAGCTCACACACCCTTTCACAGTAAGCAAAGTTAGCTCTGACATCAAGCTCATCCACCCTCTCACAGTGCAGCAAGCTGAACCCTGAAGTCTGGTCTCTCAACAAAAGATCAGATTCAAAAGTTTTAAAGTTTAAACATTTTACAACTGAAAGTTCAGATTTTTTTAAAACTTTTTTTAATGAGAAAAAAAATGTCAGTTCTTGTCCCTTCACTGAGGTAAAGCTCAGGTCTCTCACTGAGGCATCTCAGACGCAAGGCCACAGAGCTCGCTGTCAGACATGTCAGCCTCATTTCCTCCCATCAGCACTGAGGTTCCCATCTCATGGTGAGAGGAACATTACCAGGCAATATTTACAGTCTAAAAGGCAAGAACTTCTCATCCTTCAGGCCTGAGGATCTCTGCCCAGCTATGTGTCAAGTCAGCAGCCAGTCTGACTCGTAGTGATGTGGGTTGTCATCTATTTCCTGTTATCCCTCACCTATTTGGAAACTGACTCATGCAGATATTCCCCAAAGCAGAAGGACACTTTATATTTTACCTCCTGAGGACCTGAGCTCACTGAAACACATTGCCTGGCTTCTTTATTTCTTTTGAACAACATATATTTTAAAAGAAAGAAAATGAAAGCAGAGAAGGAACTGGGGATTGTACATTTTCTTCAAACAGTGACTGTAAAAAGCTACAAAATAACAACATTAACGAAACAGTATGTAAACAACTACAGTAACAAAATGATCAGAACAAAGGGCCTGGGCGAGGGAGTCCTCCTTGCTAGGTTTCAGATTATGAAATGGTAAGTAGGATACCACATACCCAGGGCTCTCCATCCCGGCTGGAAGGCAATTAAGGCACTGCCAAGACCACACACACAGTCTGCCCAGTTTACACAATCCTGGAGCTGGATGAGGCAGCATACAGCCAACAGCTGTGATTCGGAAGACGAGGTCAGAGGACAGGAGCTGACAACCTCAAGGTCACTAAAAGGGCATTTGCATGGTTCAAATGGCTTGATTCCGCAAAAATAGGAAGCAGTATACAAGTGTGTGTGTGCATACATACATGTACATATACATCTGTGAACATTTACACAAATATACAAGTACATGCAAATATACTCAGATATGTTAAGTATATGCACATTCATGAAATATCTAGATTTCAGTTCTAGAAAAATAGAGAGAAATCCTGTCATACTTTTTCAGATTAGTCATTATATGTAATTAGCAAATTATATAAGTATCTTGGCTTGTGTATCCATTTCTCCCCATGAATGCTTGTATACTATTTCCCAAGTAGCTAGCAACCTTTCAGGAACCCCCGTGATCAAGCAGTCATATAGACATTGCTTGATCACCTGACAAAAAGTACATCTTTGTGATTCTTTATTTAACTACTATTTCTTTTTTTTTTAAAGATTTATCTATTTTATGTATATGAGTACAATTATAGCTGTCTTCAGACACACCAGAAGAGGGCATCAGATCCCATTACAGATGGTTAGGAGCTACCATGTGGTTGCTGGGAAATGAACTCAGGACCTCTGGAAGAGCAATCAGTGCTCTTAACCGCTGAGCCATTTCTCCAGCCCTTAACTACTATTTCTTCTGGGAAAAAAAAATGTCAGAAGAAATCTCTTCTTCCCTTAAAATGCCAAAGCCACCTTTATGGTCTCTAGTGATCTGCCATGCTGTTTGTATGATTCATTTGTATCTAAAATGTTACATAGTTTGCATTGATAGTCAGTCTATAGATAGTGGATGCTCCTGAACTCTTCAATGGTAGCTGACAGAAACACACTTTAGTTGCTGAATCCAGCAGGAATGTCTGACCAAGTATTAACTGGCTAGCTGATGTGCTTACCAATCTTGTGATGCCCTGGCCCACTTACAACTCCCTTGTGTGGCCTAGGGAGAAATCAAGATTATAGTATAATGTTTATTTTTGATTAAATTTGTTAATATAAAACATCAATTGGTATAAGTTCCTATTTATGTATCATACCGTTATATATTTTTCTAAGTTATAATATGTTTAATATAAAAATTATTTTGCATTTCTAAGCAAATAGTGCTAGTGTAGAATATTACTCAGAAAGATATAAAGACCTTATGGGAGCCTTTAAGCTAACCAAAAAGCATTGTTTACTGAAGTCATATACCTACCCTACTAGAGAAAAACATTTGCTGTTCTCATACAAGGGAGTCCCTTGTCTGTTGATTAGTTGTCTCTCTATAAATATCACTTTCTTCTCTGTTGCAGTAGCAGTGTCTGTGTGAGTCAGCTGGGGTAACTGTGGTTAAGGTGTTAGGTCTTACACTAGCCTTGGGAGGTGTTTCCTCCCACATTGCTTTGACAGCTTGCTTCTGCTTGTCAGAGAAGCCAAGTGAGAAGGTAGAGGAGGGGGTGGGGGAATGGATCTCTCAGAGATGTGTCTTCCTTGTGGGCAGAACCCATCATCTAATGTTTCCCTCTGGCACAGTGACACCTGCTGGGAAGTATGTGGGGAGCACTGCCCATTACTGTCCTACAGTTGTCCTGGTCCACAAGCCTAAGGGGTGAATGCACAAGTTATGTGACATGAAGATAAATTTGTCATTGGCTGTCTAGGAACTGACAGCATAATCAATAGACAACCTCCCAGAGGGTCACACTCCAACACCTTTCAAAGGGCTAACCAATACGTTTGCAAAACAGTTCATTTCAATATGTGAAATAGTCCTGCATGAGGGTCATATCCTTATGCCTTTAAAAAATGATTACATTTATTTCTGTTTTAATTTTTTCCTAATTCAAAGTGAAAACAGTGAGACTGACCACCACAACTTTGGTGTACTGGTGTCTGGTACCTGGGTGCTTCAGCTATCCAAGCCAGAGGAATGGAGTGGAAAGGGCAGTGATATGGTAGCTAAACACATACATCAATTGCCCCAAAGCAACTGCTAAGTATCTCCCATTTTGAAACTCAATCTGTAGTAATTTTTGGTCTCTACATAGAATGGGCTGGCCTGAAACTCTCATCCCAGCACTTCAGTAGTGTATATTAATGACTCTTTAATACGGTAAGCTTTGTTTGTTTCCTTGTTTTGTTTTTATAAAGTGTAAGGTACAGCAACAAACCCTATAGCATTACAAGGCCAGTCACAACACTAATAAATCATGTTGATAGATGTAGCCTCAACGATATGATTCATAAATTCCAGGATGTGATCAATAACTCCCCCATCATGGACCATTTTAAAATATCTCAACATGTTCTCCTCTTCCCTCAAACATATCCTCTACCTCTGAAAAAACAGGTACTCTGTGACAGGACTCATGAAGCTTCTTTGTTCTCTAAGAAAGAAGTCATTTTTCCTCCTGCAGTTGATCTGGTTATTTGAGCTAAGCTCACATACTTCATCTGATTTTTAATAAAAAGTCTCTGGACTTAGGCAATGCTAAGCACCATGCCTTATTCTCCCAGTACATAGACCTTAAATTCTCACCTATGAATTTCACATTATTAAAGAAAGGTATGTTGAATTAACCACATGCCATTCAGGTTGCACACTTTAATGTTCTTTTCATCTGAGCCTTTGTCTAACTACAGTGAATTCGCCTCAGACATGTTTGGCTTGTCTGTTAGGACAGGCCTGACATCCATCATTTCAGTTTAATCATGAAGGGAAAGAATCAGACAAATCCCAAAACAAGAGAATTCTACAAAAACACCCAGCCCCTGAGGTATCGGGTGTACGAGAGGATGACTACAAAGTCTAAGTGCCATGTCACCACACCGTGTCACCATAACATATGTGCAGATATTAACATCACCCACCGGTGAGTTAATGTGCTCTCTGATTATCCGTGCTTATGATAGGACATGTCAGGCTTCCCTGCTGCCAAGCTTACCACCCCCACTCCCTACCTCTTTTCATTCTATGCACTTGGAAGTTGCTCTGTATAGTCCACACCTAAAGCCGAGTCATTCTCTCTCTCCACACCATGCACCAGAATAGCCACATAAGTCATGGATCACCATTTTGGAACTCTACAGATGTAGAAATTATTCCCAAAGAGTCTACTCCTAATGATAAGAGTCTTTAACTTTTAAATTCTAGTATAATAGTCCTTAACATATTTGTTTGTGCCAAAGAGGTACTGTTAAATGGAAGAAAGTCATGGTAGCCCAAGATTATATAGACCAATTTGAGGACAGTTTTGGACTTTATCATACACAGACTTACATGTACCTACACATTCTACACATAACCCCTTTAGGATCAGACATGATCACTTGAAGAACTAATGTGAATAGGCCCTACTTAAATTCAAAGGAAATGATTAACATAAAACCACTGAAATACACAACTACTTCAATTCCACATTTCTGGACTCCTTTAACAAAAGCTTATAAAATGAACCCATTACATCCTAACACATAGATACTACTATAAGCAAATTTTTGACTTTGATCTTAATTTAGAACAAAACAATTAATCTTGAAAAAATAGGTAAAATGTAAAACTTCTGAAATGTTTTATACTACATATGGATTGTTTGTTGGCCAATTGATATAATAAGCATTTACAGAATGCCCAACTGTGTTTCAGACATCAGAAGAGTAGAGACGATAATATCATTATTTTCTCTGTTCGGGTATAGGACAGACAGAGAACAAGTGGGATAAGACAAAGGCATTATACTCTAGCTGTGTGACTGAATGTTCATAAGAAATAAAACATACTGAGGGAGAAAAGTCAGGCCCTACTCCCTGAAGTAGGCTTACTAATTCACTGAACACATGACAACCACAGTAAAGAAATATTAACTATATTGTGTAGTTCAGCTAACTGTACTTGCTCTAAGGCAGTAGTTCTCAGCCTTCCTAATGCTGCAACCCTTTAACACAGTTCCTCGTGCTGTAGTGGTCCCCCAACCATAACATTATTTTTGTTGCTACTCATAACTATAATTTTGCTGCTGTTAAATGAATCATAATGTAAATATCTGTGTTTTCCAATGGTCTCAGGGGACCCCTGGGAAAGGATCATTTGACTCCTCCCAAGGGGTCGTGACCCACAGGTTGAGAAACGATGCGCTCTAAGGTCAAAGAAGACACTTAAAAGACCAACCTCCATTGCCTCGTCTGTTAACACCACAGCAGAAAACTCGCATTAATCACAAACCGCAACATGCTGGTGGACGGCCAACGCTTTCATTTTCCTACGAGCGGCAGGCACACATTACTATCAACAGGATCTCGATAATTAAGGTATCAAAGGACGAGAGATTAATTAAGTCCCACCACTATTAATGGGCATCATCCCCTGTTCTTGGCATAGCTGAGGGAACATAATGTTTCAACTTCTGACAAGGGAAGGATGATGTTCAAGTCACACAAATAATTATTTTAGAAGAAACAAATGCTCTTAATTCAGAGCTTTTCTAGCTCTGAATTCTAAGAGTCTGCAGACATATTTGATGCCATTTTTAAAAGTCTCGTCTTACATCTTCAGACGTTTTGTGTCAGGATAGCCAGTGGCTAGACACCCAAAGTAAGTGCTATAAAGCCAGCAACAACCAAGACGGCCCTTCCTTCTTCTTTAGATAATGCATACACAAGGTCACAAACATGCAAGTGTACAAATATTTCCACCATGCACTCAACAGGAGACTGTTATTTGCAGACAAAAATATTGATGTTGCTAAGTGATACTGAACAAATCACAAGCTGTCTTTTATTTTTTCTCCCATCTATTTCTTGCTCATAAACAATTTTAATACTGTTCCAGGTCTGCCCATATTTTGTCACAACTAGAATATCGTATTTACTACCCCACAAATGTAATATCAAGACAACTTTGTTATCATTTTTAGATCCTTCCTAAAATCTAAACGGGGTGAGTGAAGTCGTAGTAAGTGATATATAGAGTAAATGAACAAGGCAGAATGATTAT
Source organism: Tokudaia tokunoshimensis (assembly GCA_036184795.1). Classification (NCBI taxonomy): domain Eukaryota; kingdom Metazoa; phylum Chordata; class Mammalia; order Rodentia; family Muridae; genus Tokudaia; species Tokudaia tokunoshimensis. The sequence continues at coordinate 81,114,525 of BTHU01000017.1, forward strand.
TAGCTTCAAGCTAACCCTATGCTTTTTTTTTTTTCATAGCAATTCCTCTGTCTCAGCCAAGGAGAAACAAAAGTAAGCAAATAAAACCCAAAAGGTCCCAAAGTGAAACTTAGGAAACAATTACACACAGACGTTTCTCGTGACAAGAGAGGCACATGGAGTAAATTAGCCAAGCTAAGGTTCTAGCTCCTCCTTTCTCCTTCTAAAAGAGCAGCGTCATTTGGAATTGAGGTGCCACTGGGAAGAGGAGGAAAGAACTCAAAGGACCTCCAGGCTCCACCTGGGGCAGCTGTCAATCATTGTGAGCTGGTGGGAGAGACATGAGCACCTGCCCTCCCACGACAGACACCAAAATATAGAGAGCTACAAGAAGACAGAGGGGAGGGGAGCCGGGCTGTAGAATCAAGATTCCTCAGGGGCTATGGGAATTTATAGATGTTTTTTAAAGATCCATAAATCCAGGTCAAAAGATAATGTTCTGTCCTTCCAGACCACTCAAGAAAGGAGACACTAGAAGGGACTAGACAGAAGCCAGTGCAGAAGGAGAAAGTGAGATGTCTCCCCACATCCCTGGGTTTCTATCCTATCAGTGGCTGTACTGTGCGAAGTCTCATAGAAAAGGGCTTGGGAGTTCCCTCTGCTAGCTGACAGACACTGTGGACCTGGCTGCCACCTTAGCAATCTGTCTCACTCATTTACCCCACCCACTTCACAGTCTAAATGCTTCCTAGTCAGAGGCTCCTTCATCCATTTGAAGAGCATCATCATTGAAAGTAGGTTCTTCTCATTTCCCCATTTTTCTCCTTTGGCAGAGAACTCCTGTCTGTCCCCATGCTTGTCCCCCTGTCCCCCTGTCCCCCTGTCAAGCACGCTCTGATGCCTACTCCTGTTTATTCATTTCCTGGAATGAGCACATAGTTTCACCTACTTGCAAGTCTTTCTCTTCTCTATCTCTTACTCTGTCCACAGACCAGAGCTGTCAGACCATCTTCTGACCCCTGACTTTGTCATCGGTGCTCCATGACAGCTATGGACCTTCCAACGTTCATCCCTCTTCATCCGCAGCGACTCATGTGCTGGAGTATACAAAAGTACACTGGAGCAGTACACAGTACAGTGTACAGTGGGAGAAGAAAGCGGACCTTCGGAGTAAGAAAGACAGCAGCAGTTATTTAATCCATGCACCTCAACAAGGTGACACGAGGTAGATCTGCCTCAGGCTGGATGGGACCTGCCTCAGTGCTGCTCACTGTGGAACAAGAGAGACTGCTGGTAGTGTAGGATAACCTGTTTTGTCATTATCTACAGGAGGTGAGATAAAAAAAATTAGATCCTGCTAAGACTTATGGGTGTGATCTCAGTGGCAGTAGAACCAGTTGGAGACACACAGAAAATTTATGGTGATACACGTGGGAGATAAGAAATGTCAAGTGCTTTGCTCTCTCAAATCCAAAGGCCATTTCTTAGGATGGGGTGGACGACAACAACAACAACAACAACAAAAGGCCACATTTAGATGCCACTGAAAGGATGGAAGGAAGGGCAGTGTGGCAGTGGCCTTGGCTCAGAGTGACAACATTTTTATATATCACAGGAGACTTGAAGATGGCCAAGAATGGAACATGTCAAAATGGAAACCAACCCAGGCTGGATCTCTGTCATCTGGAACACTTCCTTTTTTATCAACCACGGCATGTTTATAATATCCAAGTCATTCCCCGCATCCTCAGGTTTTGATTTATTCCAACCGCTCAGCTCAGTAGCTCCCAGTGTTAAGTGTTTTTGCAGATTCATTACAAGCTCAAGAATTTCATGTTTTTTTTAATCCATCACAATTCTATAACACACATTATTCTCGCTTTCTCTTCATTACAGAAAGTAACAATTTCTATGAATGAAACCACTTTGCTTATTAAATTTGAAGTGTGTTTCTTCAGGATTATATATCTCATAAACCCATTGTCTAACTATTCATTGTTTTCACAGCTCTAACAGTTTGTTCTTCACCTCAAAACCAATGACGAAACTTTTTTCTTTTCTGAATTAGAAATACACAATCTGAGGCCAAGCCTCTGACTGATCGATCAGTGAGTCGGGATTTCCATCTTGATTTTATAGAAATGAATGCGGACCAGAAAAGTCAGATACTGTACAAGTTCCTCCAGCTTCAACATGGCAGTTCCTGAACTTGAACCTCACTAAGTTTAAGGTCAAAAGTGTCTTCTTGATCATTCTGTTACTGGTTTACACAGCAAGAAGAGAAAAATTCAGACACTTGTAAAGTTCACAGACTTACTAAGACCCTTCTAGCTAACCCAAGTTGTTGTGTGACTAACTTCCATGCAGGGATGCTACTGACTCTTGCTTGCTTGTCTAAATTTCTTCTCTGTGATTTCTTTCATCTGTCAATGGCCACTCTCTTTAATGTTTCATTGTTACAGCTCAACAGCCCTGGTTTCTTCAGATATTGAAAACAGAACTATGAATTATTAAATCTAAATGCTTAGTAAGTAAAATAAAGTGTTTTTGTTATGGTTGATTTTTTTGGGGCGGGGGTACCTCACAGGCAGCTCCTTCCTTGGAAATACTAAGCCCTCTGCCTGGATGCCTCTCATCACCTTCCCAACAATGAGCTCCAGCCTGTGGCAAGGGTTCACTCCTTCACCCTATGCTAATTTGCCAAAGTGAATACTTTGGCTGTTCTGGAGAAATGCAGAAAGAAGTTTTCATTATGGTTTCAGCCTAAACAAAACTCCAACTTCTTATTAAGAATGTTTAATAAAATCAACAGGGTGTTAAAAACCGTCAGCAGGGAGCACAGTAAATTAGATGCTACCACTGTGCCTCCCTTGGTGCCTCAATGCAAATGCTTCCCATCTTCATAGCTTCTCTGAAATCCCCGACTATCATCCCAGTCGGCCCCCACCCCAACTCCACAAAAGACGACATAGCAGCCCTAAGGCACACACCAGCATCCACTGAGGAAGTGGAGCTTTGCTCTGGGAAGCTGGGAAATGCCAGCATTTGCTTTAGGACTTTTGGAGATAATGAAAGGATCCCCATCTTAAGATATCAGTGCCAGTATTTATTAGGTACTAATAACATAGGCCCAAACTGGTGCACACTAGTGGGTTTCCCAATAAACTAAAGACACTGTTCTCATTCTCAAGTGTCTTGTGCAAGAGTTTTCAAAAACAGAAAAACCCTCAAGCATTCAGTTCTAACTTCAAGGTATAACAAAGAATCATCTGATCTGAAGGGATGCTAAGCAAGTACATGATCGAGAGCCATCTTTCTCTCCTTTGACCTCAGAGAACGACTTAAACAAAGCTAGTAACAGAAAGTCAACAAAAAAGAAGCAGAACATTTAGGGCACAAGAACTATAAACTCCAAGGACTGCCGGAATCTTATCCCACATCACAAAATTTCAAGATAAAAGACGCAAGATGAATAACTTTACCTCGCCAACTAGGATTTCAAACATTTCTTCTTCAGAGGGCCTCCCTCATGAAGAACCTAGCTTCACTGACTCTGCATGCAGCATTTTTATGGCCCCGAAGCAGCACCAACTTCGTGATGTCCCATAATCCCTTCAGCAAGTCCATCACCGAGTCAGGGGGAAGGCGCCTGCACCCTTGCTAAGTTGGGTCAATGGCTATGCATGAAGGGGACCACATGCCCCCCACACTGGGACCATATGTACCTCATACTGTGACCACATGCCCACACTGGGCCACATGCCACCCCACTACTAAATTCCATCCAAGGTTTGTATGACGCCTGGGCAGTAGGCACAATGCTGGTCTTAGAATAACTGCTACCATGACTTTCCAAATGAAACCAACTCTCTCTTCCTTACCAGGTTCTCACATGCCCAGCCCTATTTGTGTGACTTTCCCAAGCTGTCAGGATGAGGTCTTTGCATTCCGAGCACCTCTCCCTGTCTCACAGGTACTGTGACCAGAGCACAGCGGGTGCTCAGTAGACATGATGTCATACATTTATAGTTTTAATCCCCTAACATCTCCTGTGTCTTTCTTGCTCCACTGTTCTCCCCACAACTCATTTAGTGCTTCACACACTGTGCTATTCTGAAGTCATAGAGGAGGGGGACCAATGTTACTTCTGATGAGAATCACATCACAAAAAAGGCATTAAATTCTAACAGAAATTAGACAGACTTGCATAGAAGAACCATTCATTAGGTTATACAGGATCACTGAGTAGTTCCTAATATACACATTAAGTACTTAACTCAGATTCAACGGAAGGTTTAACATGCTTTATATAGTTCTGCCAACGTGATTTGTTTATGTAGAAGTTCATACTAAGGAACAAAGGCTCCAAAAAGTCCCATTTCTTCTTTGTATATGAAGCAAAGTTCTTGGTTTCGGGCATCTAACCTGCTGCAATAGAGAGACACTGAGAAAACTTTCCATGCCTGTGACCATCTTCCCTCACAATATGCAAGCCCAGGCCAGAATTTATGCATGGAGGCAACCAATGGGAACCATTAAGAGACTGACATTAATGCCACTCTCGTCTCTCAGATAAGTCTGAATTTGGATAAGTCTGAATTGTCTGGCTATTAAAACCTTAGAGCTAAGAAAGTCTAAAATCGAAGAAATTTGGATTAAAGTTTTGTCTCATGATGCTTTCCACTATTAAAAAGTAATGCCTGCTCAAACAGGAGTCCGGAAGACAACAGGAGCACATAAAGATGCACAGACCATCCACATCCACACTCTGAAGTGCTTTGAATTGTCGCCACCCGGATTTCAAGCAGCCTCCAAAGCTGCCAAACCAATGCCTTCCTGTAGAAAAGGTCGCAGCCATTGTCTGTCCTGTAGGTGCTTACTGGTCTGTTCAGACATTAGCTTAAATGTCAGCTTGTCCCTCTAAGCGCTGACGGCCCTTCCCTCCCAGTCCACTTAAGAGAAAACAGTGTTTTGTTTTGTTTTCTGCTGGAGGTGTTTTGTAACTGCCTGTGAACTTCGCTGCCACTATCGCCAATCAATCCTTTCTAAGTGCCACTCAAGATAAAGACCAACGACCTCTGTGCTGACTGCCAGGCTGGTTTCACAATTTTGTCTCCTGAAAACTTGTCTTTGTTTTCCTTTCATGTCTGTAACTGCATTAAGTTCTAGGCCAGATTCTTGCCTCAAATATCTGCCTTGCTTAGGAGGTGGACTGAACACAGCTTCTGCTATTTATGGTGTCAAAGATGTTTGTTTACCCTGTTAACAAAATCAACAACCGGGACTCCATGGGGCACTAAGAATGTCTCTAGCCCACTGCACCACCCTTGCAGGAAAATAGGCCCAAGGTAGAATAGTGTCTCAGCAATAGCTATGTGCCTTAGAGTTTCTATTGCTAGGATGAAACACCATGCCCAAAAAACAAGGTGGGAAGGAAAGGGTTTTATTTGGCTTATACTCCCACATTGTAGAAGTCAGGTACTCAAACAGGGACAGAACCTGGAGGCAGGAGCTGATACAAAGGCCACAGTGGGGTGCTGTTTACTAGCTTTCTTACAGAAACCAGGAACCCCAACCCAAGAGTAGCCACGCCCACAATGGGCTGGGCCCTCCCCCATCAATTACTAAGAAAATGCTTTACAGCAGGATCTTCTGGCAGCATTTTCTCAATTGAGGTTCCCACCTTTCAAATGACACTAGCTTGTGTCACGTTGACCTAAAACTAGTTAGTATACCATATTTTCACTAAACATATATAATATAAAACTTTCTATAATATGTATGTCCAACTACCATTGTTGGCATTCACCTAAATCCATGTTTTCTTTATTAAGATAACAACTTAAACCCTTTTTAGGTCTTGTGCTTAACCCAGGCAGGTAGTAGAAGACACAGAAGCTGATTATCAGTGTGCTTGTTACCCAGACCTGTTCTAGTGAGCTTTCTTACGTGTTTGTCTCTGTGAGTTGATGTAACCTTCTAGTGGAATAGCATGTACATATTAATATAATTTAATACATATTTCCCCAACATTCCCAAAATGGTAGAACCAACTTAATAATCTGACAGGGATGCCTGTTGATATCTGACCCATTTTAGGAGTATGCAATAGGTCTTAGATACTTGCTTTCTGGTGGGACCATACTGTGACATTAGAGTTTCTAATACAGAGAGTGAAAGTTCTGTAAATCTAAACCCTTCAGTACTCACTTGACCAGCCATGAGCTTGCCTTGTCCCCAAGTGTGACCAGCAAGCTTGCCAGTGACCACACTAGAAGTGAGAAGAAAGTGCTCTGGAGACAAGAATCTTCCTTCTTAACTGTTAACAACCCAGTAACTATTGATGCGGACTAACAAAGGTCCCAGAAAACTCTCCAAAAAAAAAAAAGCTGTAAATATATTTAGCACACCCATCTTCAGATCTCAACCAGAATTTGTTACTTAGGGATAAATCTGAAGAGGGGGTTTCTCTATGGTGCGTTTGAGTGTGTATTTTTTTTCCAGAAAATATGTGTTCTGCTGCCTGTTTCCCTTGGCCCTGTCCTGCAAATACCAGCACCCCACAGATACCAGACCGCAAGCCTATTGAATATCCATTTGACTTCAAACACAAATCTACTTTATCTTGGAAACTAAACAAAGTGTTACAGAGATCTGAGTTCCTTGGCTCCTATCTCATACTAAGTTTTGAAAACTTGTAGTTTTAACAAAAGTCAGGCCCAGATAAACCTGAGAGATTTGCTACAAAAACACACATGGCAAAGCATCTCACCTCCGACATAGTCCACCGTGTACACTTCAACTACATGGCTGCCTTCTTTGTTCTCAAGCCAAAGGAGTGTTAGCATGCCAGTGCTGCCCACCATCCAGTCTTCCCAACCCTCAGGAGGTCAGGGCTTCTAGAACTGTCTGGCAGCAGTGATGACAGTGATTCTCAAGGTTCCCGTTGCCTATGCTAGCCCGGGAGACAGCCACCTGGCCCCGAGCCAGGATGTTCGTTAGTTGTTCTAGTTCTGATTATTTTTAATGTACCAGATATTTGTTTGTTTGTTTAATATAAGGATTATTATCAAGTCATGGATGCTTTCTTTATCTGTTGTAAACTCTGGGATGTAACGGGGCAATATGCAAAAGCTGATCTTCACATTAACCCTCACATTTCTGGTGTAACATTTTTCCTTCCACTGAGATGTGACTATCATGTTGCCTGCTTCATTTGTAATTTCATTTCAGCAAAGAAGAAAACACAGACATTATGTAACAGTAGTAAATACCGAATATCTCAGGGCTGAGCAGTATTGCAGATTATCTTGAAAACAGGGGCAGAAAAATAATAATTGTTTATCTGTAACACATTCCTAGGGGCTTTCTGTAGTGAAGGAAACAAATCCAAAATGGGCTTGCACCTGGCTTTTCTACTAGCAAAATAGAAATCTTCACCTCTCTGCATCCTAAATCCTCTCTCAAAGAGATAAATTTTTGTGCACATTTTAAAAATGAACTTATTTAATGAAAGGAAAATTACTCAAACAAATTCTTTCAGGCAGTCAATCTTTAAACACATGCACAGCTAACCCACAACATGGGTTACCGCGTTCATTCAATTATTTCTTGGACCTCAAATCTCCTCAGAGGCCTCTGAATGAAGTGTTTGGGGGAAGAAGTAAAATGATTTCCCAACAAGCTGTTAGTACTCCAGCAAGTGCACACGAGGAAGCCTCCACTCAGAGGAGTTCTTGGCAGGAGCATGTGACTTTTTTTTCTTTGTAATGGAGAGAGGAAAATCTGAGCCAAAATCAAAAGTTATACCATTGTACACCAGAAACATGAGAGTAAAGGTTTCTTCCTAGGAACCCAAATACGCCAAAAGAACTGCACTTCCAAACATCATCATAGAGGTGAACATGCCACTCTTCTGCCAAGATGATAAATATCAAAATATTAGAGGGCAATTAGACTAAATTCAAAGACCATCTAGTTGCCTAGTATAATGCCTTATAGATGCGCTTATTCCAATGTCAGTCACCTGCTCCCATCCCCACACTTTAGGAAATATTAAAGACAAGGATTCAAAATATGCCACTATTGCTTTCTTCCCAAACTACACAGACCTAGAATAATAGCTTGATCAATATGTTTGAAGGTGAACTCAGATCGCTCAGCCACGGTAACTGATGGACATATTTCAATAACTCTCTTTTTCTCACTATAGATGGGGTTAGGAATTCCATCCATTTTAGCCAGTATTATAACACTGCTAGAGTAATGTCCCACCAGGACTTACTCAAAGACTGTTCATTAAATGACTACAGGATCCCATAGGAGTTAAAACCAAGGGTAACTCTTTTTTTATATCTGGATACAGTGTTTCCTCTTCCTGTTACAGTTCTGTAGTTAAACATCACTTCCATGTCCATCTCCTTGATTTTTATGAGTTTCCCTTCACTTGATAAATCCACAGATCACCTTTTAAGGAGCCTTAAGGAACACCACCAGAATCACATGTGACAGGCAGATCCAATCCTTTTGTGATTTGGAGTTTGCTTGCTTCTTAAGAATGTCAAAGGACACACATTTGAGAATGAGACCTTTAAATCCTGTGAGATGGGCCTGGAAAATATCTCAGTGAGTAAATAAATGTACTTGCTGCCAAGACCGTCAACAATCTGAGTTCAATGCCCAGAAACCACATGGTAGAAGGAAAGAATTGACAAGTTGTCCTGTAACCACAACATGTATCCTGTGGCATATAAGAATACGCGCTCTCCAAATAATACATGTGTGCACTATGGCACGCGTGTATACACAGCACACAGAATCTCTAAATAAATGAAACGTGCTTGCTATGACAAACAAATATGTTTACACACATACTCTTTCTCTAAACAAATAAATATAATTGTTTTTAATTATTTAAGATATTTTAAAATAGAAATCTTCCCACTAAAGAGAAGAGCACATGTCTTGCATGCAAGAAGAGATTCTTTGAATGTGACAGCACTTCAGAATGGAAAATATTCCATATTGGTGGGAGGATCTATGGTTTGTTTCTATAAATAATAACAGACTGCAATGCGCACAGACAACAGCACCAGTGTGTGCCAGCTGACAACTGTGTGTGAAGAACACAATCACACCAGAGGCTCTCATTACACCTAGACATTCAAATGTCCTGTCAATATTCAGAGGAACAACTTCTATTGATTTAAAGATTTTTTAAGAGAATAAAATATAGTTTATTTTAGATGATAGATAGGGTATGTAGGTAGATGATAGATAATAGATGATAGATAGCTGAGAGACAGAGTAGGTTTAGTCATATGCATGTATTTAAGAAACTCCTCAAGTTTTTTTTTTAATAATGATGTTACTGTGATGTTGGCCATATACTATTGCGTATATCTCAAGAAAAGTTTTCTTGTCCTTGTCAAATAATAAAAGCATTATTGGTAAGTTCCATGAACAGCAGGCTCCCTCAGCAAGTAGCCAGCTCTGTGAGCTGCCCCCATCCCAAGGACAAGCTTGTAGGCCAGGTGAACTGAAGCCTTGGCTTAGAAGCACACTTGCATATGAAAGCTCATCTTTCCAGTCATGTGCAGCCAAGAGATTACCACAGGCTTGTGGACACAGCGACCCTGGGAGGCTCCTAGAGACAGTCCTGCTGCTCCAGGAAGCGGGGAAGAAATGAAAGTGCAGAGAATGCATCTTACTCACTTCCTATGAAAATGTTTTGCTTATAACAGCACCAATCATATCCCCTTCCATCTTCAAAATAACATAAAATCCCCCAATGTGATTGGGTCCATGCTATTTCCAGCACCTTCTAATCCTGCAGAAGTGCTCTGGGGTGGAAAAGGCTGCTCTCACAGAGCAAAATGCACTTTGGACAGTGCTGCATGTGTTGCAAGATAATACCAGTAAGTGGTTCTCTTATCAATGCTGTCGTGCTCTGGGTGGCCTTGGGCCATGGTAACAGCAGCATGAGACACAGGAGCAAAGAATGTGCCCAGATGGACTCCAGGTTAGACAAGGTAACACGGCACTGCTGGAGGGAGGCTGTAGAATTTAGTGAACCTGGAGGAAGCCCTGATTCCTGTCATGCTGTGGGTGTGCAGAATGAACTTGTTTGTGACATTGGGAACAGCCCCAGAAAGCATATCTGAGAATATTTTATTCCAACTGTAAATGGACTAAAATGGTCTCATTAGGAGAAACTGCCAGTCTCTGTGTCACTGCCTCCTGACACAGGATTTCCTGCCCCTCCACATTCAGCTCAAAAATTTCAGCTACTTCCAGGTAGCATTTTAGACATGTAAGCCTAATGCCAACACCCTAAACATTTCTTAGCGCAGGGAGGGGGAAAGACTGGCTTCCTTTCCTTGTTATCCTCCATTCGGGTAGACAGCAGCACCTAACACAGTTTGGGAAAGCACACATTTAGTCTTTGGCAGCCAGGACATTAAAGCAACATGTTCCCTGGGACATGGCCCCAGTTAACTGTAATTCTGGTCTTTACTTTCTGCTCAGAATTTCTACTGTTTTATACTTCAGCCAAACTGAGAGAGGTCTTTTCCATACTAGACATCAAGATCCATCCAGTCACGATGCAGGCCTGAAATGGTACCCTTGTTAGCTGACACATTCACACTTTCAGTGACTTTTGTACAGCCCATTAAATTTCCTGATGTTCCTGATATCAAGGTATTGTGAGGGCTAACCATTATGTTTTAAGTTTTAATTACTGTGCTTAAGAGATCTATAAAACAAAAATACCTCTAACCTGTAAGCCCTACTTGTCCAAAAACAGATAACCTCCTAGAATGCTGTAAGAAACAAGCCAAAAGTTGTGGTAGTAGCCAGGCAGTGGTAGTGTATGCTTTTAATCCCATGTAATGCTTTTAATCTGTGAGAACTCATGATGGCAGATATCTGTGAGTTCAAGGCCATCCTGGTCTATAAAGCAAGTTTCAGGACACCCAGGGCTATTATACAGAGAAACCCTGCTTTGAGGGAAAAAATATGGTAGTGGTCTTATTCTCATCTGTTGTGATTAACAGTATTATCAAGATACAGAGGTTGTTCTTGGGAGACTGAACACCAGAGACTAAACTAACTTTGGCTGTTTAATGAAAGTTATAAAAGATAAATTCTAAGAGCTCAAGCACGTTTCCCAAACACTATCTGTATGGCAAGGGCAGTGCTATATCCTTTATTCTTACAGGAAATGTTCATTCCTCCACTTTACCAAGGGGACACTAAAGCTCTCTGACATCAAATCACTTGCTGAAAATCAAAATAATAGTAAGAGGAAGAGCCAGGACTCAAAATGCAGACCTGCTAATTCCCAACCAAGCCTTTTTACTCCCTGTCAAAATGCATAGTTTATTGATTCTAGCCCATAGTGTACATGTGTCTGAGTTGTGTCTCTGTGTGTGTGTGTGTGTGTGTGCATACTCACAACCCATGCAAAGACACACACTCCCAACCAATCATAGGGACTGTATATAAGCTCTCTAACACTCATGCACTGTGAGAATAAGCAGCTTTAACTAGGGCATTCTTAATTTAGAACTGGGGCAAAATAGACATGACAGAAGCCAACTTAATTGGCATTTTAATTCCTTTTAAGACAAAGTCACATAAAATTGAGGAAGCTGAGACTAAAATGTGGGCTTGGCTCAGATCTGGAGAGGAATGTGACCCTGCTTTAAGTCACAGCTTCATTGCTGGGGGCTACAGCATAAGCCACATGGCCCAATTGTTATTGCTTTCGGTGGCATGAGCAGATCTGAGGGGGGTGGAGTAGGGTTTGATCAGCAAGAATCAGTGACTATTGTTTCAAGCCACTGAGCTTCAGTAAGGTTTGTTACACAGTAAAACTGAGGCATTAGCTGATGACTTCAGGCTTACCTTTTGAGTCATTCAGGATCAGGAAAATTAAGGCCACCTTCAGACTCCTTGAGCAGCTAACAGACTAACTACTCTGCTTACATTTAAAAGAAAAAAATCTGGCTCTGCCTTTTCCTAAGAAGGGTGTGAGGGTCTTTCTATTTAGAGCCAGCCAGCCTAGCATTCACTATGCAGCCTGGACTGACCTCAGACTGGTGGTAATCCTCCTGCCCAGCCTCTCCAATGCTAAGATTGCAAGCATATACATTACACCTGGCTTAACTACACTTTTTTTTTTAAAAGATGTTAAGAAACACAGTGCTTTTATTTAGAGGGGAAAAAAAACATAGGATGTAAAATTCTAAGTTTCAAAAGAAGCATCCAAGTGCAATAAACAGGATGTGTCAAAGCAAAGGTAGTTGTCAAGTGTGTATCTTCTAAGAAAAACATAAAATAAAACAAGCAGCCAGCAGCAGTCAGGAGACCCTACAAGTCTCCATACTAAGTACAGCAGCCATAGTAATACCATGAAGGTTCTCTCTGGTGCTCTGGGGCTCACTCCTAGTTCCAGAGAAAAACAAGAGAGTCAGGGGCGCATGCATTAACACCTGTGAGAAGAAGCCCCTCTTGTGTCTACACAGTCAGGCTCCCTAGGGCCCTTCTCCAGAAAGTAGCATGCAGAAGCCTCAGTGGGACTGCTGTACTGGATGAGAAGAGAACATGGCCAAAGTAGAGGATATGGGTGACCAGGGAAGAAGACCCAATGGAGTCCGATGAAATGGAAAAGCAGACACACTGCAAGGGAAAGGGGTCTGTGGAGGAGAGGGTCCCTCCAATAAGAGGAAAAGTGGCCAGTGAAAGAAAACGTACCATATACAGACTGAGGAATTGGTGGGAGGTAGTTTATTCCCAGGGAGTGACCAAAGAAGTGGCTTCTCTTAGCACATCACAATAAATCATCACAAACTCAGCAGCTCAAACACCACCCCTAATTTTCTCCAGGTATCTAAGTTAGAAATGCAACCTAGATTAACTTGGTTCAGTGAGCAGAATTCCATGTGGGTGAAATCAAGCTTTTGACAGGTATGTTTTCCTCTGTATCAGAATATTATCAGAGGTTGTCTCTCTCCCATGGGATGGTCCTTTGTTTTCATGAAGTTCTAGGCACACTTGGAAGATGGTTTCTACTTTCTTATGTGCATACCTTGGCCAGTCTTCTGTCCTTACAGTGAGAGGGATCGTGGGACACCATAAACCCTTCCATTATCAGTTGCTTCAGGTGGCAAAGGTAAAGATGTTTGAGACTCTCTTCAATATCCATTGCTCTCTTGGCAAAATACTGATGCCTTGCTTCCTTACTATGTGTCCCACTCCTCACAACATGGTAGTTCATTTTTTCAAGGACAGCAGGACTAACAATGTCTTAAGGATGCATTTGATTGAGACCTTCCCAGACAATCTCCTATTAAATGACAAGGAGCCTAAGGGACATCTGCAAATCCCTTCACCTTTGGAAGGGCTTATAGTGTCCCATGATCCCTCTCATTGTAAGGAGAGAGAAGTGGCAAGGTATGCACACAAGAAAGTAGAAACCATCTTCCAAGTATGCCCAGAACTTCATTAAAACACACACACACACACACACACGAGCATCCCATGGGAGAGAGGTAACCCCTGATACTATTAATGATACTCTACTATGCTTGCAGCCAGGAGCCTAGCATAACTGTGTCCTGAGAGTCTTCATCCAGCAGCAAATGGGGATGGATACAAAGACCCACAGCCAAACATCAGGCAGAGCTTAGGAAGTTTTGTGGAAGAGTAGGGGATAGGATTGAGAGCCAGAGGGTAAAGAACCTACAGAGTCAATTAACCTGGGCCCATAGGGACTCACAGAGGCTGAACCACCAACCAAAGAGCATGCAGGAGCTGGACCCAAGCCCCCTACACATTTGTAGTAAATATGCATCTTGATTGTCATGTGGGTCATCTAACAATTGGGGGGGAGGTTGCTTCTGACTTTGAGGACTGCCATTGGATCCCCTTCCCCTAGCTGGACTTCATTGTCGGGTCTCAGTGGGAAAGGATGTGCTTAGTCCTGGGCAACTTGATGTCACAGACTCATGTACCAGAAAAAAATTCGATCTGAATATCATTATTATTGATAAGGCCCTTTACTAAAAAGATCCCATAGCTGTGCACACATAGAGACTGTGTCATTAACCAAAGTCAAGTAGGTATTCTGACTTCCTGTGGCATTAATTCGACAGGCCATGGTGAACAGTGAGTCTTCAGAAGGCAAGCACAAACTGCAACAAGAAGTAGCCTCTGGGGACACACAAAGACCTTCCATCAGTAAGACCACACCATAGTCCTCAACAAAGGCCTTCTCTGGCATCTGAACTCACCTAAATTCATATACAGGTGCGGTTTTTTAGTCCTTCCTTTGTCTGAAGGAAGAATACCTGAAGTTAGAATAGACTATCAATCCTGAAGTATAACCGGCCTCAGACTTCCTGTGTGGACTGGAAGCAGCTGAAGCCATTTCCACAATGTCCTCCCGATCTGTCAGGGTAAGGGATTCTCTTTGTCTCACAACACCTCTTAACATCTCAGAAGAAAAGACACTGCAGAACATGGCATACGATCTAAGGGGGAAAAAATCATCAGACTAGTGCTATTAAGGGTGTGGCTATTCATTTATGTACCACAGCTACTCAAGGGTCACATTCCTCTTGGTGACAGAAAACCAACTAGTTCCCTTCCAGATGGATATTGCAAGAAAACTTTTAGCATACTTATCAAGTTGTTCCCAATTAAAGGAGTATATAAAATAGACTTCTGCCCTTTTGAGGATTTCCAGTAATGTACCGCATCACCCAAGTCTCTACTGAGAAGAGCTCTGGTAAATTCTGGAGTCAATAGAGAAGATGCATGTGTTGTGAGCTATTTATTCCTTGCAAACACACAGGCATCCACTTCCATCCTGTCTCCCAAGTGTATTAATTATTTAAAAGCAATGTAGCTAGTGCAGATTTTACCTAGTAAATTCCAATTTTGTTTTAATGGCCAACCTTTCAGACGTAGCAGCACCTATCTTAAACAATAAGTACTGAACTATAAAATATCCCCCAAATAATCTGGAACTAACAAAATTGAAAACCTTGTATGGCTGTCAAACTAGAAGTTTTGAATATGCTTCAGGATAAAATGAAGTACCATAGAAAAGTTTCTTTCTGCTAACTTTTAGAAGAAATTGTTTTTCTGGAAGAGATAAAACCGTTTGTGGAAATTAATCAAGAGAAGGAAAACCTAATGCAAACAAACAAAGAGGTTAACTTCCCTTGCTTCTGAGAGCAGGAAGAGGATGTGTTCTGTTTCTGACAATACAGTGAAGGACATCTCTGAATCATCTCTCCTGGAAACACCTCAAGTGCTAGGTAAAAGAAACAATCTTTAAAGGAGCAAGAAACACTAACAGACCAAAGGCTAGAAGAAAGCAGAAACTCAGAGTTAAGTGTGCACTCCAAGTTTTCACTTTTAAAGTATTCGCCAAAGCAATGACTCTCGACGGTGATAAGTTCTTGCAGTTTGTAAGAGCAGAGCCCAAGGCATTTCTGTTGTGTGGACAGAAGGGATGCTGCTCCAAGATAAAGCTAGGATCTGAAAAAAAAAACAAACAAAAAAACAAACAAACAAAAAAAAAAACCAAAACTGCTTTCAATGCAACTAGGAAACAGAAATAAGCATGGCCTAATTCCTACTACCCCAGTGGCCTGTAGTGAAAAGCATTATTCTTGAGGTGATAGGAAAATTATCTCCATTATAAAAATGGGAATTTATAACCGTAAGTGTAGAGTGCATTATTGGGGTGCCATGCCACCTGGCAGGAATTTGACATCGACCAATGTGAAGTTCCTCTCCCAGCCTTTGAGCGGGAACTCCTGTGTTAGCCCTAACCCCCTCCACCTAGGGTGGAGCGCTCAGACCGAGGTGAAGCCTATGGTTTTTCAAGCACCTGTAGTTTCCTGAAAAACACTAGTCACCTGTGGAGAAGCTTCCAGCCTTTGGGGAAGGGTTTTCCCTGCCTATATATTTGGAGTCCTCCATTAAACTGTGAGACCTTGGATAGCAGGTGTTGTCTTGGTCTCCATCTCTTTTCACCGCCTTCCCATACATCCTCAGCTTCCCTTCCAGGTAACCCGTTCGTTTGTAACTGCGGGCAGTTACAGATAACTTCACATTGGTCGATGTCAAATTCCTGCCAGGTGGCATGGCACTCCAATAAGGCACTCTACACATAAGCCTGTCCCTATGTAGATTTCGATCCTAAAATCAATCTTTCAGTGAGCCAAGTCAGTGTAGAGAACGTTCAAAAGTTGAAGATGCTTCAGTCCATCCGATGAGTGCATATATCCACTGAGGGAGTACATCGAGTTGGAGGCTCTGAATTCCTATAATGCAGCTTTATGGAAACTAAGTTCGCACTATAAAAATTTTAACAGATATCATAGGCAAGATCCAGTGGGATCATAGAAAGTTAAACAAGACTCAAGAAAACTTCAGATATGAAACATATCTGATGCAGACAGTAAAATTAAATATATTCACTAAAGGAAGAGAAGGGATTGGAAATTTCACATAAGGAATAACCTGCTCATATGGCTAGAATAAAGGAGGCACAGCAGAGATAATACTTAATACTTAAGGAGGTAATGACTAGGGATTTCCTTAGAATTGGTAAAAGTCAACTGACAGAGTAGAAATTTCACAAAATACCAAATAGAAGTCAAGAGAAGAAGGGAAGAAGAGGGAGAAATGTATGTACATTCAGAGAGAACTGAGCCATGTAAAGACCTTAAAAGCAGCCTGAGAGAAATACAAACTACCCAGGGGTCCAGCTACCTCCAGGATTGCACTCTTGCTGGAATTCAGGCATTCACTAGAGGCCCTCCCCCAAGCACAGATTCACACCTAAGGGTGGCTCAGGAGACACAGAAACATTTGAGGCAATGGCACTGATAAATCATGTAATTCTCAAGCAACTGGGGAATGTTCTCCAAAGAGAAGCTCCCCTTGGTTCTTCGTGGGCCTTCCTTGGAGGAAAAACTGGTTGATTATTTTGCATGCACGGCCAGGCAGATGCCCCTGGTTATCTAACTAGCAAAGTTAATTTCTGGAACTTGGTATTCAGTAACACTGCCATGTCTCTGGAAAATACTCAGGTCAGTCTCAACTCACAAGCCAAAGGTGGTGTAGAAGTTAGGTCTACCCTGGAATTCTTCCTTGCAGGTGCCCGTGGAGTGTAAGCTTGAGCTTTCTGTAAGTAGTCTGAAGTGATCTGTGAAGATGGTTTGCTATCTCTTGACCCAGAAAACCCCAGAGACTTATGCAAATTAAGAGGTTCAAATCTTCGTGTTCACTGTAAGAACACCCATAGAAACTGTCCAGGTCATCAAGGGTATGCACATCCAAAAGCCATCAAATGTCGAAAAGACGTCACCTTAATGAAGCCATGTGTGCCATTCCAACAGTATGATGGTGGAGTCTGTAGGTGCTCCCAGGCCAAACAGTGGGGCTGGACACAGAGTTGGTAGGAAAAAAAAAAAAAGAGTGCTGAATTTTTGCTTCATGGGCTTAAAAATGCAGAGAGTAATATTGAACTTATGGGTTTAGCTGTAGATTCTCTTGTTGTTGAACGTGTCACATGGACAAAGCACCTAAGATACGCAGATGAGCTCACAAAGCTCATGGCGGATTAACCCATCCATGAGCTCCCCGTGCCAAACTAAGATGATCCTCACTGAAAGAAACAGATGGTTTCAAAACCAGAAGAGAAGGCTGCACAGAAGAAAAGGATATCCCAGAAGAAACTGAAGAAACAAAAACATATGGCATGGGAATAAACTCAGCATAAAATATGTGCAGATAAAATAAGGGAGGGAAGGAAGGAAGGAAGGGAGGGAGGGAGGGAGGGAGGGAGGGAAGGAGGGAGGGAGGAAGGGGTGGATAGAGCAGTGTGCAGCAGTTATTTCTCTTCCTCTATCCCGCAGGTTCCTCCCTTCCACCCACCATGTGAGCGCTGAGCGTTGACCTCAGACCATCAGACTTGGTGGCAAGCACCTTACCCACTGAGCCGTTTTGCAGGCCCTCTGTCTGACTTTCTAAGACCTATCTTGATTGCTTCTGGGATCTCTTCAGCCAGAGCAGGTTCTGAACTCTGGGTCTGGAAGGGAAGTGCAGCAGAGGTCAGTACTGTAGGCTGGCCTTACTCTGCTGTAATTCTCTCAATACCCACCTTTGTTACGGATATGTAAGACAAGTCAAAGGGATTTGGTTCCAGTCTGTCATGGGCAATCAAATGGTGAATTAGTGGTAAAAATTTCCCAGATATCCAGCTGGTGTTGCAACGCAACATTCCATGGGTATCTTATTTTTGCACATCTTTTGTATTCTAATTTTTAATTGTTTATTTAGTGTATGTGCGCGCGTATGTGGCTGAGCATGCACACATGTATGTGTACACACACACACACACACACACCACAGCCCATTTCTAGAGGTTGGAGGGCAAATTGTAGGAGTTGGTTCTCTCCTTCTACCACCAAAAACTGAATTTGGGTCACCAGGCTTAAGCAGCAAGTGCCTTTAGTTGCTAAGCCATCTTGCCCGTCCTACCTCCCTATCCCTTTCTTTATTGGAGTCGGTAACCTAGACTGACCTGAAATTCACTACGTAGCCAGCCTAGCATTGCTCTAATGACAATCCTTTTCATTTAGTTTCCTGACCACTTGGATTGTAGGTATGGGTTGTAAGCCCTGGCTCTGCACATCTTCAAGAAGAGACGCTGCGCTTCCTGTCCCTTCACTTAGGATTATTACTGTTTCCCTCAGGAGCAAATGTGTAGTTTGTTTCTTGCATCATAATTAAGACAATGTACCCTCAAGAACAAGGGCAGATATATTTTCTAGCTAAAATTTTATAGAGTCTGCTCTATAAACACAGGGTTCTCTCCTAGAATTCAACCCACAAGCATTCATTTAGACCCATCTGTACCCCCGTGGGTCTCTGAGGCAAGAAGAACTTGAATCCAATCCAAGAGTCTCATATGTTCTTCCAAAATCATGAAAATGTGGCAGGCTAGATTCTTAGTTTGCAAGGAGAGTAAAATTTCAGATACTTCACTTTCTTTGACACAAACAACCTAAGACAAATGAGAAAGAAAAAAAAAAACCTTGAAGCAATTCACAGAATAAAACAATGTTCTATTCACTGTTTGGAAGTTCCCTCAAATTCTGCTCATCTAAGTGAGATGCTGACACGGGCCTCAGTGGAGACATTAGCAGGGGCAGTGATCCAATGCAGCCCTGGGGTCATCATGGGATTCATGCTTCAGTTAAATATCAGTCTGTAGCAACACTCAAGCCTGTGATATTTGGATGAGTTAAGATAGAATTCCCATTTCCTCAAATAAATTATATGAAGAACCATACTTGGAGTTTGAACAGAATCTTAAGGTAACCAATGGTAATCAGTTAGGAATGCTTTGGGCAATATGATATAAAACTTATTTTATGGATACTATTTGAGAATCTAGAATCTTATCTGCCAGCCAAGCCAAGTTATTCAGATATCTATTTGACTGTAGAGGAATGGGTTACTTAATTCTCAACTCTATAAAAAGGAGTGAGGGAAAAGGAATTACTAATTGTTGAGTTGTCTGTTATTTGGAAGACACTGCACTAGATGATTTCTTTGCATTTGTTGAATTTTCATAGCAATTTATTGTTCAGAAGAAAAAAAGTGAGGTCATATACCCATTTAACAGGAAAAAGAATCCGACTTCAACATCTCAGTGACTATCCAGGATTCTCTGAGAATGGATAGGGCGCGTATTATGGAAGGGAACTATGCTTACTTGAAGTTAAAACAAGAGGTTGACCATTTCCAATCTTTCCAATGTCCCACTTAGAAAAATAAATCTTGAATAGAAGGTGGGTATGGTGGTTTGAATATGCTTGACCCATGGAATGGCACTATTAGAAGGTGTGGCCTTGTTGGAGGAGGTGTGTCTCTGTGGGCGTGGGCTTTGAAATACCTCTCCTAGCTGCCTAGAAGCCAGTCTTTTGCCTTTTGGAACAAGATGTTCAACTCTCAGCTCC
This sequence comes from Tokudaia tokunoshimensis, assembly GCA_036184795.1. Lineage (NCBI taxonomy): Eukaryota > Metazoa > Chordata > Mammalia > Rodentia > Muridae > Tokudaia > Tokudaia tokunoshimensis. The sequence continues at coordinate 81,134,555 of BTHU01000017.1, forward strand.
TCCAGCACCATGCCTGCCTGGATGCTGCCATGATTCCCACCATGATGACAATGGACTGAACCTCTGAACCTATAAGCCAGCCCCGATTAAATGCTGTCCTTTATAAGAGTTACCTTGGTCATGACATTTCTCCACAATAATGGAAACCCTAAAACAGTGAGCAAGGGACAACTCACTGGACTGCTGGAAGACTCCTATCCCCACCCCATTCCCCCAGTTCCTTCATCTGTAACCATGCCCCATAACCCTTTCTGTCTTTGTTTACTTTTCTCATCACTCTGACCAAATACTTGATTTTAGCAACTTGAGGAAAGAGAGGGCTTTTTCTGGCTCATGGCATCAAGGGATACAATCCATCCTGGCAGGAAGGATGGATTTTTGTTTCTAACAGCACAATTGGGTGGCTAGGCTTCAACCCACGCGTCCCTCGTCTTGAAAGATAAGAAGGTAAAGAAAACAGCTGGGAGCAAACCAGGTCACTCACCACGAAGGCCCTGCTTCCAGTGCCCCAGCTCGACCAGGCCCCACAGCCTAGCAAGATGCACCATTAGGCAGGAACCAAAAGTTCAAATACACAAGCCTATGGAGAATGGCTCATATTCAAACACAATTTTCTACAAGTGGCTCCAGTAGGGTCATGGCCATCCCATGATGTAAAAGGCATTCACTTGAACTTTAGGAGTCCCTAATACTATACTAATACTATTTAGAAGTCTAGAGTTTACATAGATGCAAGTAAATTCTAAGTTATTAACCCCTTTAAATATAAAATCAACCAAATAAGCTATACTTCCCATACACAATGACATAGAAAAAACTCCCACTCCATGAGAGGAATGGGAAAACACTAATTAAAAACCAAATCCAATAAGTCAAGTCTTATCTAAACCATGTTCCCCCACATCCAGCATCTGGGATTCGTATGGTGGCATCAGGTGAAATCCAACATGCTTAGCAAGCTCTGCAGTATGGCCCTGTTATTTACAACACTCCTGAGCTAAATCCTGGGCCATCTCCAGCTGAGGCCGGCAACTTTGCTCAGCAGATGTGAAGGAAGCCACAGTGAACTTCCTGGAGTCTCTGCTGCAGCTTAGGTTCGCTTTCAAACTCCAAACACATCCAGGAGCTCCAGGAAAGAAATCTAATCTCGCTGCACATTCCCTGGCCTCAGCAGTTTTTTTTTTTCTGGAACCTTGGCACAAGGCTCCATGACCACACTCACTCTTGCATTTTGTAGGTGTACAAAATCAAAACAAACGATAAAAACACCACAGGAACAATGTCGGATTCTGCTGGTAGCCTGGGGATGTAGAAAGGCCTCCTTGAATCATGGCTGCAGGGGCCTCTGTGGATCTGTAGGATGGAACTGGGATAAATATTTCCCTAGGTGGTCTTGGTCTGGGATTCCCGAGAAGCTCCATCTTCTCAGGTGTGTTCTCTCGTTCTTGTTCTCTCTCTCTCCATCTCCCTCCCTCTCCCCCTCTTTCTCTCTCCCTCCCTCTCCCCCTCTCCCCCTCTTTCTCTCTCCCTCCTTCTCCCTCTCTCCCCCTCTTTCTCTCTCCCTCCCTCCTTCCCTCCCTCACTTCCTCCTTCCCTCCCCCTGCTCTCTCTCTGAAAAGTTTTTCAGTGGTTTTCACTTTTATACCCCGGATCCTTGAGTGGGTGAGGTGCCGCCTTGAGACATCATTTCTTTAGTCCCAATACAAAGCTCTGCATTTCTCCCTCTCTTTTTCATATAATATCTTAATTACTCCTTTGAGAATTTCATACATGCACACAATATTTTTTGGTTATAATCACCCTAACTCCTGGATATAATGCACCCTTACCCTCCCATACATCCAACTTTATGTCCTAATTTTATATTTCAGTATAGACCCCATTAAACACAGTTCTGTTAACCATGCTGACCTCTGTTAACTGTGCTAACCTCTTTATCAGTCCTTGCCACTTTGTCCCCACCGCCTTTTTCACAGCTAGCTCATTCACACTCGTTCCTCACCAAACCCCACAGTTTCAACATTTCTCCGTCCCACATTTGGCTTGGAATTCTCATTGTAAATCTAACTGAAGGCAGCCAGCCAACCTGGATGCTGTATGGAATATCCTCTGCCAAATAAATTGGCCCATCATCCTTTCAATCCCCAGGCCTTCAGGGAACACCCATAACAGCCAGAGTATTGACCACAAATAGCATGGAGAGCCTCACACCCAACTCACAGGAATCTTCATCGCTATCTTAAATCTGGTGACGTGTGACCCGTGCTGTCCACCCATCAGCATCCTCTTGATCCACGCGCTCGACAGAATGGCCTATTACATCCTGCTTATAATGCGCCAGGGCTTCTCTGGCTTGAAGTTAGACATTCTGTATTCCTCAACAGTCCAGGTCTGAAAGCCCAGGAAGCAGATGGTTGGGTTGATCACATCAAGGACCCCACTTCTCAGTACTAATTTTATTTTAGGTCAGCTACTTTTTTCAACACTGTAAGCTGTAACTAAATACCTGGGCCAAGGCAACTAAAAAGAAGAAAGGTTTCCTTTGACTCCTGGTTTGGGGGGCATGGAGTTCATCATGGAGGAGAGGAACAGCAGCTAGGGCTACCCTCTGTTGCACTAGAATGTGCAGTAGCAGCTCCTCACATCCGGGCAGAGCAGGAAGCAGGAAGAATGGCCTCAGAGGCAGAGAGAATGGAGCAAGAAGCAGGACATGGCTGTTACTCAGAGGCCAAGAGACAGTGAGAGATGGCTTGGGTTTTTTTTCCCAGGGTCGCATATAAAGCAGGTCAAAAGAATTTTACTTACTAGTGTTTGTGGTGGCTTATGCTGCCACATCTATTTTCAAGTAAGTATGACACCCCTAAACATTAACAACACACACAACTGGTAACACCCAAGGCAATATTTAAACCTAATTATTTCACAACTGCAAAAACAGCTGGAAAATCTCAAAGTAAACCAATGCTGAATACAGATCTGGTTAACTAGAAGGCAAAAGGCGAAGTACTATGGAAGAAAATAATCTCCAATTTTCTCAAGGGAAATGCAGTAGTCATCAGTGTTCCAAAGCTTCTCAGGGGAGAATTGATCACTCTGATTTAACACAGGACTACAGAACAGATAAAACTGGGTGGCGTACCTAAAGAAGTATTCATCTAGAATATGAAGAACAAACACACTGAGACTATTAGGAACATAAGGTATGTTTATGAAGAACCTAGCATGGTGAGTCCCCAGTACTTCCTACCCCAGTTGCTCACGACAGATTCTGCTTAACATGCCTAGGATACTCTTTGGGGGTAGGCACTAGCAGTTATAAACGTAAGAAGCAAAGCTGTGGATGAGTAAGTGACTATTAGTTATGTGGGGGTCTATAAGGATAACTCATATGAACCAGTTTTTGCCAATAAAGATGTACATGAGGGATTTAAAAATAGTATAAATATGAAAACAGGAACGGGTCTAGCTAGAAAGGAGATGGGAAGCAGGTGGAAATGAGAGGGAGAAGAGAGGATAGCAAGAAGCAGAAATGATAAAAAATAACTATGCATATTTATGAAGCTGTCATAATGAAACCCAATATTATTTATAATTAACATATATTGATAAAACATTCTTTAATGGCATAGCTATAATCACCTCTCTTTGTTAACCTTCTATATACATCTTACAGGTCCAGTGCAAGATAAAAGCCCAAGAGGGCTAGAGCAGAAATTTTATAAAAAACAAAACTGACTTGACTGCTAATCCGATCTTTTCTCCATCCCAGACAAAGGAAGCCCCACAAGCACTCAGTGTTATAATCTTAATTTGTATGCACTAACAAAGAACTTTAAGTACACAAGCCTAATGTACGATATGTACAGCCTCGGATAGTTTACAAATTCTCGGTAGTCTCTGTAGTGCAACATTTTTTGCTAGAACCAATGACACTAAAATGACAGAATTCTTGGGGACATTTCTTGATAGTGTGCTTTAGAGGAATTAATTTTAGCAAAATAAAGTGGAAATTAGACTTTTCTCTTAAAGCCTAAAGATGATTATTCTTTTTTGTTTTTGTTTGTTTGTTTGTTTGTTTGTTTTTTTGAGACAGGGTTTTTCTGTGTAGCCCTGGCTGTCCTGGAACTCACTGTGTAGACCAGGCTGGCCTCGAACTCAGAAATCCTCCTGCCTCTGCCTCCCAAGTGCTGGGATTAAAGGCGTGCGCCACCACCGCCCGGCTATGATTATTCTTCATAGGAGTCAACAGTTGCTAGAGCAGATACACATCATGGGTCAAAACCTACCATCATCTTTCCTGTCCCCGAATTTCCAAGTCCTTTAGGGAAACACTTCCCCAGTAGAAAAGATCACAGAATTCATGGCAAGTATCCTCCTTACTCAGTTTCCAAAGAAAACTCCAGTTTTGTAGCAAAATGCTAACAGGTAAGAAGCCCTAAGCATATTTTGCAAGACTAAAAAGCATGATGGGAAAGAGACCTCTGTCCTTGTACTCTTCCCTCCTCTGCCTCTACAGGCTGTGCTCAGGTCCTGATGGTGAGGATATACAAAACATAGCCAACCATTTCCAGGGAAACCTAATCGGAGCTCAAAGGTCTTGCTCCCTCAAATCATTGTGGTTATATTGTGTCTGTTTTTCTCTGGAAAACCTGAACTTAGTTTCTTTTTCTTCCAAGCAAATGGAAAGGTCGATTCAGCGCCACCTTGACTATTTTCTATTGTTTGTGTGTTTATGACATCCTCTTTTTCCCCATCCACTCCATATCAACTCATAATTGCTTCCAACATTACTTCCCTTTCGTCCTGTAGGTTTTCCACCTAGGCACCTGATCTCTGGAGTGGAGTTGGTGAGTCCTTTATCTTCAGCACTGGGGTGTAGGAGGCCCCTCATAAGATCCTGAGGGGGTGTCAGTCAGGATCAAGCAGAGGCCAGTCAGTCGTTCCTCATATTTCAGTTAGTCGTCCTTGTGGCATTCCTTGGGTCTCTCTCCGTCTCCCCATTCTTCTCTTTCTCTTGTATCTCCATACCATACAAATATGTAGTGGTCAGAAACTTTAAGGTTATCTGACCACTCACAGAAGAGAAACGAAGGCCAAAGAGTCTGAATGTCTCCCAGAAAGAGTCCAAGCTCCTTAGCGTGTACTTCTAACTAGGAACACCAGTGCTCAGGAACCCATCTTTCAGCTCTGTGCTAACCATGTATGCTCATCCTTGTGCTAGCCAGGTCAGATTTTAGGAAGACATTTCTATGCCATCATAGTTTTTGAAATATTTTTTGAGATTATACTATAATTACATCACATTCCCGTTCCTTTCCTCCCTCTACATCCTCTAACATACCCCCATGCCCACCCCCACTCTCTTTCAAATTCCTGAAGGTGGAACCCAGGGTTTTGCCCACACTAAGCAAGTATCCTACCACAGTTCAGTTACTAGGATTTAATCAACAAATGTCTCCCCTGAACCATATGGTTCAAATTCCAGTTATCATGGTATATGAACTTTGAATAACTAAAATGCATACTTGACAGTCTGCCCTTCTATCCACAGACCACTGTATGAGTAACAGATGAGCATCAGGTCATTTCTTTCCAAGTCTCTTGGCAATTTGACTCTGTATGGCCAGAGGCTGGAATTCACCTTCAGACAGCAAAGAGTGTAGCTAGATTGTTCCCTGTCTCCCTAACACATCATAAAGATTAGCAATCAAAAGAGGAAACTGGCCAACATAAATATAAGTGTAGCACGGTGACAAAGATGTCGTAACACTGGAAATGGTTTGTCAAGTCACTCTGACATAAACATAACTATAGAAACAGTCACTTCCAGGGTAATAACCTGGTGCTCTCAGAACACTCTAGAAGTGTAGTGTAGCCAGTGGGTGCAAGCTAATGGCATACAGGAGGAAAGTTAACAAGGTGGCTTGGTGCATGAAAAGCTTTCTGTGCAAGCATGCCTACTGAAGTTCAGATCCCCTGCACCCATGCAGAAGCGATAGCTTGCCTGCAATCCCAGTGCCTAGGAGGAAGTAATAGGGGTACCTGGGGCAAGCTGGCTACCGAGTCTAATAAGAGATCCTACCTCGGTGATTAAAGTGGAACATGATTAAGAAGGACACACAATGTCAACCTCTGACTGCCACATGTACGCATACATGTGTCACCATACTTGAACATATTTGTGCACACCGTTAACCAAGTCAGTTCTCTGCCGCCCTTCACTCCCACCCCCCAAAGTCTTCCCATCGACAGGTATTTAATACATCTACTGACTTGTAACAACCATCAGAACATAGTCTCTATGAAAAAAATATGAGTCTGTGGTCAGCTGTCTACTGAAGCAGACCACAGATGCAGGTTAAGGCTGCCACGAACAACCACACAGGCCACGAGGCCCTCTCCCAGCTGAGATGCTACAGAACAACTGAAGAAAAGGGGAATCTTGACTCCAAAATACTGCATCTTGCATCTCGTGGCACTCTCTACCTGGTATCAACAAATAGTAAAAATGTACTAGATAGCCTTCCTGCATCCCTATGTGTTCAGCAATTACCAGCATTAAAAAACTTATTAATGACTTGGTAGCTCACATGAACTCTATGTGTTTGGTAACACACATGCCAAAAATCAATATTCTAACCTGGGGAATGTCAAGGTATTTTTTTTAAAGGATTTACATATAAATAAGATCTTTCTCTTCAAAATAGGGTCTCACTATGTTGGCCAGGCTGGCTCCCACCTTCTGGAGTTAAGAGATCTTCCTGCCTCCCTCTGAAGAGTTGGAACTATAGGTAGGTACTACCATGCCTGATAAGAATAAGGACATTTTTAAAGTTATTCATTAAAATCAGAAGATTTCAAAAAGAATTATCATGAAATGTATCAGGCTAGTGGTTAATTAGTCAAGGCCAACACAGAGCCTGTTTATTCTAGGATAGACTTTTTTGTAATGTGGCACCAATTGATAAGTCATGAGCCATACCATATTATACTATACTCTCAATAACTAAAGAAAACAAAAGGTATTCCAGCTGAAAGGACTTACATAATTAATATTTAGTACTCCAATTCAAGGATGTCTGACTATTTGAAATATTTCCCAATGACTTCACCATCTAACTTAGCCATGTCAATCATACAAACCCAGAACTTCTATACTATAGAGAACGTCAACTCCAAAGAGGTGTGCGGCCATGATATAAAAGGATTTCAAGTATTATGGAGTGAACTCAGTGATAGACCACTCTTTTGACAGCACAAGGCCTTGAACTCAGACCTTGGCAACCACACTAACAATTTACATGTTACACTTTCTTGGATTAGAAGTGTGGAGAATATTTAATGTTTATTTCATTTGCTGAAACACAACCTCCTTAAAGAATAATTCTGTATTCATTATGAATTAAACAAAACCAAGAAACCTTTTCATCCACATTTTCACAAACAGGTGTGTGTGTGTGCGCGTGCGTGCGTGCGCGCGCGTGAGAGAGAGAGAGAGAGAGAGAGAGAGAGCGCAAGTGAGCAAGCTGTGCTCTGTGCATACAAACACAGGCACTTTTCTTCCTTCTTTCTAACATTTAGAGTTTCCGTGCACTAATACCCACCCACTTAGCTAGCAGACCTTTTAACACTGTGCCCTTCAAGGTTTAAGAAAAATAATAGCAAAAGAACTTGAAAATGGGCAAAAATTATCTATTGCGGGCTGGAAGAGGAAGGAAGGGGTGGAGGATGAGAGCAGACAGTCATACATAGACAGACAACGCTCAGGAAACTGCTTCCACCCTGAGTCTGGGCTGCTCAGCTCACCAGGCAGGTATTCAGCCCTCCGTGTCTGCAGACTTGCTTAGCATTGCAATCGGCTGTCTGCCCAGGAGGATGAGGTAATGTCTAGGTTTAATGCCAAAATCTCTCTAACTGGCAGGACACATCGGGTAAATATTTCTACTGTAGGCGATCGCATTCATTTGACGTTGCTGCCAGTTTTATTGTTGTTATTTTGCTCATTTACATTAATTCTTAGCCGTTGTATCTGTTTAAGATTGAAGGTGGAAAAGGCAGGATTTTTTTTGTTGTTGTGTTGGAATCATGTTAACAAGAGGAAGGGGAAAGGGCTCAGACTCCTTCCTCTCCGCAGCCCTGACTTTGCCCTAACAATGAGGGTTTGCAAGGCCTCCTGCAATTCTTTCAAATATCCTTGGCTCCACAGACACCTCCCACAACTTACTCACTGGGTGGCTGTAAATCTGAAGCGTAAGGACAGGTTAAAGGGTAGGTAGCGGGCTGGAATCTGAAGTCTTTCTTCAAGCTACCTTTGTTAGTGGCAATATTTAGAAGCAAAGAATATTTTGGTTGGTTTCTTCTGTCTTCTAAAAAACATCTGATATGCCTCTTCATTTTGATCCTCGGTTTAATGGATTCACAGATTATAGGCACTCTGGTTGTGGCACCTACTGGGGGGCTAACTCCCTTGTTAATCTTGCCTCTGTGGTTACTGTTAGCAGTCCGCACTCAGCAGATTATATTAAAGGCATGCTCAGGGCCTCTTTCCTTCCACTTAGTTTCCTCCCTTGTTACTACCTTAAAGACCTCTGGCAACAGCCTCTACTTGGTTTTTAAAAGACAAAACATTTTGGATTTTTTGTTTTGTTTATTTTTGGAATCAGAAAGAATAATGAATTTACGAGTGTTCACAACAGAGAAAGGACAGTCACAAGTTGTCAATATTTTGCTCACAGGGGTTGGGAATAATACTGCCCCTCTCTCCAGGCAGTGCTCTGAGAAGGGTTGTGAAAGTATGATACCTAAGTAAGCTCCTCAGAAACACAGTATTATGAGAGTGGAGTTACCTGTGGGCGATTCTAGAGACCATCTAAGACCTAGTATCACTGTCTAATGGGGGAGGCAGGGACCAGAGAGGACCAGAGAGGACCACAGAGAAAGTGATAAGCTTCCATTCTCATGGTCTCAAGGGAACACCATAGAGGATGGGACTCAATGTGCCCAAGGTGGGGAAATCTATGGAGTCTCTACTCCTGTGCCACAATGGGAATGTTAAGGTCCTTGCAAAAATTCTAATCTTATCCCATGGAGTGAAAGTACTTCCTCCGTTCTCCAAGTGGTAGTTATTAGCAATAATAAAAATGCCCAGTTGTTCCAGGTATGGTAGTATTTGGTAATCTCAGCAATGGGTGCTGAGACTAGAAGCTCAAGAATTCAAGACCAGCCCAGACTATGCTGTACTCAACAAAAATACAGTAGTCATCCATTTAAAAAGGTTATATGACATCTTTTTGTTTTAATAAAAAAATAAGATACCCCACTGCTAAGCTGTTTCAACTTTATTTTTATTTAAACTAGAGAAAGTCCACTAGGAGGCAGGCTACGATTTTACAAATTACTAATTAATTGATGAAAATTACTAATTAATAAAATACTTTATCCTGAAAACGCATGAGTTCATCTTGCTGGATTTCCTGAATACATGCATGCTTTAAGTTTCCACTGAGCTAGTAAATACAAAATTTTTAAAGATTATTAGTGAAAAAATTTTAATTACCATGCTTCTTGGCTGTCTCTCTCAATCCACTGAGGTGCTTTGACAACTGTTGCAACAAACCTATGACTACATCATTTATACTTCATCATTTTGATTTGGTTTACTTTAGTACAGTAGCTTTTGTACAATGGTCACAAACCATGAAATCACACTCTTTGCCCTCCCATCTCCTAATCCCTTCACAAACCTCAGGTATAAAGGACTTTAGCCAAAACAGAGAGTCAAATTTCTATGATGTGCTTGCTTCCCTCTGAAACCACTGAGTGATAGGGCCCAGTTTGGTGTCAATTACTAAGTCCTCTAAGTCCAGACACGCAAAATGTAACTGAGCACCTTAAAGATGAATTTTGAGTTCTACTGTTCTTCCTCTCTACAGGAGCCATAGTTTAACAGAAGTCTCAGGTCAGCTAAAAAAAAATGGCATTAAAATCGTCAACAAAAGATTTGCTAAGCATTAGACTAATAGTACTGACAGAAGACATCTCAAAAATACCCTAAAAAGACTTGAATATAGGCAGCAGAGAAGACAGCTATTTAGTCCACCACCTAACTTCAAGCACGACCCTCAAAAATCACAGACGATGCCTCACTGATAAGGTGTGGCTCACATATTTGCAGACAACCACGTCTACCATTAAACATTCTACTCTAGTTCCCACTGTCCATGATGCAACAGGAATCTCCACAGCTCCATGGTACTCGTCTCTTCTGGACTGCTCACAGCACAGGTTTCTATGAGATGAGCTGGAACTATCTTCTGTATAATGGTATTTCCTTTTCCTCCATACTCAGTTGATAGCCTCCAGATAAGGACCAGAGAGGTGTCAGTAGAGCCAATGAAGTGGAGGTTTATTACAAAATGAGTGGGGCTAGGCACTGTGAAGTGAAAAGCCAATCAGAGAAAATTCTACCTAAGAGCTGACAGACGATGGTGATTTGAACTAGAAGATGGCTGGAGGCACTCACAGTCACTGAATCCTGTGATACAACAGAGTGCCTATGGTTTTACATCTGATCAAGATGAGGTACATACTCCCGGAGGAAGTCAGCTACCATTTCTGTACAACATGGATAACCACCTAAAAAGGGCTTAACCTCCGAGGACCTTTCTCAGTCAGGAGTGTGATTTTTATAAACTTATTCTCAACTTATCTTAGACTCTAACAGATAATGGCTGAAGGGAAGTTTAAGTGCTCTTGATGCCTTCCATGTCTTTTTACTAAGCAACATTTTTAGTAACACCCTCTTTCAAGAATACCACGTTAGATTCCATAGAATGGAAAGCACATGCTCTTAATTTCCTCAGAAAGACATACTCATTCCAGGTGATGGCACCAGACTTCTTCTGTAGGCCAACCAGTAGAGCATACATTGAAGAATGATTTTATCATTTCAGATGCCAGTAGAATTTTAGCCTCAAGACTTTTCATTTTAAGATAAAAATCAGGTTTAATTGTTTTTCAGTTCCATAATACATTCCCCCATGTTCACTTCTTTGACGTGGGAATTGGAACTATTCTCCAAACTACGAAATGAGGCCATTAGATTGATGCTTTCTCTTCCATAGTGAAACTACTTTTATGGATAGTCGGTGGAATTTTAACAGTGTTTCCCCAGAACCCCACTGTGTGAGCCCTTTTGAGGAGTCCCACAGATTTCTATTCAGAGGCCACTCATGCTCTCAAGCAAGGATTTATTCCCTCTGAAAAATCCTTCCATTTTAATAGTCATTCACTATAACTTCCAGGACAGTGAGCAGAGTTCCTAGGATCCAGATGACCTTACATTTAGTATAAATTCATTAAGTTCTTCCCCAGGTTTGTAAAAATCTGGAAAGGTGGCTTTGGAAGACATGCATTTCATAATAAAGCCTTGCTTAACAATAGTTTAGCAATTCATTGATAAAGTCTGGTAGACAATGGGTGAGGGGTCCACCCAAACGTCTTATCATGTAGATACTTTCTTCAGGTTCCCCAAAATGTCATTCATTTTGTATACTTTCTATAATGCACGTATGTCAACATCATATGTACAATATGTAAAAAAATGCATCTTATGTGTTTGGTGACACAGATAAAGATGTCAGAAAAGTAAGAAGACAAAATTTCAGTAGACACACTGCGTGCGACTTTATTAGAGAAATGTTCTTACAGGTTTCAGTTCTTAATCTCTCCAACTGCAGCCACATTGGAAACAAATCCTATTAACTAAAAACAAACAAAACAAAATAAACAAAAAAACCAAAGCTGCTTCAAACAGAAGTATAGTATTTTATTTCCTTTTCAGAGAATATATGCTTTAGTGTCAGACAAGTCAAAGAAAACAGTAAAAGTGTCAGTATTTCTTTTTTCCCTTTAAAACTACAATGGCTAGCCAGTATGATTAATAACATCCATCCATCTCTCCAACTGACTCCAGCTCTTTTTTGTTGCTAGTAATGTTTAGAGTCAGTTGTCCTCCAAGCACAGGGTAGACAAGCCCTCTGGTGGCAGGAAAAATAGACTCTTGACACCCAGTGCTTAATAAGCCCTCCAAACCAAACACTGTGTATTCTAGATCTGGACCACACCATTCTATACTTCAAGGTACCCCAGCACCTTCCCTAGAAGCAAGGATCTCCTAAATGATCAGTCATATAGGAAGGAGATCCAATATAGCACCCACCTTTCTTCCTAGAGATCATGGGGTCAACAAAGGGGAAAAGCATGCTGAGTTCTCACTCCTTACCCCTTTGCCTGTTCCAATGTATTCTTCTCTCTAAAACACTGGACAAGCAAAAGATCTGTTTGGATCCCAGACCTAAAGATAGGATTTCTTTGTTTAGACATAGAAAGCTTTCATTTTCTGTTTCCCTCAATTCTTGAGGTAGGAAACAAAAAGTCTCATCCCAAAGATAAGACAGATGACCCTGGTGCTAAGACACTGGTAGTTCTACATAAAGTAAAACCCCATAGCTCTTCAAACCTCACATATAGCTGACTAGACCATGACTCCTGGTGCATGATAGGTCATTGGGGGACACAAATCCATTTTGTCCTTCTCTATGTCTAGGAGAGCTGGAACCAGGCATCATCTTGAGAGAGAGAACATATTATTTAAGATTGAACTACTCCGGGGGCCTGACATCAAGGGACAATCACAAGCCAGAGAACTTAAAGTCACTCTGTCGTAGGCCTATAACTGGAGAAGCCATGGAGAAGCAGAGGGATACTGCCATAGCAGATAGTTCAGGAAACAGGAGAACTGGGTGAGGAGTAATGGAAATTGGTGGGCTGTAGCCCATCCCCTGGAGTAACTGGGAGATTTAGAGGCACAAGCCAAGAGTCAGTGGGCAGACCAGCCACCAAAGTTTCCTCCCTATGCTGGATTCACTGCAACTTGGACTAAAAACTCTCATGCTTTACAGGTGCAAAGCCACACTTAACAAATGTAAACAACTAGAATTTTTCTTCTATTCATTAGATCACAGTGAATTAAAACTAGAAATGAATAGTTAGAGAAGTCACAGAAACAATAGAAATACAGAGACTGGATGATATACTCCTAAGTAATCAGTATATTATTTAAGAAATTAAAAATCAAAAGAAAACTAAAGTTCAATTTATCCAAACCTTTGGAATACATGGAAGACAATCTAAGAGAAAAGTAGACAGCTATCAGTACTTGCTTGAGAAGTCAGAAGTATTTATCTCAATGAAATAACTATTAATACCAGAAAATACTTCAACAGAAAGATAAAACCAATAATTTTCCTGATGCAAAATTCTCAATGAAATACTTGCAAACCAAATTCAACAACTGGTTAAGAAGATCATACAACTTAATCAATTAGATTTTACTATCGAGAAATGCAGAAAATAGTTCAGCATTCATAAATCATACACACATACATAAATGTTGTATAATACAAAGTCTCAAAAACATTTCAGTGCATATAGAAAGGGTCCTTGTAGAACTCAACATCCTTTAAAAGCCCCAAAGAAACTAGAAACAGAGGGGGCAAACTTCAACATAATAAAGAATATACACAACAAACCTGCAGAAAGCATTAAACCTAATGGAGAAAAATAAACCATTTCTTCTAAAGCTGGAAAGAAAACAAGAGTTTCTCTCCTTTCCACTTATATAGAGTGCTCAGTCTTAGCTAGAATAATCAGGCAAGAAAACTTTTTAAAGAATAAAAACAGGAAAGAAGTCCAATTAAGTCTATTTGTAGATGACATAATCTTATATTTAACATATTCTACAGACCCCATAGAAAACCCTAACATCTGATGAACACCTTCATCATACTTGGGGGATACAAAAATCAATGCATACACAAATCAGTAGCTTCCTAATACCAATAACCAATTTGCCAAGAAAGAATCTTCAAAAACATTTTCTGTTCACTATACCTTAAAACTCAAACAAAAAGGCCTCAGAATAAACCCATTATCCAGAGAGGAGAGGAGCATTCCAATGAAGAGGGCACTGAAGGAGGAAGTTCAAGAAGGCATTAAAAGTCAGACCTATGGGTCAGCAAGATTAATACTGTGAAATGGCTGTGTTACCATATGACATCTACTCATTCAATATAGTCTCTATCAAAACTCCAATGACTTACACACACACACACACAAAACCAATCCTAGAATCCATATACATTTGGAAGTACAAAAAGACCCCCAACTACCAAAGCTATCCTAAGCAGAAAAAAGGCAGTGCTGGAGGATCCTCATGTCTGGCTATAAATTATACTTCACGGCCATAGCAAAGAAACCGGCGTGGTACTGAGACTGCTGACCCAGATGTAAAGCACATGTTGAAAATCACTGTGAGTGTTAATGGTAAGTTAGGTTTACACTGTAAGCACACCTCCTGACACTCATTTCCATACACATTAGCAAAAATATTGGGCATGGAGTAATTGCGCTCCCTAATTAGTGGGTGTTGAACTTGCAGTTGCTGTCTTGGCTGCCTAGAGCAAAAAGGCTAGCGCCCTAACAGTTATCTGGACGATTATGCCAGCGCCAGCCATCTTGAACACAGATGCCTCCAGGCAACTATGCAAAGATTGCTGATGATTCTCTGGCTCTTCAAAGTGCCACTTGGCAAGTGCTGTTTGAAACAGTTTATGTCACACTTTCCACTATCCCAAGACTCCATGAACCTTGTCTCCCTATTCCAGAGGGAGAACACGTCCTTGATGGAAGCCCTGACTGGTAATAAGTAAAGCTATGATTGGCCCCATATGAATACCTGTAGCTGCTCCAAATACCACTTCTCTTCTTGGGGTCAGTTATGCAGGCTGCTTGGACTCCCTCAGTGAGCTACTTGGGAGACACTCTCCTGAGCTACCTTCCCTGATGATGCACTATTTGGTCAAAAATGGACTCGTCCAAGTGGCCCTTGCTTTCCTGTTTCCAGTAGGGAGTGGGCTGAAGGTAGCAGAATACAGGCAGCAGAAGAGACAGGACAGAGGTCCACATCACCACTTCCTCCCGCTTCCACTGTCTCAGAACCAGACACCCTTGCTCCTGCCTTACCCCCAGACAACCTAAGCTCAGCACAGCAGCCAGACAGATCTTTTAATCAGGTCACATCATTATCTCTGTTCTGAAACTTCTGATGTCTCATCTGAAAGCAAATCTCCATTCAGTGGTCTATGCAGCCTTTAAAGATCTAGGCCCCACCTCTCCCTACAATGCAGCTGCTTCTCTGATGCCTCTCACTGATTCTGGACAGTGTTCTAGTTTGCTTTCCATTGCAGTGGCCAAACACCATGACCAAAAGCAACTTGGGGAAGAAAGGGCTTATTTTAGCTTATGGTTTACAGCCCATCATTAAGGGAAGGGAGCCAACGCAGGGGACTGAACCAGAGACCATGGGCAAATTCTGCTGGCTGACTTGCTTCCCCTGGCTCGCTCAGCTACCTTTCTTATAGAGTCCAGGACCACCTGGCCAAGGATGGCACTGCATACATTGGGCTGGGTCCTCCACCCATCAATCATTAATCTAATGACACACCCACAAGTCAAGCTAATGGAGGCAATTGCTTGAGATTCCCTCTTCCCAGGTATGTCTAGGTTTGTGCCAAGTTGATAAAACAACTAACTTTGAAAGGCAGCCTCTAGGTTGGCATCTTCTTATAATTTGGATTCCTTCTCTGTATTCCTTGTACATGTAACTTATTCTCCATTGTTATGATAAATGCCACACCCTCAACAGGGCCCTTTGTGATGGTCTATTTATAATTGGAACACTCTAAGATTCCTTATCTCCCGTTCTTTGCTTTTTCTCCAAACTATTCATTAACTTCTAACATTCAGTTTATTGACTCATTCTCTGCATCAGAGGATAAAGTCATGGGGGTGGGTTATCTATTTTGAGTTTAGTGCTGGCTCATGGTGAAGTGCTGGGTATTTATTCCCTGAATGAATGAACAAACATTTTTACCTGAAGACTCCACAAAAGACTTGTATACTCCTGTATTGCCAACTTCCAGCTACCTTTTGAACTCTACCAAAGGCAGAGTCTAAAGGCCAGATTCTTCAACATTTTCAATCTGATACCTAATTGATTTTCTTTCCACCGGTGTCCACCGTTCTCTGGTCCCACCATTCCGGCCATCTCAACAAAGACAGTTCCCAGCCTGTATTTTCATTAGATATTGGTTTCCATGATTTCCTGACATACCTGCCACTGTTTCAGTAAACAAGAAGCTTTGAGAAAGCTCTTTGGAATTATTCATCTCTACCACATACCTTAGAGGAGAAATGAATTAAGTCATCACACATGCACACGCACCTACACCTACTTGTTAGCAACGATGAATTAATTACTGATTCTTTTGGTTGAAAAAAGACACAACTCCTGATCCCTGGGAAGCATCTAGAAGATCTTCAGGCTTTTGTGAGGAGTTTAAACTGAGTGGATTGAGAGGGAAAAACAACTACTTGCATGGTGTTGACTCATCTGAAATTAGAAATAGCAATCCGAATTACTTTGAGGAGCATTAACCAAGTTATTTAAGACAATAACTTGGCCTATTACAGATAGACAGCATTCTTCAGTGTTCCTCTAATGCATGTGCCTTGAAAATACAAAGCAGTTCTTCTTTCTCTCAACTCTCCATCATTTTGTTATTGGCCTGTAACCTGCTTCAATGCCAAGGGCCCTCCTCCCTAGGGCGGCCTCTCTGGCCTTCTATTCGTAACTGCCTGCAACTTTTACATCCTTGTAAAGCTCCAGCCAACAGATATTTTCCACTTTTGCTCCGATCTCTTCTGGCCTTTTCTCTTCCTTCATTTCCATAATGAAGCTTCATTCCATTGGGCTACTCATTGGCCTCCTAATGGCCCCTCAGGATCCAGGTCTTGTCCCCACTGGAACACAGGGAGGTGCAGCTCATCTTTCTGCACTTTCTGGGCACAGGCAGACATTTCCACTGGGAGTTGAGGGCTGGCAACAGCAGCCCTGGACCAGGCTTATTATCACTCACCTCTTGGGAAATGCTAACAAGCACTTTCTCACCTTGAGCCGCCCAGCAATCCCTGAAGATGCCACATTGCCACAGAGGTCACCCCGCAGGAACTTCCGCACTGTGCAAACTAGCTGACTGCAGTTCCCACAGGAACCCTCTGGCCTGGTGTTGCTCCAATGCTGCTATGTTTCTTCCCATGTAAGCAACTTGGCACTAGATTTCTATTTTTTTGCATTTAAGGGGAGAAGATAACTAAAACATCCAAATGTTAACTAATGCTCCCTGCTTAACTGTTCAATGAATTCTGCTAAACAGAATTTACTTACATTCGTTTTGTTAATGGGAGTCTGCATAGATGTATATTAGAAAGGGGTTTTATAAAGGATGCAAACATGATGCAGTCAAAGCCGGTCCCCTCTTGGTTAGAGGTACCTGGGCTCATCCACCAGACCTTATCTGTCTGAAAGGAGTCAGAGAAGGAATGAGACTAGGGATGGGGGAATAAGGCTGGGGGAGCCTGCAATGAGCAGCAGGCATCTGCAGGCAGGTCAGTTTGGTTCTGCTTCTCCCTTAAGGTTGACCTCAGACACTGGTTCTTCCATACAGGACCCCTGCCACAGTGCAGGTCTCTTCTGACTCTCTCCTGAAGTACAGTCTAGACCCCTTGGAGTCTAATTTGCATCTATCCCCTCTCCAGCTCAGCCTTAGAGTCTCTCATTGTCCTTCCTCAGCCTCTGAGTTTCCAACAGCTCCACATCCAATAGTGCCACCAGCATTACCACAGTCTTTAGCCACGCCCCTCCCACAAGACTCCACCCACTGATACCACCATCCCTTACTTCACGCCTTGTGCACTAGCATACTCTATTCTCTCTCTTTTTTAAGATTTATTTATTATATGTAAGTACACTGTAGCTGTCTGTAGACACTCCAGAAGAGGGCATCTGATTGCTTTATGGATGTCTGTGAGCCACCATGTTGGTGCTGGGATTTGAACTCATGACCTTTGGAAGAGCAGTCGGCACTCTTATCCACTGAACTATCTCTTTAGCCCTAGCATACTCTATTCTTTATTCACACCTCAGCTCCCGTGATGGTTTGTATATTCTTGGCCCAGGGAGGGACACGATTAGAAGGTGTGGCTCTGTTGAAGTAGGTGTGGCCTTGTTGGAGTGTGTCACTGTGGGTGTGGGCTTTAAGACCCTCATCCTAGCTGCCTGGAACACTGTTCTCATTCGTGTTCTCTCTCTCTCTCTCTCTCTCTCTCTCTCTCTCTCTCTCTCTCTCTCTCGGGTCTCCTTAACTAGACTCTTCCTCACATCTTACCACACTACCGAGGGACAGAAGAAAGATATATATCTTGTCCAGCTTCCACTTAACCAAAACCACTTTTCAGCTCATACCTGTGGCTCTGCCCATGTCTGCCACTAAAACATATCCAGGCATAACATCCATGTCCTATTTCCTAGGAAGTGGGTTGTGCTTTGCTAGAATGCTGATTGACATTATATGCTTTTTAGATGTCTGCCCACTAACCAAGATCTCTGACAGCCAGAGTATGGCTTTTCACAAAGGGACACGGTGTGGCTGGCTTGCCTTACTAATCTTACTCCATGCTAGTTGTCGCTGACTCAACTTTCACTCTATTACTAATACTGATCTAATACTGAACTCTATTAATGGTCAAGACTTTTTTTAAACAGAAGTTTTAAGTTCATAGCAAAATTTGAAAGGAAATTTATAGATTTCAGGAATCCCTGCTCCCAACACAAGCGCACCTCCCCTTTATCAATACTGCCATCTTTGTAGAATTAGTTACTACAATCAGTAAAACCACATGACATCTTACCCAAAGTCCTTCGGTAGTCAGTAGTGTAGTCCTCTGGGTAGGGCTGAAAAGACAGTCTGAAGCACTCTGTGGGTGACCGGTGTCTACACTGTCATGCAGAATAGTTCTCCATGTGCTTGCTTAGCATCTCTCCTACCCCACTAAACCCTGGCAATCACCTACTTCACTGTCTATACAGCTTAGCCTTTTCCTGAATGTCAGTTTGAGCCATGTGGCATGTAGCTTCTCAAGCTGTATTTGCTCCCTTCATAATAGGGATTTACGGTTTCTCTGTGTCTTCTCATTGTTCAATATCACATTTTTTTTTTCAGTGATAAGTGACATCCCATTGTCTGGATGTAACCACATCCTTTACCAACAATGGGGATTTTTGTGGCTTCCAAGTCTGGAAATTATTAGAAAGCTGTGATGAACATCTGTGAAGGATTTATCACCAGATTTACATTTTAAGAAAACACCAAACAATATAGTTAACAAATCATACAACAGTAGTGTACTCTTTGGGTATTCCTCTTTGGTTGGTTTTGTTTTTAATTAAAGAAATGGTCAAACTACCTTCCAAACATCTGTATTTCCACCAGCAATAGATGTGGCTCCTTCTTGCTCCTGATCCCTCCCAGTGCATGGAATTGTCAGTTTTAGATATAGAAAATGTTTTCATGAACTTATTTTCTTTAATGATTGTGATGGGCCTTAATGATTGTTTAGTTTGTGTGTTTCTTTGTTCAGATGTTTAACCACTGTACTCAGTTTTTGTTCCTCTAGTCAAATTTTATGAACTCTTCACGCATTTCTAGTAACGGGCCATTAAGTTAATCTTTGCAAACAATTCCTTCAAAGTCTGTGTGGTTTGTCCTGTCATGGACTTGACAATGTTATTTCACAAAACAGAACATTTTAACTATAATGAAGGCTAATTCATCCAGTATTTCCCTTTGGTGTTCCATTTTAAGCCATCACAAACCCGAGGCCATCTAGATTATTTCCCCCTCTATTTTCTGGGAATTTTGTATGATCTTGTGCTTTATATTTATAATTGTGATGAATTTCGAGTTGTTTTGGGGTAAGATATAGGCATATCTTAATTCTTTTGTCTTTGTACCCAGACGTTCACTTGTTCCAGAATCATTTAATAAGGCCACCCTTTTTCCACATGCTGTCTTAGCCTTTTTGTTGTAATTGGCTAATGGTATTTAGGAACATCTGTTTGCAAATACTCTGTTTTATTCCATTTAACTGCTTGCCTATCCCCTGGTACATACCATACTGCACTGATTACCCTAATTCATAGTAAACCCTGAGGTCTAGCAGTATTAACCCTCTCATTTGCTCTTGTCCTTAAATACCATATTCTCTATATTGGATCTTCTTTGATGACCCTGTAAACTTTAAAGTTGGTTTGTCAGTGGGTACAAAATAACTTGCTGGGTTAGTTTTAGTGCTACACAGATCTCATTTAAAACAAAGGAAAATAGAGGTCTAGAGATAGTTTCGTAGTAAAGCACGGTATTAGCATGTCTAATTGTTCATTTGGGCCTGCTCTTTCCTTACACTAGATTGGCTAAGGGGTTTCAATATTGTTTTTTCAAAAACCCATCTTTCTGTTTCATTAATTCTCTGTATTATTTGTGATTTTATCATTTGTTCATTCCTATTTTGTTATTTTTCAACCCATATTTTTATTATTTCTTCTTAGCAACTACTTTTGAATTTGGTTTGATCTTGTTTGTCCAAAACCTTAAGAACCATCATTAAGTTATTAATTTGAGATCTATCAACTTTTTTATGTAGATAAGAGTACTGTGTACTTTTCTCTTAGGAAAATCTTGTGCCTTTATTCTGCTCCCAAGATTTTGGCAGATTGGGTTTTCATTCTTATTCAGTTCCAAAGTTAAAAAAAAAATCCTTCTTTATTTCTTCAATAAATCAATTATCATTAATAGTGCTCTGTTTGGCCTTATGTGCTTTCTATGGCTTCTGCTGTTCTTCATAGTTAGTGTTTTTCCATTACAGTCTGATAGAATGTAGGAGCTATTGAGAGTTCCCTGTACTTTCTGAGAGTTCCTTTGTGTCTTCAGATGTGGTCATCTTGACAAAGTTCCATGACTACTGAGAAGTGTCTTCTTCAGTGTCTGGATGGAATGTTCTGTAGATATGTATCTGTTAACTTCATTAAGCTGCAATTTAACACCGGAGGTTCTCTGGCTTCCATCCTGATAACCTGTCCATTGGTGAGAATGGAGTACCTAAGTCACATACTATCACTGTGTTGGGATTAATTTGATTTTACATATTGTATTATTTATAAAGTTGGGTATTGTGTGTTTGGCGCATATATGTTTAGGATGGCAATATACTCTCAGAGAACTGTTACTTTAATGGGTATGACTTGATTTGCCATATCTTTTCTGGTGTGTTTTGAAGTCTATTTGGTTCAATATTAGATTAACTATGCCTGCTAGCTGTCTGGTTCCCTCTACTTGGAATATCTTCTTTTCTCCTTTTACTCTAAGTTGGTATCTGTCATTGATGGTAAGTTGTTTTTTCTGCAAACAGCAAAAAGCCAGATTCTGTTTTCTAATGGTAATAGGAGTCCGTTCTTATCATAAAATTTAAAAGCATTTAAGGTATCAACCATTTAGCCCAGTACATTGCATCATTTAAGAGCAACTACTGCTAACCTAGCATTCCTTTATACTGGGAGAATGGAGAGCAACCTGGCTTCAACAAACAACTCTAGTTATGCTAGAGTTATGCCAGACCCAAATAGGACATTACTTTCTCCAGACACTAAGGAATCCTTGGCCAACCACTCTGCCTGCAGTTGTGGGCTATTTTCCAAGATCATCTTCAGTCTGTTGTAACTGCCACTAGGAAAACATGACCCAGACATATCCAACCTCAGTTCAGGAACCACACACCCAGTAGGGCTTTCAACTGTCTGGCATAATTCATTCATTCATAAACACCTGACTGAAACACCTAAACCACTAAGATAAATTCCCAAATGGCTGGAGAATCTAGAGGTGTCACAAGAATCCCTTACAATCTAGTCTACTATCTCCCTTAGGATTGTTGTCTGGACAATATGAAGACATGTTTTTAATGCCTTCTTTGGAGTGCAGAAAACTTACCTGGAATTCAATCTTTAAGCTTTAATTAGCTTTGCTTTTTCTAGCTTCAAGTATTTAAAGCCATCTGAAGCCTGGCAGGGGCAGGGAATTCACTGTATTCATTTGAAGTATTTTCAGTGTAGCTAAGAAGGTTAATTAATGTTGATTTTTACAAATAAATGCTTTTTTTTAAAGATAATAACATGCAAAGATTTTTGAGTAAATTTAAAGTTGACAGTATCTTTGAAAGTTTGCCTGCAGTCATCTCTCCATATATTAATAATGAAATAATATGGCTTACATATTCCCACTGTGAACTATGAAATGCGCCTATTTTCATATAAGTGAAAGAAAGATGTAATATGTTTGTAGGGCAAGATTATTCATGCGGCATGTAAAATCCTGTAGTGTCAGAGACGTCTGTGATTCATATTATTTATGAACGGCCTTATGGGCCTTCTGATTACACTTGACCTTAAAGTGTTTCTCTGTAACCTTTCTGCCAACTGCTAAGGCCAAGAAACTGCAAATTAAGGTAAGAATATAGAGAGGACAGGGGCAGGATAATGAGGGGATGGAGGAGCCTGTCAGGTGGAGTTTTCATTAGCTCAGAGGATGCCCAAATCCTCAGACTTGGCTCATTGCCTGGCTAGGGTCAGGATCCTGCAGACTCCACAGTGTTGCTCCTTTGTTCTTATTCTAATGTGTTTTGCAGCCCAGAACAGAAGCTACACTGTTATAGGGAACATTTCATGAACCTCAAGTCTTTTATCTGAAACTGAAGCCTAAATGACTTCCTTTATCTGCCTGGCTTGCCAGCCATCCCCTTCAAGTACCTGCATGAAAATGAGGAAGGCCTGTGCTATGTTACACTTGCAAGTTTCAATGAACTTACACAGAACCAGAATCTCAAAGGGCAAGGGGCTGATTTTCATACTGGGGCCTTTGGCCTTCAGGAGATAGCTCCCTCTGCAGAAGGCTGACTGCACAGACATGAACAGAGAGCGCTGCCACTAGCAGCAGAGTCTTCTTTAACCTCTGGCTTAGGGGCTGCAGGAAGGTGGGCAGCTTCAGTTTCAGTGGCTAAGATAAATACTCCCAGACTAAGACTTCCCCAAAATCAAGACCCCAGTTCCTCCATAAGGTCAAAATCAATATTTTTATGATCTGAGCTTCCTTCTACTCATTAATCTTCCTTTGTGAGATGTATGTCTTCACTTGAAGTAATAAGGCATTAATTATTCAGCAAAGTTTTTTTCTCTAGTGCCTAAGACAGAAAAACAACCGCACCATCCAAGCAAAACACGGCACCATCCATGAGTGATTCGTACCAAACAGAGGGAATTCCAGTCTACTTGAGTCCACAGGGGCTGAGGCGAGCCGTACTTGGACGTTTGCACTCTGTCTAGAGCATTCTTTCCGACTTGCCCTTCCTTTGCTGCCTCATGGCCTACCCAGTGAATGGTATCTGCTGTGTCACAGTTTCTATCAATCCCACCGGGTGAGAATAAGACCACTATCATAATTTTGAGCTAAATTTGAAGTAAGCTTTAATTAAAAGACTGACCAGGATGATGGACTCTAGCCAGATCTACCCCAGGATTCCCGGGAAATGGCCATGAGCTATATTGACCAGGTGCTTACAAAGACAAACCCACAGGCCACATACTTCCTGCCTTTGTCCAATCTGGAGCAAGCATACATCCTGACCTACTTCCTGCCTATATGTGATCAAGCACATCTGTTACAGCTGGGTCAACCAAACTTGTTTGGGGATGAGAAAGCATGTGGCTTGTTATCTTATATGAACAGCAGCCAACAGCATTTCAGAAGTATCTATCCTTGGGTGAGGGGCTCACAGGTTAGAGGCATTTTTATCCTCTGGATCTCTTGGGCACAGGAATCAAAACATGGAACGTTATTTTGGCTCTTATACTTCCTAGTGCTTCACACCAGTGTTTTCAAACTCCAGCTTGTGAAGCAGCAACATCAGCCTCACCCTTGCAAATGCATAAGAAATGACAATCCAGAGGACTAATCCCCGCCCCACACGTACCTTCTGCATCTCAACATAGAGTGCTTTAATGGATAAGCCATTATCTGAACCTTTGTTTTTCCCCTTCCAACATAAACAAAATGCTGCATTTGGTTCTAATGGTGCTTCCTATGAAATGTCATATTAAGTGTCCAATTAATATGGTGATGTGGGACCTTAATGAGACTTGTGGTCACGCCCCAGGTTCTAGCCTGACTCCGCCTAGGCAGTCACCTGCCTACAGCCACATTCTCCCCGCCTCTTGGGTCACCTGACCACCCAACTTACTATAAATAACACCCCTCAGCGCGTGCTCGCGCTCTCTCTCCAGCTTATTCTCCCCTGGCCCTTTTCTTTATCTATCTCTCCATTTTCTCCCCTTTCCACGTGGTCATGGCTTTTTTTTTTTTATCTATTTTCTCCTCTTTCTTTTCTTTCTATCTCTTTTCTCTTTCTATTTTCTTAATAAAACATCAAAGCTATGGGCCGCCTCTTATTAAACTCGCCACACGGAGCTAGCTGGTACGCGCCGTCATCTGGGATTCAGCCACGCAGACAGTTTGTGAGCACAGGTAACAGGCAGAGAAATCCACACCAGAATGGCTCTGCCTTCTGCATGACATTTCTCTGTGCCCCGAGCGCCCCCGCGCGCAGAGACCGGCCGGTGGTTTGACCGCCTGCTCCCCGTTAGGCTGAGGCACGCGTGCATCTTGCCTGCTTCCCCAACCCCCCCCCTCCCGGGGACCCTCCGTGTCCGCCTGCGTCCTCTGCATATGCATGCTACCTTGGCCCGAGAGCGAGGCCCGCGCTTGCTCAGCTGGCCTGGCCTGGCGAGTGCCCCTGTGTCTGCGCGCGCCGGGCCAGCGCTTTCTTTCTTTTTTTTTCCCACATGGTATCCCTCACAAAAGCACGTGAGGGTGTACTGCAGAAGAGGAAAGGCTTCGTAATATGTGTGACTGTATTCACATACAGTCCCAACTAAACCAAAGACTTGACTCTGATCCTTAATGACATTCACTGACGATTCTGGGGCTACAGATAGTTTGTCCTCAGTCTAAAGACATTCAGTGGTCTTTAAAAAAAAAACAGGCAACAGGCTGGAGAGATGTCTCCAGTCAAGAGCATGAACTTCTCTTACAGAGGATAGAAATTCTATCCTCAGCACCCATATTAGGAGGCTCACAAATCTATAATTTCAGCTCTGACAGGTGCATCAGCCACTCCTAGACTCCAAGGGTACCTTGCATTTATATGTTCACATATCCACACACAGGGGCATGCATATAGATATAATTACAAATAAAAAAAATCTTAGAAAACAATAGCCTGGCAGGATTGTTGTCCAGACAGAGCAAATGAGTCAGAAATGACTGGGATGCACTGGGGTGCACTGAAAGTGCTGTGTACGAATTGTGGCATCACTACCAGCATCTCCGTGGCTTTTCAAGGGGGAAGAAAGGTCTCTACATTTGATAATCCCCTCATACACAACACATTATGTGCAAACAAGCTTCTTTTAGCCATGTCAGCTCCATCATAGAAAGTGGTTTGAATTATTAACAGTGGCTGACAGAGGGGTGGCAAGGGGGGGGAGAGAGAGAGAGAGAGAAAGAGAGAGAGAGAGCATTAAATGGTCTTGCCACATTATCTGAAGAGTGGTCTCACAGGGACACAGGATGAGAGAACCTGCAGAAAGAAAGGGGAGATGCCATGATACCATTCCTAGGAACCAAGGGTTTCACCCCCAGTGTGCATCCCCCCCAGTCCTCTACTCTCCAACCACATGCTTTTTAAAAACAAAAAACCTCAACTCCTCAAAGATCAACCATGAGGAAATTGTGGTTTTAACAAGAGGACCAACTCAGGCATCAGATACTTTTATGGCATGTATGGAAGGTCAGGTAGGTACTAGAGGATATCACACAGATCATGGCATAGTGTTCCACCTGTACTGTGCAGTACGATGTCAATCATGCACCATGAGAACTCCACACAGGTGATGCAGCTGGCTGCAGGACAACAATCTTCAAGCCAAACTGACAGGGGTTTTTGTTTGTTTGCTTGCTTGCTTGTTTTATTCTTTATTACAAATAGATTTCTTTTTATCATAGAATATATCCTGATCAAGGTTTGTCCTTCCTCATCTCCTCCCCCACCCATTCCCAACTCTGTGCCTTCTTTCTCTCTCTCTTTAAGAAAATACAAACACCAGAATAGAACAAAACATAAAAAGACAAATGAGAAACAAGAAATGAACACAAGAAGCACAAACACATGCAGAGTTGCACGTGAACACACACCACACACGAACACACACACACACGTATACATAGAGGCAAAACCCATAAAAATACAAAATCAGAAAGTATAATATATAAGCAAAAGTCTAGTAAGTGGGGGAATCTTCAAGCATGTCACTGTTTTGAGTTGGCTGTGTGCTGCTGAGCACAAGGCTGGCCCTTAAGTGTGATGTGTGTATAACCGTGAAGTTTGGTTTTTCTAACTCTTCTTATTTACATAAAAAATTGTAAAGTGTTCTAAGCTATTTTTTTTTCATGAAACACAGCTATAGGAAGAGATTGAAAATGGAGGCTGAGGAAATACATGGAGAATGTGTGTGTGTGTGTGTGACGCTAAGACACTGCAAACATCTGGCAGCCACATTTCCGGAAGTCTGAGAAGGCCTGAGGATGCTGTCCTTTGGGTATGAGGGTCTCACAGAATTCCATTTTCAACTGTTGCATACTCCTAGCAGGGGAAGTTTCCTGCACAGAGTGCTTTCTGTTTAGGCTTCCAGGACACCAGACTAGAGAAAAAGAAGCCCAACTCAACAACTTGAATTCCTTTCCAAATAGTTGTACTAATTACATAAAAAGAATTATGGTAAACTACAATGAGTTTTGTCCCTTCAGCCATTTGAAGTGTGGCACTCAACAGCATTAGTCACATTTACGTGGCTGGGCAATTGCCATCATTAGATATTTTCAAATTTCTTTTATCACTCAAAATAAGACTCAAGAAATAAGTCCCAGGATGTCATCCCAGATCTTAGCAACCTGGGTCAATTCTTGCCTCTGTACGTGCCTATTTTGGGACATCTCATATGAGCGGCCACTAGCTTGCTTCATGGAGCCTATTCCCCACGGTCTGTGAATGCTGTAGCATGATTATTTCTTACTGGTCATTTCTTACTGGTGATGAACACTGTATCACTGCATGGATGCGCTACTTATCCACGTGTCCGTGGGTATGTAGGTTATGCCCAACATTTTTAAATGCTTCTTCACCTATTAACTGCAAGTCTTTGGAGCAGATTCCAAAGAGCTATGGGCTTATTGCTTTGAGGAAACAAACTATACGGTACCTGTTCCTGTTCCTACCAGTAATGGACATGTGCTCAAGTTTCTCTATGGTCTTGCTGAAACTCATTCTCAGGCTTCTAGAAAACATTTGTTATTCGGCAGCTTCATGGTTCTATTTAATGTGTTCTGGTTACTCCTTCTCTCTTTCTCCCTTCAATCCCTGTAAATTCACATTTCCCACACCCCCTCACCAAGCCCCATCAGTCTCCTTCCAGAATTTATGACTCTTAGTTTTGTGACCCATTTAATCAGAGCCATCTACTGGAGCCTGAAAAGGTCACTAATGGGCACATAACCGAAAGCAACACTTCTCCCGCTTTTAGTAGCAAACACCTCAGCAGGAAGGGGGTCCTCTGAGTCCCTCCTCCACCCATGCCTGACTTGAGTTGATACTCATTCTTGGTGGGTATCCACAACTGCTATGGTTCTGTGATTGGAATGGCTTGGTCTTGCCTAGGAGGTAATATTTCATGGTCCTTGTCCATATTTCACGACGCTTGCACTCTTTCTGCCCCCTCTTCCGCCTAGAGAGGATGTTATAAAGGACTTGTTTCAGGCTGAGTGCTCATTCTCAGCCCTGCCTCAGCTGACTCTCTGCTTCAGCACCATGCTCTGGGAAGAGAGACTTCAGGTTTCCTTCAGATTATAGTTCCTCTAGGGATGAAGGTGCTCCTAGGTGTGAAGGAATATCTATACACTATGCTTTTAATTTGCATTTCCCAAATGATTAAGGATGCTAAGGATTCTTTCATATGTTCATCACCCATTTGCATGTTCTCTTTGGAGGAATGACAGCTCAGCTCCATTGTTTACTTTGGAATTGGGTTTTCTTTTTGATATTGAATTTTAGTAGGTTTTTTTTTTAAAAAAATTATTTAAACCTCTTGTTTATACAATATATTTTGGTCAAATTTTCCCTCCTTCAACTCCTCCCAGATCTTCACCACCTCCCAATCCACCCAAGTTCATGTTCCCTCTCTTGTCTCCCATCATTCTCAAGATGACTCTTATCAAGAATATAAATTTGCAACATCTTTCCTCACTCTTTGGAGTATCTTTTCATTTTTTTTTAAAGAATGTCTTTGCATACACAAAAGTTTTTAATTTTGACAACATTCAATTATTTTTATTTTGCTGCACATATGTTAGCATCAAATTAAGAATCCCCTGCCAAATAGAATGTCATAAAAAGCTACCCTATGGGTAACTCTGATATTTAAGTCATTTGTTCTATTTTGAGTTAAATTCTGTATGTAGAATGAAACCAAGGTCCAATTTTATCCTTCTGATATGGAAGTCCATTTGTGTACCTATTTGTTGAAAAGACTACCTATTTCCCACTGGAGTGGACTTTGCATAACTCTCAAAAGTCAACTGAGCACAAATACATAGGTATACATTGTAAACTGACAGCTCAATTCCTTTGTCTATGTATCTAACCTTATGCTCAGATCACAGTGTAAATTTTGAAATTGAGATGTATAACTCCTTCAGCTTGAATCTTTTTCAAAACTTTTTATATATTGGGTTTTGTTTTTATTCCATATGGAATTGGAATATTCCATAACCACCATTTACCACTCTAGAGGCAATGGGACCCGGGAGAATGGAGCCTGAAGATGAGGTGGACTAAAGTTTCATGAAACAGCCAACTTTATTCAGAGAATGAATTTATACTCAGAGTCAAGAGGAGTCATGTGAATAAAGGGTACAACCACAAGGGCAAGCCACATGGGGCAAGAACATATTTTTCCATCAAGGCATATAAACTGAAAACACTATCCAGACACAGTGAATAATCTGAAGTAAACTCGTTCCTATCTGCTGCTCCTGGGAGAAGCATAAAAGCATAATCCAAGATTTTGAGTTTTTGAAGAAAATGAGACAAGAAAATGACTCTTGTCTTAGTTACTTGAAGTTTTAAATCTCCTCACACAACCCCATTCTTGGACCCTGTTCTGACACCCAATCCTAAAGTAATCCTCTTAGAATTTTGATGAGGTCTGAACTCAATCTATTGATTACTTGAGGTAACACTATCTTCTTAGCAATACCAAGACGTGAAGTGTTTCCATTTAATTCTTTTTTAGGATATTTTGTAGTTTTCAATGAATGATCTTTCCTCCTTGGTTAAATTTAATCAGGTATTTTAGTCTTTCAAATGCTTTTATAAGTTTTACTTTATCTATACGGGTATTTTGCTTACACATATGTCTGTGTATCAGTTGCGTGCCTGGTACCTGTGGAAGCCAGAAGAGGGCATTGGATCCACTGGAAGATGAGTTACTGATGGTTGTGAGCTGCTGTGTGGGTGCTGGGATTTGAACCTGTGACTTAGGAAGAGCAGCTTACTTGCTGAGCCACCTCTCCAGTACTTCAGGTGCTATTTCAAATGGAAACACTTTCCTAATTTCGGTTTCAGACTGTTCCTTGCACATGAAGAGAGAAAGATTCCATTTTCACATTTTTAAAAAAAGATTTATTTATTTATTATATTTAAGTACACTGTAGCTGTCTTCAGACACACCAGAAGAGGGAATCAGATCTCATTACAGATGGCTGTGAGTCACCATGTGGTTGCTGAGATTTGAACTCAGAACTTTCGGAAGAGCAGTCAGTGCTCTTAAACACTGAGCCATCTCTCCATCCCCCCCCCCCATTTTCATATTTTGATCTCATTCCAAGAACTTTACTAGATTTCTTATTAGCTCTAGTAACTGTTTTATGGACTCTTTGGTATATTTTATGCATAAGATCATTTCATATGTACACAGAGTAACTTGTTCTCTTTGCAAGAATACCCTTTTTCCCTTTTTCTTTTCTATTTACCCCAGCTAGAACATCCAGAACAACACAAACTATCAATGATAGAAGTGTGCACCCTTGTCTCTCCTGATCTTTCACTACTGGATATAGTGTTAGGTGTAGAGTTTTCATAAATGTTCTGTTATGTGTCTAATGTTTGGGTTTCCTCCAAATTCATAGGTTAAAAAAATGAATCCTTTAGGTAAATGAACTAGGAGATAAGGCCTTTGAGTAAAGATTAGGTCACAAATGGAAACTGTTATTTTTTAAAGTGAGGTTTTATAGAGATATTTCTATCATGTAAGAATACATAGATGCCCTTTCTATCATATTAAGGAAACAAGCCACTGTCTATGACTCAAGAATGAGTCCTCATGAACAGTGGATCCAGAAGTAACCTGATTAAGGACTTCCCAGCTTTCAGAGCCATGAGAAATACATTACTATTATTTACAAAGCTTCCAATAATACTACTTTGTTACAGCAGCCTGAATAGGCTAAGATAATTCCCTTTATCATACTGAGGAAGTTCCTTTCTATTTTCGGCTTTTTGATGCTTCTACCATAAAAGGATTCTGGGTTTCAACACAAGTGTTTTATGTATCTATTAGGACGACTGGGGTGAGGGATTCCCCTGCATTCTATTACTGTCACATATTATCCTGTTTGATTTTATATTGAGTCACAATCCTTCAAAAAGTGTCTTTTAAAATATAATTACAAAACATTACCATTCAAAAGTCTTCTCTAGGTGCCACTTGAAAGATTGGCTGATTATTGCATTCAGCAGGTGTTTATTATATGCTCATAGGTACTAATCACAAAATTAAAAGCACGATAGTAAACCAAATGATCAGCAATCTCTATCCTTCTGTAACAACACTCAGGGGGCGGGGAGAGAAAATAAGCAAGGCACTGGAAGACAGAGTAGATTCGTGGCTGGTGAGAATAACAGGGAAAGAAAGCAAGAGAGAACAGAGAACATGGAGAACTCATTTTGGAAGAGAGGAACTTTGGTCTTGTGCTATGACTTACACATGAGTCATCATACATACATAATACGTAGTACTGCGTCAGAGATAAGAAAAGCTTTATTAAAGATTAAGCAATTGCCGAAACTGCCTTTGCTACAACAATCCTCTGCCAAACCACAGCCTAATCAGGAAATCCTATCTCCTTTTGGCTCTCGGTGCTGCACCAACAAAGATGGCCCTGATGCCCAAATACAGTGTGGATTTAGTGCTGAGAACCAATGAAGGCATAAATCAGAGAAAATATGGCCTCTTGGAGAACTTGTCCACTCCCTCAAGCAATAGGTAGAATTCCAAGATCAACTATGTCAATGTACTGGCCCTTTCTAATTTCCATTTTGAGAGAAAGAGGCTATTCAGGACTGTGTGTCTGTCCATATCTCCCATAGACCCCAGCCTCTTAAACTACAGGTTGAATAAGTGAATGTAAAAGTCACAGAGAATCTGTCAACAACTAAAGGTCTCTGAATATACAATGTAAATTGTGAATGTACAACAACCAAAGCTTACATAATAAATGCTGAGTGTGTAATGAACCTGCGTGTGTGTGTGTGTGTGTGTGTGTGTGTGTGTGTGTGTGTGTGGCAGCACTTGCCTGAGTCGCATCACATGACTTCTCTCTTCAGCCTTGGTTCTGAACACACAGCATGAGTATCTGTAATGAGCATGCCTCATGCCACACGATGCCAACAAATGCTGCTGAAAGCAACACAGCCCAAGGCCACTGTGTGTCATAAATTTCAGTGAGTTTTTACTATAACCACAAAGTTGTCTGCTCTTATAGAAGCATAAAAATGACTTCATTAGAGAAATCAAAGCCTTTTAATATTTCCTTACTGTCATTCAAATGACATGAGTCAAATGAGCAACATTTTTGGATTGGATTGTGTTAAAAATGTTTGATTTTTAAAATTGCCATTTGGGTTACTGACTGGAGCTTTATAGAAAAATTTATTAAATGAATTTGGGCTTGGGATCGAAAAGCAAATTTCCAACAATTTCTCAACTAGCCCTAAATAAAATTCGACTGTTTTTAGTATGTACTTATGTAAAGCTGATAGCACTGATGATAAAATAAAACTGCCCATCACCTTGAAAAACACTGAGGCTCTATGTCCCACAGCATCAAATACTCAGATAGGACTCCAGGGTCTATGTAAAAACATATCCATCTCGTCAGGATGCAAACTTGTTTTCATTTCTAATAAATGTGAGAATTATGTGTGCCAGGGTTGTTTACAAATTTAGTTATGATACACTATCAATGCATATTTATTTGCATACATGCCTACATGCCTAGGGCTGTGTAAACATTCCTTAGGTGAGAAGGGATTATGAGTGGACAAAAGTTTAAGAAGCATGAGAAGCGCTGCTGCAGAGTACTGTCCTATGACTACAGACGCTACCAGGGCAGAGGTGGCCCAGGTGGTAAAGACCTTGCCGGGCAAGCATGGGGACTCAAGCTGATCCTCATGTAAAAATCAAAATGCCAGATGTAAACCCTATTTCTGGAATTTAATCCTTGGGACACAAAGAAAGGAGCCAAGCCAGTGAGCTTCAGATTCAGCAAGAGATACTGTCTCATAAATAAGATAGAAAGAGATGGGGGGAGATATCTGACTTCAACCTCTGACCTCCATAGGTATGCACACTAACACGCACACAAACACAGGCATGCATGTGTGCTCCAACGGACTAACAGAACTTGAACACATCCACCTGACTATCAGGACGAGTTGAAGGTATAACAAGAGACTGGAAGGAGGGTGTGCCACTTGATAACTGGGTCTCAACATGGACACAACCACTGACTATAGTTCAACCAAGTAACATGAATCAAAAGAAACTGTATCCAAGTTTTTTTAATAAAATATTCAGATATTCCATACATTTTAAAAAAGATCAATTTAAAAATTTGAAGAAGCAATATATTTATTAACAGAGTGCTCTCCAGAAAACATGAATTGACTTGGCTTCTAAGAAGGCTGCCTTCCTGGGCTTGAGCAGGATTTCTTTTAGCTCCGTTCACTTCGTTTGCCTTTCTCCCACCCCAGAAGACAGGAAGCACTGTCTGAGCAACAGGGAACCTGGACTTCCTTCTCTTGTTCCCCAGCCAACCAATTAGCATGCTACCATGAGGGGCAGATGCACATGAATATGGAACATAGACCCTCATTTTTCTGTTCAGTCTGTCAAGATATGAATTCACTAATCCTGTTTTATCCCAAACCTTAAGGGTTCGAGTGGGGGGTTGAAGGGAGAGATGACTTTGAAAGCTCCATTTACAAGGGTGTGAAGTTCAAAACACATAGGACCTTGTCAGCTAGCAAAGGGCATTCCTGAAGGCAACGGCATTCTACACCCAGGTATATTTCCTGGTAGAAGATGCTAGATTCAGCAACCTCTCAACTCATCCCATATTACAGACAATGTTAGCGTTATGTCACTTGTTTAAATTAAAAGGGGGAAGGCTTTGACATAAGCACTGACAAAAACCTAGAAGACAAAAGGTACTATCAATATTCAAGAAGAAAAACTGCTGAAATGAAATTATTGGTTTCAGTGAGCTCGGATAGCTGATGGGGAACAAAAATTATGTGGAGTACGATTTTATTTATCATACTAGAATAATTCCTATAGGAAATTACTGTTCTCTGTTCATCAACACAGTTTAAGAAAATGTAAACACACTCCTAGGACCAGTGTTCCCAAATAAGCCTCCTGAGCTATTAGCCGTACTTTTCTTTTTACAAAAAACAACAATGTGGCCAGATAGATGGAGGACTCCCGGCAAAGTGGGAAGAACAGTTGTATTTTGCAGAGACCGCTCTTTCAAACCAAGAGACGTCCAAAGCTGGTCTCTTTTGTTAACCAGTAAATAGCTCATTCATATTCTACAAAGAAAGCCTCTAAATTGGGAGGAATAATCATATTCAACATTAGGTAGGCGAAATGGGGCTGAGAGCAAGAAAAGAGGTCGATTTCCCCCAGTTTCTTCAGCTAGATTAAAGCTTCCCTTGATTTAGTGGTAGGGGGTGGGGTCCATTTTTCCACGCTTAAGAATCAGGGCTCTCACGAAGGCTGATGACAAGCACTCCCCATAAGTGCAGAAATGATGCCAGAGAATAAGTAAAGCAACACATTTTAAGACAGAAATCTTGGGTCTTTTTCTCTTATTCTGCAGTACAGATTTCTTAGCTGGACTACTTCCCACAAAGATGGAGGACGGCTGTCAGTGTAGTCCCAAAAGCACTCTGTGTTCATGCCCGGACCATCGCTCCTGAGCACAAAAGTGCCTACCAGAGTATTTTGCAATGGTTAAAACATGACTTCTACTTAATTACTCAGAATTAGCAATAAATTCCAGACATGTGTGAGCAGGATGGACACTATATGGAATGAATTAAACCCACTGAAAGGCACGATGTGTTCTTCGCCTTCTCCAAAAAAGTGACAAGTTAGGAGCTGAGAAAATGTGTTAACAACTGTTCTTAAGCTTGCTTGTTTGGGCAGAAAAAGAACAGAATGGAGTTAGAATGCTAACAGGCAACAAAAGAGAATGGGTCCTGTTCTTGGAATTAGTCATTCTTCCATGCAACGTTGATGAGCCAGCCCCTGCCTTCCAAACCCTGGGTACAGGGAGACATGAACAACAGCTCCAAGATCTAATAGCATACTGGACACAAAACATCTCAGAGTCCTATCTAAAATTCTCCTTATTAAAGTCACATTTGTCATCTTAACAAAACTAATCCCCTCTAGGATTACCAGCACTATGCACCAGGCTTGATACCCAAATCCTAGAACTTCACAGTCCATCAGTCATCTAGTCTTGAACATTCTAAATGCTCTGATTTGGGGAACATACTGAGACTGACCTCACACCTAACTCAACAATGGTATCTTCCACATCCAAAAAGACCAGAGTTGACAAGACTGCCTACTGCCTCTGGGAACGGAGAAGTTCTCCACTGCATTCGAAAGTATTCGAAAGCTGTTGTAGATACTGTGGTACATGATGTCAGCAAGTACTCTCAACTTATTTTCCAATTTCCACACAATGAGGCGCAAACTGCCTCACCAGAATCACATGTCCTTCCCCACAAGGGTAAACCCTACCCTTCAGATGAGTTATTGGTGCCATCCTTCCATCCTCCCTTGCTTTTCTTTACTTCTGTTCCTTCTGATGTCTCCCACAGTTCTACAATTCTTAAAACTCCTTATGTTCTTCAGGGATGCCTTGCTGCACTCTCTGTACCTAGCCAAAGGCAGCTTGGCTGTTTCTGGCTCCTCCCTCCATCTTCTAACTCAGCAATAGTGGGTCATGTCCTTTTCGTATTATATCTCCATGACCTTCTTTCTGCTGTCACATTTCCCCTTTGGTCACATGCAGGGAAAGCTCTCCACTTTGGGCAATCTTTGCATTATTGGCCTGTCTTGTCTTTTTTTTTTTTTTCCAGAGCTGAGGACTGAACTCAGGGCCTTGTGCTTGCTAGGCAAGCACTCTACCACTGAGCTAAATCCCCAACTCCATATTTGGCCTGCCTTAGTAGAGCAGGGGAACCTTCATCAAGGTCTTTAGCCTTAGTTGTATCTGTAGATGACCTTTGGCTAAGCAAGGTTACATTTTTATAGGTTTTGAGGATTAAGATGTGGACATCTTTGGGCTATAGAAGTAAACTCATGCAACTCAATAAAAACAATGGAGTAATGTTGAAGAATCCATGTAGGATGGTTCTCATGGATGTGTAGCTAAGTTTCCCCTGGATTCATGCTATAACCTGGGTCTAGTCACCTGAATGGTCAAGAGGGAAGCCCAGGATATTTCTTTAATTAATATGTGACTATAGAAGATGTATTCTCAAGCTTGAATCCACTTAGGAAGATGCCAGCTATTGACTTTTGGCCTTCACATGCACATGCTGCCACTGTCTCTGTGTCTCTCTGTCCACCTCCCCTCCTCTCTGGCCTGTGTGTACAAAGATTCCTTCTCCTTCTTTGGGTAAACTAGGTAAGCCTCACACATACTAACAGACAGCACTGTTAAAATAATGTGCAGCCTTTTCTTTTTTTTTAGCTGATAAATTCTTTTCACACAAATAGCATTTTGAAGACCTCATCGCTTAAAGTCAGCACAACTGTGTGGCTTTGTCCCACTGGTCCTTTCCCAAACCCCTTCCTTACACTCTGTAAACCTCTGCCTTTCGTATTTGGATGCTGTCACCTCAATTCAGTTGGGACAGTGTCATGACTACACTTTTCAACAACAATAAAAATTAATAGAGCAAAAACTCTCACCATCTAGGAAAAGCAAGAGAATCATTTACCAAGACACTCTAGGACTGAAATGAATTCATCGGTTCACTCTAACACTAAGTATCAGTTATAGTCAAGACACTGTGGACAATAGAAGGCCCTCCAGGGTTCAAAATGTTGCCTCCAGTAGCCTTTCAAATCATAGACAGCAAAGAATATACAGAGTAAAATAAGTAACAATGAAGAAGGTAAGTAACAATAAGGGGTGAAATAAGTATCAATAAGGAGTGAAATATGTAACAATAAAGGGTGAAATAAGTAACAATAAGGGGTGAAATAAGTATCAATAAGAAGTGAAATAAGTAACCATAAGGAGTGAAATAAGTAACCATAAGGAGTGAAATAAGTAACAATAAGGAGTGAAATAAGTAACAACAGTAGTGGAAATAAGTAAATAAGGAGTGAAATAAGTTAAGGTCAGGGCAAAAGGTAGCTCTCCAGGGTGAGTAGAAAAGGCAGTTCTCACAGCAAAGAATACCAGTGATGGATACTCTAAGGGACTGGTTAGAGCCAGGCCACTTATGAACACTGACATGAAGCTGTAAGAACTTAGAGGAATTTTAAAAGTATGAAACATTAAAAGTGTATCTAAAAAATTTATCACAATATCTGCTAACCTACAGTTTACTGTGATTTATTTTTGACTTAAGATAATGGTCTAATAGATTTGGACCCAATACAGCTTTGATTTTCTATTTCTCTGGAATACTCATTTGAGTCTAGCATATTAGACCACTCTGCCATCCTACTATGCTTAGAATTCTCTTAGTCAACTTCCATCATTGTGGCAAAACACTCAAAAAAAAATCCATTTAAAGGGGTAAAGATTTGTTGTGATTTGTGGTTCCAGTCCATATGCAACTCATTTCATTTCTAGGTCTGTAGCAAGGCAAAATTATTATGGCAAAGGAAAGTTGCTTACCTCATGGTGGCTAAAGAGGAAGGAGACAGAGACAGAGACAGACAGACAGAGGCAAGAAAGAGAAAAATATGAGGCAGGTCCTTTGACGGCATCTCTACCATGGTCTACCTCCTCCAACCAGACCTCACCCCTAATAGCTCTTAGAGTTTGAGTTCATCAAGAAGCCCACTAATAACCTAATCATCTTGAAGTAATGCCACAAGCTTGGGGCCAAGTTTTTCATCATCAACACATCAGCCTTTCAAAGAACACTTCATATTCAAACAACTATTTTTAAAAGTTAAAATTATTTTGGAGAGATGGCTCAATGGTTAAAGCACTTGATGTTCCTCCAGACGACCTAGCAACTTAACAACCATCCAAAACTCCAGGTCCAAGGGATCTGATGCTCTAATCTAGCTTCATTGGGCACTAAGGACATACATGGTGCAGAAACATACATGCAGGCAAAACATTTGTAAACATGAAATATATAAACCTAAAATTTTAAGTAATATTATAAAGAAAACATATCATTGATTTGTATGTAGAGTCACATACTGTATAACCGTAAATAAGTCAACAATAGAATGAATCTCGTAGTCAATGATACATTTACACAACCCACATACACAAAGGCTATATCATTTGTTTGCACGGGTTCATCCTGTGACAGTCACACAACAGCAAAGTTGTCCAGCAGCATACTTCTTAAAATGTATTCAAGCCACAAAGAAGCACATAACTGCATGTTTGTGCACATACATGCATGCACATTACAAATGATACATCAAAATCAATATGCTTTGAAGTATACTATTGTAATAGCTTTGTCGTGGAAAATAAGGGTCCAAAATGCATAAAACCCACACTAGCAGGAAAGAATTAAATATTTATCATCCATCTTAGTAGCACCAATAATTGTTCAATTATGCATTAGACCACCAAAGATGACATTAGGTGTGGGGTTGACCATAGGTAAGGGGAGATGGTACCCAAGCTCTTCCCTTCCCTAGAAACTCTACGGTAGCAGGATGTTCCTGTCAACTCAGGGTGGATGATGTCTAAAGACAAACAAAACATGAGAAGTCATTCCCAGTATTTGCTATAGGAGTGTTGTCTCCTATTCTCTAGCATATTGTACACAAAGCTTGACCCTGTCTCACCTCACCCATGCTGGCCACACACACCTGTGGCAGGTGAGTTCCAGCCTGGGTCATAGAGTTGTGCAGCCTCCCTTACTAAAGACACAGTCCTCATCCAATGTAGATAAGTAATACCAGGTCTATATGGCCAGATAGTTCTCTGAGTATGTGCTTCATGCTGTTAATTTCCACACAGTGAGCGCATGGGAGGGAGGGAGCTGGTGCCTCAACACAAAAGAGCATATTCAGATAAAGAGGCATGTGTCAGATGCATAAGGAAACTTCCAGCTGAGAAACTCAAAGGCCCACTTATTTGTCATTTCATATTAGTAAAGCCATTCTTTTGAATTTGGCACGTTGGATTTGCTTTTATATATTTAGGATCTCCTTTTAGCAGCAACTCCACCTCAAATGATATATATGAACCACATCTAATTTATTTTAATTAACTGACCGCCTTCTAGCATCACTACTCCTTCTCTTGTGTGCACTGTGTCCTTTTTGCAGACTCTCACCATCAGCTTAGAGTTCCCATGTCATCAGAACCCCCAGAGGCAGCACACTCCAGAAAGCAAGTAGCATGCTCCTTTGGAGACCCTTGCAGTGAAACCAAAGCCAGCAGAAGACTCTGGGATAAGAGCAGCTTCCTGCTCTCTGTCCCCGCACTCCTCGCCAGAATGAACATCTGCAGGGTAGCTGCTGTGCCCACTAGTCCCTGCTGCCTGTTAGCATAGTTTAATGCTGTGATCACAGTTTTCTATTTCTATCGAGGTGCTACAAGGTGCCAGACTCTGGATTCACACATTGCGTCATTACTGTCCCTAGTGAGCAGGCTACACAGCAGTACCAGGGACAGGGTTGAAAGGTAATAAGAAGGTTAATGGTGGGAAAGACAAAGGAGCACCTGGTATCCTGCAAAGAACAAATGTGCCATAGCAAAGGGGGAGGCTCTGGTTTTAGCAGGCTCTGGTAGATACTGTGTGCCCTGACGATGAAGATCTCTCTTGAAAACTCTTAAAATAGCCACACTATTTACAAAAAAGGCATCCCTCTCTGCTAACTGTTCCAACCAATATTTATCTTGTTTAACTTAACAGAAGCAAAGCCCCAGTCTCAGAATGCTTTTTGGAGTCACAGGAGAATGAATCTAGGATCCAAAGTGCTTTCCTTGTCAGCAAACCTCAGCCCAAGGAGTTAATGAACCAAGGTCACCACAGCAATGAGAGTGGCTGGTTATTAATTTTAACTCATTCTTGTGAGACGTAAAGAAGAAAACAAGCATAAATCCGGTGTAATCCTTCAAGGAAAACATCATCAAGGATTCCTCCTTTGAACTTTGCATTCAGAGCTTAAGTATAACACCAAGACAGTCCAAATATCTCCTGGTTTTCATAACACAAATATATACTCACCCACCCATAATCAGAAGCAAACAAGTCTGCCATCATGACTTCTCAAAGGCCGAATGCTAGAGCCCATATCTACTGACTCAGTATTTTTCCCACATATGATAAATATTTACATGTCCACTCACAAACATAAACTCCTCAGCATTCCCCTCTGACCACAGTGTGGGTATCTGGAAACAAGCCACATCTGCCCCCTTTGGTGCCGACGGGCCAGTAACATTTGGGAACAGGCATTTCACAGGCTTGTCCCAGGTACAGTCTCCCACCAGCCCCTGGGTCTCCTTTGTGTTCCTTCCCTCTGGAAGCTCTCAGTCCTGCACACCCGACCACAGGACCAGACGGAACCCATCACTGCTGATTAACTATGTGGAAGGGATATTACGGAGTCGTACAGCATCTGCTTGGTTGAACAATTGAACAAAATGAATCAAGTACTTAGCACTTACATGCGCAAAGTTCTTTTGAAAGTCATCATGTATAACCAAGATGTTGATCATCACACGCCTAGATCTATCCTACAGTGTCATTTCCCTCGGAGACTACCAGCTCACGGCCATTTTAAACTAGTCCCCACTGTGCAGATCTGCGCCGCAGGGAGAGGATGCTTCAGCAGTTTCCTCCCTGTGCACCAGATGTTTCTGCCTGTGTGTACAAGAAGTGGTTCCGCTTTTCCATGCTAGATCCCATTCTCTCCCAGGCTAACTCAGGGTCTCTGCCCCCTGTAGTGGTGCCCTCTGCCACCACCCAAGACATCCTTCTGTTCTCAAACGATCCCTCCTCATGCATGCATGCATGCATGCATGCATTCATTCATTCACATACCATGAGTTTCTGACTTGTCACCACACACACACACACACACACACCACCACCACTCTGGGCCCTGAAAGCATTATCAGTGCCAGATGCCTAGGACACAATGGACCCAGAACAGTCCCCTCTGCAGTTGACTCATCCCACACGCATCACCCCATGTGACTTTCATCCTGATTCTTCTGAACTGTTCTCATATCATCTCCACAACGGGACTATCATTAAGTCATT
Source organism: Tokudaia tokunoshimensis (assembly GCA_036184795.1). NCBI lineage: Eukaryota > Metazoa > Chordata > Mammalia > Rodentia > Muridae > Tokudaia > Tokudaia tokunoshimensis. The sequence continues at coordinate 81,175,586 of BTHU01000017.1, forward strand.
TTTTTAAAAAATGGCACTTCTGAACATCGTGTTGTCTTCCCACTCTGATAACCTTCCTCATAGCTTTGTCTCTCCTTTCATGGGGTTCATACCTAGAGGCTTTCCAGCTCACCTACAGATCCTATCCTGCAGGAGAGGGTTTCTCCAGGGTCTTTCCTTTTTTTTTTAAGGATTTTTTTATTAGATATTTTCTTTATTTACATTTCAAATGCTATCCCTTTTCCTCATTTCCCCTCTGAAAAGCCCCATCCCATCCCCTGTCCCCCTGCTAACCCACCCATTCCTGCTTCCCTGACCTAGCACTCTCCTATCCTGGGGCAATGAGCCTTCCCAGGACCAAGGGCCTCTCCTCTCATTGATATCTGACCAGGCCATCCTCTGCTACCCATGTGGTTGGAGCCATGAGTCCCTCCATGTATACTCTTTAGTTGGGGGTTAAGTCCCTGGGAGCTCTGGGGGTGCTGGCTGTTTCATATTATTGTTCCTCCTATGGGGCTATAAACCCCTTCAGTTCCTTGGGTCCTTTCTCTAGCTCCTCCATTGGGGACCCTGTGCTCACTCAGTTCAATGGTTGGCTGAGTGCATCTGCCTCTGTATTTGTCAGATACTGGCAGGGCCTCTCTGGAAACAGCTATGTCAGGCTCCTGTCAGCAAGCACTTGTTGGCATCCACAATAGTGTCTGGGTTTGGTAACTGTATATGGGATGAATCCCCAGGTAAGGCAGTCTCTGGATGGTCTTTCCCTCAGTCTCTGTTCCACACTTTGTCTCTGTATTTCCCCCCATGGGTATTTTGTACCCTATCTAAGAAGGACCAAAGTATTCACACTTTGTTCTTCCTTCTTAAGCTTCATGTGGTCTGTGGATTCTATCTTGGGTATTCCAAGCTTCTGGACTAATATCCACTTATCAGTGAGTGCATACCATGTGTGTTCGTTTGTGATTGGGTTACCTCACTAAGGATGATATTTTCTAGCTCCATCCATTTGCCTAAGAATTCCATGAATTCATTGTTTTTAATAGCTGAGTAGTACTTCACTGTATAAATGTACCACATTTTCTGTATCCATTCCTCTGTTGAGGGACATCTGGGTTCTTTCCAGCTTTTGGCAATTATAAATAAGGCTGCTATGAACATAGTGGAGCATGTGTCCTTATTACATGTTGTAGCACCTTCTGGATATATCCTCAGGAGTGGTATAGCTGGGTCCTCAGGTAGTACTATGTCCAATTTTCTGAGGAACCACCAAACTGATTTCCAGAGTGGTTGTACCAACTTGCAATTAATCCTACCAGCAGTGGAGGAGTGTTCCTCATTCTCCACATCCTCGCCAGCATCTCCTGTCCCCTGAGTTTTTGATCTTAGCCATTCTGACTGATATGAGGAGGAATCTCAGGGTTGTTTTGGTTTGCATTTCCCTGATGATTAAGGATGTTGAACATTTCTCCCCCAAATTAGTGTGGGGACTTCTACAGCATAGAAGAACTAGTTTAAGAAATGGGAAGCACACAGTTTTGTCTGAGTATCTACATACACGAACACAAACACATACCAAATTCTGTATTGAAATACCAACCCTCAAGGCAATGGTATTAGGAGTTCAGACCTGTGGAGGTTGATGAAGGCACATGGAAAGACCCGTCATGAATAGGAGTAAGATTTCTTGCAAAAGAAGTTACAGAGTTAGAGAGATCGTTTTCTCCATGGGTAAAGATGCTGCCCGCAGTAGGAAAGAGAGCCAGCTCCCTCAAGTTGTCCTCTGTGTGCCATGTATACCACATGCACACAACATACATGAAATGAATGGTATAATAAAAGAAAACAGAACTACAGCTGGGTACAGTGACCCATGTGTGCCTGTAACCCCATCACACAGACTGGGACAGGAGGACCATGTGGGAACAGGGTAAATCCCTCTTTTAAAATTAAAATAAATAAATACAAAGAAAAGTAAAAGTTTGGGGTTAGAGTTCAGTGGTGCAGTGTTTGCCTAGCCTGTGGGAAACCTTGGGTTCAATTCTCGGGACTATAAAAAAAAAATAAGGAAAGAAAAAATGAAGAGGAAATCGAGTAGGGAGGGAGGAAGAGGGATGAAAGAGAGGGGGATGGGAAGAGGGAAGGAGAGAGGGGGGAGAGGGAAAGAGGGAGAGACAGAGAGAGGGAGGGAGAATCCTTCTGCCATGTAAGGACTCACTATACATGGAGGTAAGAATGGGAAATATGTTGTCTTCAGGTGCTAAATGTGCCAGCACTCGGATTTTGGACTTCTAGCTTCCAGAACCATGAGAAACCCATCTCTGTTGTCTAAAGCCTCACAGTCAGGGATGGGGCAACAGCTCAGTCAGAGAACTGCTTGCCTGGCGAGCATGAGGACCCAGGTTCAAGCCTAGAACCTAGAGTTTTCAAAAGCAGATGTAGTAGATTTTGTAATCCTGGTGCTGAGAACACAGAGAAGATGGACCCTGAGGACTCTCTAAACAACCACCCTGACCTATTTGGAGAGATGCAGGCCAGTGAGAGACCCCATCTCAAAACACAAGGTGGCAGCTGAAGAGAAGTCTCAGCAGTTTGGAGCACTAGCTGCTCTTACAGAACTAAATTCAGTCCCCTGCACCCGCATCAGGTGGCTCATAATCCCCTGTGACTCATGTTCCAAAAGATCAGACACTCTTATCTGCCTTCTGCAAACACTTGGAACTCCTTCCCCCTGCCTCCCTCTCCCTTCCTTACCACCCCCCCCCCCACACAGGGACATACACACATATTTAATACAGTTTTTTTTAAAGTGGACAGCACATAAGGAATAACATTTGAGGTTCTCTGCATCTACATATGCATGCACACCCACACATATGTGTACATGTTCACATAGGCACACGCGCACGTGTACACACACACACGCACACACACAGTGCCACAGTTAAATCAGTCTGTAACATTGGCCCAGGCTACAAACCTAGTCATTAGGGTCACCACAGTGAAGAATTTTGGCTCTCTGGGTTTCTGACACATATATAGTGTGCTAGGACAGGGACTTCTCTCCTGTCTCTTCGCATACCTGATCCTGTCCCCTCTTTTTCCCCTCTGCCTCCACCTCCACCCAGGTCCCTCCCTCCCTCTGCCTCCTGTGATTATTTTGTTCCTCTTCTAAGTGGGATTGAGCATCCTTACTTGGGTCTTCCTTCTTGCTTAACTTCTTAGGGTCAGCGGGGTATATCATGGGTCTTCTGTACTTTTTGGTTAATATCCACTATCAGTGAGTACATGCCATGCATGTCCTTTTAGGTCTGGGTTACCTCAGTCAGGATGATATTTTCTTGTTCTATCCATTTGGCTGCAACATTCATGAGATCATCGTTTTTAATAGCTAAGTAGTATTCCATTGTGTGAATGTGCCACAGTTTCTGTATCCATTCCTCTGTTGAGGGATATCTGGGTTGTTTCCAGCTTCTGGCTATTATAAATAAGGCTGCTATGAACATGGTGGAGCACATGTCCTTGTAACATGTTTGAGCATCTTTTGGGTATATGCCCAGGAGTGATCTTCAGGATTTTTATTTTTCTGAGGAACTGCCAGATTGATTTCCAAAGTGGTTGTACCAGCTTGCAATCCCAGAGTGGCATTTTAAAATACGGCTTTACGTGACTCTTCCCTCTTTGTGTAACACACACTCAGTATTTCAAGCTCCTAAGCAAACCTGCCAAGAGAACCTCTCTGAAGTGTGTTCGACTGCCCATGGAAAACTTTCGTCAAGTGACAGACAGGTCCCTGTCAAGGGTTAGTGGGTAAACACTTTTCCAACAAACAGCCTCTGCCCCTCAACAAAGACGCAGCTGGACTGAACCTGCCACTTCAAGGCAAGCACATCCTGGCCAGACAGGGTGGCAGCAGGCACACCCATTGCACTGTTCCCCTTCAATAAGAACTACCCAGGCCGCAGGACCGAAGGAGTAAAGGTTTAACTTAGCTTTTTTTTTCTCTCTCAGTTTTTAGAATGCAACAAAGCATCCATATGAAAGACAAAGAGGTAACATGTAATTTTAATTTTTTTAAAAACCTATTTTCAATGATGATTCTTAAATGTTTTAACCTCTCTTTTAGCCCACCACCCATCACAGGTAGTGGGAAAGAAAGGATATAGGGGAAGAGGACCTGTTTAGAAAGGTTCTTTGGAGCAACTCTTGTCTGACTTGTCTGTGTTGTCTGGAAATTGACAGTTTGGTTTAGAGGTTAGTGGCGTCAGCTCAATTCACTCGCAAACACTTCATGGATACACCAGCAGTCCAGTTCAGTAGAGATGGCACAGCAAACGTGAATCAGCAGTGTTGGCACTACCTAGAAGAGACAGCCAGGTCTCAGCCTCAGCACATGTCAGCAGGAGGAACCAGGAAGCACACCAGGAGGAGTTCTTGGCTGTGCCTCTCAGAGAAGTGAAGATCAGCGAAGACTCAAGACCCACGAGTGTTGTACAGCTACCTCTATAAGCAAGCTTAGTTCTGCCTCCGTCACTGTCCACCACGTCCTATTTATAGTCTCCAAACATCACGTGTCCTGCATGGGTCTTGTCTCAGCACGCTTCTTGGTCAGCATGTGCATCTGTCTCAGCTGACATCACTCTGCCAATCAGCCCGAGTCTGCAGAAGTGGCAAAAAGCAAAAAACAAAAACAAAAAAAACAAAGACCAAAAGACAAACAAACAAACAAAACTGCAGCACACCACCAGAAGATTTTTGGTGCATTTCTCTCTATGGGATCCCGACAAATGCAGCTCAACTATGAAATGTAAGGCAGACCGATACCCGATACATGTGTGTTGTTAGCAAAGAATCTTTCACCACATATTCTTTCACACGCTTGCTTTAGCAGAAGATCCTTTCGCCTGTGTCCATTTTAGTGAAGCATTCCTTCCTTAGTCTTTCGCCTGTGTCCACTTCAGGAAAACACTCCTTCACGTGTTTGCCCCAGCAAAACACCATCCAGCTGACTTTCCAAAGAACCCTTAAGCTTCAGTAAATTATATATTGACTCTATTTATATATGAGTTATGTATGACTCACATCAGGTGCCCTTTCTAGATGTGTGTCTGTATAAAAGCATACTCTTTCAGTGGGTCAGGCGGGGTCCCACTACATCCTATGGCCAAGGTGCATATCTGAACCTAGCAGGGCAGATGCACGGATAGAAACAAGAGGTGAGAGCTGCCAAGCGTGGTTCCCTGCACAGGCACCAATGCAGTCAGTAGAAGTGCGGCCTCTCACCTACACACCTGACCTCACTGCCACAGACATTAGCTACAGGTCATCTCATGGGTGAGAGAGTTTATGTGCCAAGTGCGAGAGAATGCAGACAGCAGGAGGGGGTAGGAAAAGAAGCCTTTCTGAGAGGCTGTTGCACGTTCTGGACAATTCTGCTGAGATTTCTGACAAGGGCCATTTGGGAGCCAAGGCAGTCTTGCTTACTCCTGAGACCCCCAAGTTCTCGAAACTCACGGTATCTTTCTTTCCTCTCCAGTGATTGTCTATGCGAAGACTATTTTCAGCTGTCAATTTCCTTTACTTTCTGTGAAGGAAAAGGCAAAGAACATAATTTTTTTCCCTCTGCGAGTAGCTCTTGGCACATAACAGGTATGCACAGAGAGAAATGGTCATTGCCACATTTAGGCTGTTGTCTTTTCCTTCATTAAAAGCCTTAGGCTGTGTGTCTTCATAAGACATGACTAAAAATCTATCAGCTCTGATGGCTAACTTGGAGGTTCTGCCTCCAGGGTGGCTGTCATTTCTGCATTTTATCAGTCATCACATGATACCTCTGAATATCAGCTTTCACAACAACGGTCACTTACAAACTTTATTGTATGCCATTGTACAGAGTTTTTCAAGCAAAATTATGACCAAACGCCACCAAATCAGACAGTGGATGCTCCCAAGCAGGCTGAGTCGAAGCCCACCTGGTTAGTGGCATCTAAGGTTCCCCCAACACTGTTTTTTACATAAACACACTGCAGGACAGATCCATACTGCCAACAGCATGTAAATGTCATTCCTGGCGCAGGAGACCATGACTAAAAGAGCCACAGCCAAGCAAGGGGCTTATTAGGATTTTACCTTATGTCCTACGGCACAAAAGTAAAGCTGCCTTTGAAGGGACCCTGCTCTGAAAGGGTCTCAGACATTCATAAGGCAAGGCTAACCAGGTGAGTCTCTAAACCCTTCCAAAGTAAAAGCTCAAACACTGGAGAGGGAGCAGTCAAGTCTGGAGCACCAGGTTCTTCTATATCCATAGCAGCACAGGCCTACATTCCCTTTCGATCAAAGTTCTTCTCTGCTGTTGGGGCCTGGGTCTGAACGCTATCAGGGGGAAATGGACAGTCTGCGACAGCACATTTTAAATTAATAAGTTGTACCGTACTACAACTGTCCTTTCACGATGTCCCTACTGCTTAATAACTGTCAAGTTTGCACTAAAATTGATCAGTAACAGAGGCCTCTCCTCTTAACACCCCCCTCCCTGTGTAACCTCTCACCCAGTCCTCCCTGAGGAAGCAGGCTCTGCATTGATTTCCAGCTGATTGCAGGAGAGCTTGCCCTGACTTTCCCTGTTACTTAAGCCAGCAGGCCTCTCACTGTGTGTCCTTAGAGACCAGCGCTTTGCTCAGGCAGAGAATGTCTAGACGGTATTCATGACCCATCTGTCTGGCAAGGCCCAGTGGATGGCAAACTCTATTAGAACTGAAACCATTTTTTCTTCCTCCTCCTCCCCCTCCTCCTCCTCCTCCTCCTCCTCCTGCTCCCATGCCTTGTTCCCTTTGCAAAGCAGGAATCTGACACTGGAAAGTACTATCTTTGTTGCAATTCTCAAAATAGCACAGTCAGACTTTTATCAACATCCACGCTAGACTACTAAATATTTGAAGAAGTGGATAAATTTCATCTGAAGTAGGACAGCCCTGTGCACAGGAAAGCAGCAACAGAACCAAAATGTAAATCTAAGAGGTTGTTTTTATCTGAGTGAACCTCCTGTCACAGCAGGAGGAAATGACGCACATTAGATTAAGCTTTCCTCCCATTTCTCCTTTACCTTTTTCTGTTTGAAAAGGCAGAACTGCTTGGTTCTAGACCCTGTAAGTTTCTAATTGATCTGAAAACTGTCGTGGAGAAACAAAAGATGCAAACAAAAGGGGGTATAGAGCAGGTCTCACAGACACACTCTCACACACACACACACACACACACACCCTGAATACCCAGGTAGAAGTTTGTGGCCAACAGCAACCTACTGCAATTGGACCCAGCATAGTTCTTAATTCAGCCCAGAGACCCACACACCCTGGCCCACCCCTTGCTTTAAATCCATTCTTGGTTTACTGTTACACATGCCTGTAACTCTTTTTCCATAGATTCATTTTCTTTTTTCTTAGGTTGAAAGAGGGGACAGAAATCCCTGGCAAAGAACGCCCGCTGCTCTTATAGAATAGCCTCTGCTACTGGCCTTGACTGAGGCAATCCACAGTTAAGCGTTCAGTACTCAGTAACTTTATATCCCCCTTGGTAACCACACTTGGATACAACGCAACAAACCAGAAGACCCTGCCCCATGTTCTCCACACCGGGCCCCATTCCCCCGCTGGCACACTGAAGAATGAAAAAAAACATAGCACTCAAGCAAGGTCTACACTGAAAGCACCTGCTTGGCCAGGTCGGCCTTAGGGGACAGTAACGACTGAAAAGGACTTGGTCAAACAGGCTATCTCATCTTCAGAGCTTGGCTTCTAATAAGTTAGGTCAAAGAGAAAGGGCACAGGCTCTCCTGGGTCACAGAACAATACATGGATGACCAGAATCCAGGGCATATATCTGTTCTTGGAGTACTCAGCTCAGGCCCTTCAGAATAGTAGACTGTTTGAACTCTGCCCTGTAGATCCTACAAATCCTTTAAGAACTAATTAGTAAGTCCCTATCTTAGCTTTGTTGTCGCTGCTGTTTTAACACCGTCAAGAGGGGAAAAAACACAGGCAGAAAATAAAAACACAGCTAAATTCAATCTCCCAGCCGCAGCAACAGCAGGTTCTAATTCTGGGCCTGAAGCAATTATCTAATCTCTCCAAGCACGCCATTCCTAGGAATGCCTTCTAGGATCATCTTAAGAGATACGAATGAGAGTTCCTGAGCCAACAGGCGGCCCGAGCAATGGAGGATTCCTTGCTGCTTCACGCCACCCCGGACGCTGCAGACCTTCCGAGAGCGCGGTATTTGCCATGTCCCAGGCTTGACTCTGACTGTTCTGCACTATTTCATTAGATCCTCAAAACTTCTTTCAGAGTGAGATGTCAACATTATAATCCTTACTTCATAAAGGATATAATCCTTACTTCATAAAGGAAACTCATCAGCTGTTCTAAAGCCATGGTCAATGACGACTCTACAGTTGGTACTCAGAGCCTAATGCCGAGGTAGTGCCTGGGCCCTGAGTCATTGCTTAAAATGACATTGTTTAAAGAAAGGATTTTCTTTAAAACATACACTGGCAGAAGAGAAGATCTGCTTGGCAGGACCATCAGGGCACTGAGGCTACAAACACACACACATATATGCACACTCCACACAGACGCTTTTACCTTCATCCACTCATGCACACACAGACTCCCACAATCATACACCACAGATACAGTTGTACTACATAGACTTACACATGCAGATACTACATACACCACACACACACACACTTCTTTCTTTATGACACTGAGAAACATTCCATATTTTTTCTGGGCATGAAATAGTCCTGTGTATATAAGCATTGGCATATTTTTAAAAAAAAAAAACAAAACAAAGATTTGTCCTTCAGGTTGCCTGTTAAAGAGTCTTCTCCCATTATAAAGCACAAATTCTACTATATTGTGAGTCCTAGAAAAAAAAATGCTGGCACCAGAGCAGGCCTATATTTTGGTATCTATAGTAACCAAATACACATTTAAAGACAGATAACTTGGCAAGGCTGGACCTTGTATCATCTTTGCTTTGTCTTATTATATAGTTTTTCCAAGACAGTATGGATATTTTCAACCCCCGGTTCACTAGCTGTACACCATACCATGAAAACAACAGCCTTTCCTGCCTCTGACCAGACTCAAATTTTCTAAAATAATTCATGTACTGACTCAGCAAATACTTACAGGACCATGCCCTCTATACCACATATGCCATGATATATGCTAGATGAAGCTAGGGCTCTAGCAGAAACTTTATAGGCCTGGTACTCTGAAGGCATACAACAGTACATTGGGTAGTAGCCAAGGGAAGATACTTTCCAAGTGTTAGTCAACATGTACAGTCAGCGCTCTGGGAGTGTTTATAATTCCACTTTCAAAAAACATAGGAATATTTTTATGCCTACCATTTTATCTGTATAATTTTCCATGATCTTCAATTTTAATGTTTTTCCATTTATTTTTTTCAATTTTATCAGAAATATTTTCCAGGTAAATCTTCAATTTTATCAGAAAATGTTTATAATTCTACTTTCAATCAACTTAGGAATATTTTAATTCCTACTAATTTATCGCTATAAACTTCTTCAATTTTATCAGAGATATTTTCCATGTAAATCTTCCGTTTTATCAGAAAATGTTTATAATTCTACTTTCAATCAATTTAGGAATATTTTTATGCCTACTATCTTATCTGTATAATTTTTCATGAAATAGTCAGTTTTAATGTGTTTTTCTATATATTTCTTGAGTTTTACCAGAAATATTTCCTTGTAGAGTTTCAATTTTATCAGAAAATATTTAAAATTCCACTTTTAATCAACTTAGGAATATTTTTATGCCTACCATTTTATCTGTATAATTTTTTCCATGAGATAGTCAATCTTAATGTGTTTTTCTATATATTGCTTCAATTTTATCAGAGATATTTTTCATGTATATTTACACAATGGAATACTACTCAGCAATTAAAAACAATGAATTCATGAAATTCTTAGGCAAATGGTGAACAGGGGGAGGGAAGAGGGCTTATGGGACTTTCAGAGAGGGGGGGAACTGGGAAAGGGGAAATCATTTGGAATGTAAATAAAGAATATAGAAAATAAAATAAATTAAATTAAAAAAAAGAATGTAATATCCTGAGAGAATTGAACCCATGAATGTATTAACAGATGCTACCTTCAAAGGGAACAAAGTGCCTACTCCAAATAGGATAACATATTTCTGGTTATGGGGTAGGGTCAGAAAAGAGTGGCCCACTTGACTAACTGGTAGACAATGCAGTAAGTCAGACAACAGAAACACAAGAGCTGGTCTAGGGGTGAGAAAGAAATGTGCAGTCGGGTACCATTCACACAGAGTTTGTGGGTCTTGTAAAGAAGCCTTACCATCGAGCAGTTGCAAACATCAGTCTTGGCTGTAGATAAGGACAAGGGAATGGCCACAACCCTATGACATTGTCTGGGAAAACCTAGGGCAAGGGAGAGTGTGGGAGAGCCAAGATTGACAGCTGCAAAACACAGAGCCTGCGATCCCAGGGAACAGAGAACTTAAAAAGAAATAGGAAGAACTGTCTACTGGATGTGGTGACGAGCAGGCGATTCCAGTAGAAGCAGCTCTGAGAGCTGTTGTCACAGGGCCTGTGATCCAGGAAGTGAGTGATGGCAGCCTGGAGACTCGAGATGAGCAATGAAAACTGAAGAGGGGTCTGAATGGGAGACTGCAAAGGCACACAGTGGTCCTGGAAACCTATGCGGGACAGAGGTGGGGCAGCGGCCACGGGCCTCTAGGAAGAATCAGGACAGGTAAGTACAGGGTCTGCCAGGTAGGCCTAGCAGAAGGCAGTGAGCCAGGAACCAACAGGCTCTAAGGAAACAAATACCATAAATGTGATGTTACACGGCAGGTGGTGGGAGGAGTCGGCTCCGAGGGCGGAGTAGGAAGAGTCACTGCACAGGCTGAACTCGAGCAGCCAGCTGTTTCAACTGTTCACCCAATAACAACGAAAATATCATTGGGTGTAACTGAACAACAGATAAATTGCTCACACTTCATCCATCCAGTGAGGCATATTGATCATATTGTTGATAGTTCATAGGTAACTGGGAAAAACTACAGAAATCATTTATGGCTGTTTTGAAGTCAATAGCAGCACATAAAGACAACCAGTCACAACAAGCCTGCTGAGGAGAGACAAGGGACCCCTCTAAAGTTGTTTCACGTATGCATACAACATTCACAACGGACTCTCTCTAGATCCACTCAGCAGAACTAGCAAAGCCACAGGAATGGAAAGGACAGACAAACATATTCATGGATGCCATAGAGAAACAGAAAAATCCAGCTTGGGAAGTGTATAAAACAAACAGCCCCAACTGTGGGAAGTCACAACTAGAGAGGGGAGGGAGAGAAGGAAAGAGTTTGGAAGGGAATCTAGAGTGAGGCAGTTCATAGAGCATCACCACCCACACACACACCACCACACACACATACACACACCACACACACCACCACACACACACCACACACACTATCACTATACCACCAGCATACATACCACACCACCACACCCACACACTACCATCACCACCATACACACCACTATCACCACACATACACCAACACATACCCCACCACCCCACCACACACAGTACCACACACCACCACTACACAAACCACTACCACCCCCAGGCTGGGGTTGGTGCACTTGGTAAAGGAAGAGAACCATCAGGAAGGGAGGCAGGAAGCTGGGGAAGCAGCGTAGGGTGCAAGGATCAACAAACACACTGTGTGTATGAAATGACTGCCACCATCGTGAAGCCCATTACTTAGCAATGCTAACAAAACTATGAGAAGAACAGAAACCCAGATGCAAATGAGACAACCAGTGCACACTCTGTTGTGATATTTGATGGTATGGAGAACTGTTTTTAATGTTACTACTATAATTATAGAAAAAATATATAGTTCTAGCAGTTGTAAGCCCTGGTCATAGTAGGTTTCCTGTAGAGTCCAAAGTTCTCATGGACAAAGATACTTGAAAACTTAAGATATACTACATGGTAGCTTCTACTTGGCACCTAAGGACACACACCACCACACACCACATACACTATCTGGGGTGTCTTTGAGAGAACCCAGAGGAAGGAGAAAGTGGTTTGGGAAGGAAAGCAGTTGACTCAGGGTATATCTTATGTTGTTATCACTCCAGCGGGCCTGGGGTTGACGGTGCTTTCAGGAAGACGTTTAGAAGTTGAAATGCTGGCTTAATTGAAAACCCCTGACTTTGATTCATTTGATTTCGAAGTCAGTTTTACGAGGCCACCTAAGCCTCTGGTGAGGATGGTATCTGCTGTGAGTCCCACTTTTCCCCGAGTCCAGACTCTTCCGGTTAATTGGAAATTCCACCGGAGTTCAAAGTGAGAAACCCTTCCTGTTGACAGCTGATACTTTTCAACTCCGGGCTTCCTCAGTGGCCCAGATCCCTCAGTAGGGATTGCTTTGGCTGAGATGTGCAGTCCTTTCCAGGAGGTATAGACTATTATGTCAAGAAGACTGTAGAAGCTCAGTTCTCCCCTCTCCCACCCCCATTGAGCTGCTGTGACAGTACAATGCTCCAGGAAACTCACAGCTGGACAGGGACACTGAGGTGACACGTGGCTGGTTTGCTGTGGAGAATGTAGTACACAGATACCAGCTCACTTCAGGCTCTGGGACACAGCAGACCATATGTCAAAACCTCAAAGCATCACATACTGGTTCCTCTCTGGCCCCAGCCCAGTTTCCAACTCTATCTCCCAATGCCCTCCCACCCCCAGCCACTGCAGGGCCACCTTCTTGGGTCAGGTTGCCTTGTTCCTGTCCAGGCTGGCACCACCCTTGCTGCTATTCCATGTTCCTGCCGGTTGAAGCTCCAACTATCTACTTCCCTAATCATTCAGAATGCTTCCTTCCTGAAGCCAGAATGGTTAGTCCAAGCAGATTCTGTCTTCACTTCTAAGCCACACACAATGGACCAATCGTCCACCACTTCCAATGTTCCTTTGTAGTTATCTTTCTCTGTTTTCCTTCTGACTCTCAGAACTAATAACAGCAGGATCTGCTTTCTTCATTCTGCTGTAGTGACTGCTAGTATAATGGCCACAGAAGACACTTAATAACTAATCTTATCTGTATATTGAGTGCTCAGGAGTACTATAATATATTGATAGAACAGCCAAAGTAAAGAAAATGAAAAAGGCCAAGAGTTTGGTCTGTCAGAATAGTCTCTCCTCCATTGAAAGATGCATCTGGAAACTCTCCTTTGAGATAAACAATGCTAGTCTGGCCTTCCACATCTATGCAAAACTCTATGGTTTCACAGAAGAATAAACTAGCCTCAGTTGATGAGAATCTGGTCACAGATACCTGGAGAGAGGAAGGGGGGAACCAGATACTCCTGGGTCTGGGCTCCAAAACATATACTGAAAGGAAAAGCTACTTAAAGGTGGTATAAATATTATTCATATGGCTGACCACAAGCAACAGTGGGATTTTCTGTCTAATCTCAATTCATGCTAAACATTATCAAATGAGAAACAGAGATATCTGAGCTATCTGAACACTGGTGAATACCTGAAGCCAAGGGCAGAGGCAACACATTGATTTGGTTCATCTGGATATCCAGAAGGTCCCACATTGCTTTACTTTAAGTATCAAATGTCAGAATATTCAACATTTTCTTTAAGGGAACAGAGCAGGCCAAATGAGCCAACTTTCTCAATAGTTTCAAAAATAAGAGCTACTAGGTTTGTTTTGTCTTGTGTGTGTGCACATGTATGTGTATGTACATGTATGTATGTGTGTGTAAGTACATGTGTGCACATGTGTGTATGCTCATGTGACATGTACCACACAAGACAAGAATTACTGCAATACTTTAATTTCTTCAAGATGGGAAGGATGGTAAAATTTATTTATGGAGTTAGCCCTCTGCAAAAGGCACTGTTCATCTGCTGAACTGCACCACAGATGACCCAATAAAAGGTACGAGTTGCTCATTGAAATCTCACAGAGAGAAAGACTCTAGGACACAGTGTGCAGATGCTGTTGCAATTGACTTTGAGAGGCCTGTGATTAGAGAGGAAAGAGGAGACGGAGCTAGGCGTTGGGAGGTCAGAGGGCAGACACATGAGCGGGAGAGAGCGAGAGAGATGCGTATCAAGATTGAATAAGCCGTTAGATTATCTAAAGGTTAAAAATTGGGATAAAGACTTTTATCATTGTAAATTGGCATCTTGTAATTGTGTTTTTAATATCGATAAATCTATTGGCAAACTAAGGTTAAGAGTGGTTGCTTTACCAGGTCATTGGAATGAGTGGGCGCTGGGTGGAAGTAAGATGAACACTCGGGAACAGCACCAGTGGCCTGGGACCTCTGTTGGAGAGATGGCCAGGCAGGGGCTTGTGGGACAGAGTGTTAGAAATTGTCATGCCGGCAGACCTCAGAAGGGTGGTCCGGCGCCACTGCAGAGAGTTGGCGGGGAGGTTCCTTTTTAATAATTCTCCCACTACAGAAGTCAATTCTTACTTGCTTTGAGTTCTCTTTGGGTGAGATATGATGGGTTTAGGGGATGCATACATTCATTCCATATTAGATTATCCTCTCACGTTGACTGAAGAAAGAAGAACAGAAGCAGCTACAACGTCTCTAGAAATACCTAATCCCAAAGAATAGACCAGTCAAGGTCTATTCAAGGTCAGGGAGGTGAGTCCCTTACAGGACAAATGCCATTCCCGCTTTGGTGTTCCAGGAAAGGAGCATACAGGTAGTCCCCCGCCAGTCTACAGGCACCTTCAACTGGCACAGTTCCTAGGGAATCTTTCCAAGGAGACAAAGTAAGCTGAAAACACTGATTTCTGGGGATGTGCTCAATCTTGGACAACTAGAAACATATTACATATGTGATGACACTGAAGACAAATCATATAAAGCTATGGCGATTCAGTTCCCCAAGGGATGGATGCTCAAGCCATGTTTGAGGAAGAGGAAAGATGGATGCTCAAGCCATGTTTGAGGAAAAGGAGGGAGGGAGCAGGGAGCAGGGAGGAGGGGGAGGGGGAAGATAACAACACAATTATGTAGTTCACATTTTTCATGTCTTCCATCCAATCTGTATGCAATCTTACACAGCAGAAATTTTACCCATTTCATAAATACCTAAATCTAGGTCTTATGGGGATTTAGTCACTTCCTTGTGCAAAAACAACATACCTAACTGCTAAAAAAAATGTCCTAGGGCCAGGATCCTCACCCCCCACCCCAGTCTATCTTGGAACAAGTTCATATTCACCAAGCACTTAAGCCTTGGAAGGTTTGAAGTGACTTACTTGGATTGCCTGTTTCCCCTGTAGTGTACACAACAGGCATTCTTGTATCCTAATTGCCCAAATGTGGGCTCTGGGGCACAGGTAAAAACAACCTGTTGACTGCTAAGAAAGCTGTTAGTGGGACCCCACTCCAGCAGTCTAGTTTGAAACAAGGACACTTATTCAACACACATTTAATGAGGCTTGCTGATTTAGGTCTGTAATCTCAGCTACTTTGGAGGTTGAGGCTGCATAATTCAAGACTGTCAGTTCAACACCAACCTGAACAACAGTGTTAAAGGCCCACATAGGAAGCTTAGTAGCAAGACTGTCTCAGAACAAAAGAGGACTGAGTATGTAGCTCAGTGGTGGAGTGCTTGGCTAGAATGTGTAATGTCCTAGATTTCGATTCCCAGTACAGTAAAGGAAGAAGGGAAAAAAATGTTCTATGCTTTTGATGTGGGGCTCAAAAATACTTTTCCAGGTTCATGTAAAAGGCAGAGAAGAAGGTCCTCAGTGCCCTTGGTCTTATGGCATGTGCCTGTTTCCGGGAGATAGTCCCCATCCAGTTCCCAATCCCTCTTTCCCTCCAGTACCCTCCCTGCCCTGTGTCCTCCTCCCTATGCCAGTCGACAATGTATCAGACTATCCATAATCAGGAGAGAGGCTGGGCAAGTCCATACAGTCAGCTGCATTATACAAACACCACCAAACAAACATAATCTAAGGAAAACTAGAGTCCGGTGCTAAGGGAAGTTCAGAGCCCACCCTAACCTTTGAGAAGTATCTTCTCAGCATATAAAGATAGAGTTTGAAAAGTAGTCCATATAAAGAAATTCAGGAGCTGGAGAGGTGGCTCAGTGGGTCAAGAGTGTACTAAACAAGCAGGATCTGATTTGGGATTCCCAACATCCACATAAAAGACAGATGTGACCGTTCACATCTGTAATCCCAGTGTTGTGGTCAGGGGTAGAGATAAGCAGAACTCAGGGGCTCACTAACCAGCCAATATAGCCAACATGGCAGGCTTGAGGTTCAGGGAAAGACACTGAAAGAAATGAGTTGTAGAAGTAATTGAAGAAGACAGCCAGTATCAACTTCAGGCCTACCACATGTGCTTGTATGGCTAAGCATAACCACTCTAACATGGGTAAGTACAAACACGACAAGTAACCATTGTGTTTTAAAACTGAAATAATGTTCAAAAAGATATTACAAACAAAAAAAACAATCTTGGGGGAAACAAACACCGAGACTCCTGAATTTGGCAAGCACAAACAGTCAGCTTCAAACTCACCAGAGCAGAGTTATTTTTACATTAGGGCTATACGTAGTTTTCTCTTAAAGTGTTATAATGCAGTAGGGATAGAGAAAACTGTATATGGTTTTTGTTTTCTTAAACCCTCTCCAAATTTACAGTAATTGTGTTTTATAGTCTAATTCCCACACAAGATTTGAATTTAAGAAAGGTTTATTTTATGTGCATGACTGTTTTGGCTGTATGTGTGCATACTGCACACATGCCTGGTATCCATGAAGTCAGAGGAGGACATCAGAACCCCTGACACTGGAGTCAAAGATAATTGTGATCACCCATGGATGCTGGGAAGAGCAGGCCCTCTGCAAGAGCATCAAGGTGCTCTAACCCTCTGAAGCCATCTCCCCAGCTCCCCAAAGTTAATTTTCGCCAAATATAGTGCCTCCAAATGATACCAGCACAATAATAAAGAGAGGCTGAGTGTATCCTGAAATGATCGACCTCAGTAAGGGACATGAAGAGGATTATACCTCTTAGTCTCCCATCACCATAACAAGTACTTTAGAACGACCAACCCAAAGGACAGACAGGCTTATTTTGGCTCAGTTTCCAGAGGTTTGAATCCATGGGCAACTGGTTCCTGTGCTAGGCAGACATCTTATTGGAGAGCAAAACTGTAGACCAAAAGTGCTCATATCATAGCCGCAAGAAAGCCAAGGAATCTGGGCATGCCAGCTCACATCCGTAAGCTAGACATGTAGGATATTGAGGCAGGAGGACAGCTGTGAGTTTGATGTCAGCCTGGGCTACATAGTAGAAACCTATCTCAAAACAATAATAATAAAAGAAGCCAAGAAAAAAAAGAGGAGCCAGAGCTGGAGAGATGGCTCAGCAGTTAAGAACACCGACTGCTCTTCCGAAGGTCCTGAGTTCAAATCCCAGCAACCACATGGTGGCTCACAACCATCCGTAATGAGATCTGACACCCTCTTCTGGAGTGTCTGAAGATAGCTACAGTGTACTTACATATAATAAATAAATAAATCTTTAAAAAAAAAAGAGGAGCCAGGGTCCCAACATCTCCTTAAGAACAGCCAAATACGCCAATGAGGCTCCAAGTCTATAAGTTTACCACCTCACAACAGTACTGTGAGTAAGCAGGAGACCAAGCCTCGAATGCCAGACCTGGGTCTTGTGTCTGTCTGAACACAGCAAGGACAGCATGTAAACATTCTCCCTAAGTAGGCTGATATGAAAAGAGTCTCACCCTCAACACACTTCATTTGGTTCGCAAAAATACAGATAACAACACACTACCCTTTCTAACAGAACTGAGTAGTGTGTCTAACTGCATTTTCCCTCTCTCCTTGTCATAATCATCATGGGATCCAAAACCAATGAATTTCAGACTTCTGATCTCACATTTTCAAGTTCAAGACAGTGCTCCAAGCTTCTGCTTGGAAATACCTGACACATGTTTTATTTTCATTTGGTATTTAATAGCAAAACATTTGACCAGAACCTTTGAAAGTCTCAACGTAAAGACCTGTCTTCACTTATTTCAAAAATATTTCTGAACTTATACTAACTATAGCTGTATGAAGAACACAGACATACAGCTTCTTGGGACCAACTGAGGCTTTTCGAATCAACAACTAAGACGCACTGCAAACCAAGGCTCTGGTGTCCACCTACAAGAAGATACTGAGTTCTCCTTCTCACGGCTGCTAATCCTCCATCCTAAAAGCAAACCTTGGTGACAATACATGTCTATTTCCTTAACCAGAATGTACGACACTGTCCACCTCCCGTCGGCTTCAGAACACCATCAGACACACTGCCACAAGGGTGCTTCAGAGGGACTTACAGTGGAAGATGCCTGGCGGTGGATGCTCAGTCACCAGGAGGCAGTTCTCTTCGTCACTGTTGTCCCCACAGTCGTTCTGTTGGTTACAGACCAGAGAACCAAGATACAAGCATTTACCGCTGGTGCAGGTGAATTTGCACTCTGGAAAAGCACAAGACAAAGCATGAGGTATTCAGTGCTCACTCGCTCGGTGCTCACAAGTTGTTCCTGCCATTCCCCCCACCCCCGCCTCCCAGGGGCCATGGTGATTTGAGAACTGAGATTATCTGGAGGTCCCAGGAATCTGGACTCAGAAGGGTTATCTAGATGAGGCTGGGCTTGCTTCCCAACATGGCACTCTGAGGCCTGCCTGTGGCACAGCGCTACCCACAAATGAGTACACAGTTGCTCTCTTCCTTCCATAGCAGCTTGCCCTACGAGAGTTATTCTGCATCAAACCAACCTTGACAGCTTCCCACAACCTAACAGTGTGTATATGATAAAATCTATATTTTATAACATAAGATAGGAAAAAACATGGTGCTCTACTACCTAAGAAGCATGGGTGTGGAAAGCCACACTGACAGATTATAAAATACAGAGTCCACCCCTACATCCCTGTTGGTTGTTCTGAACACAGGAGATCTGAGTTGTACAAAACTATATTTGAATATGAAATTCACTGAAATGAGACTTTAAAATAAAACTCCCAACTTAAGCAATTTAAAGCAATTAAAGGAGATTTTTAATTAAAAGAGATATAAGCAATTAAAAGAGCGATTATATAACAAAATATAATAAGTTGATATTCATGGTATCATCTTAGACTCTTAGGTACACACAGAAATTAAGAGGAGTCACACAGGGTAAATGGCCACTAGAAGGAGAGTCAGGAAGAGTCACAGGCTCCAATCACAGCTATGCCAAGACCTCTTCCTATCTCAAATGAGAGCTGTAGACCTGGATCAACTGTCAAATCATTTCAACTCTAACTTTACATTAAAATAAAATTCCAAATAAAAGACTGTGCACAGCCCTCCAATGTCTTCCCAGCTCTGTTAATCACGAATAGAGTTTCACTAGCTGAGACCATCTGAGGGGACAGCTACAATCTGAGAGAAAATATTACCTGTCACAAAGAATGGAAGTCAAATAATTTTTGCAAGACTTTATGAGAGGAGCACTATAATTTTTCCATTTGGTCACAATCTGAGAGGATAATGGAAAAAAACACTCAGCCTCTGATCTTGTGTAAAATAACAGGGGAACAGAGTCCAAGTGCATTGATTCCATGAGCTTTCAGTTGGCCACACCACCTAAGTCAGAAACTGTGTGCAGAATGTGATCAGGTTCCATGGTACAGATGTGTCTAGAGCTGAACTCTATCATCCCATACTGTGCAAATATTGAAATCCAGATGTTTGAAATCTCATTTATGAAGTGACAACTTTTAACTTAATGGAAAAAAGGAAAAGTCAAGGAAAGAATTTATTTTCCTTTCCAAAAGAAATATTGGACTTCAGATGAATGCCAAGCATGAAAAGTACATTAGCCAAACACAAGTGCTCTCGTGTTACTGAAATGGCCAAACACTAACGGAAGACTGCCATCATCTTCAAGTTCACGTGGAGCCTTAAAACGGCGAGAGAATATAACAGCATGAGGTCGACTCCTTTGCTCCTATGACCAGTACTCAATGACATAGATACATGGAGTTGGCACTCTAGACAGGGTGCGCACACCTATCATCTAAGCACTTGGGAGGGTAATGCACAAGGATTGAGTCTAAAGCTAGTCAGCTATATAATTAGAATCTGTTATAGATAGATAGATAGATAGATAGATAGATAGATAGATAGATAGATAGATAGATAGAGAAAGATAGATAGATAGATAGATAGATAGATAGATAGATAGATAGATAGATAGAAAGAAAGAAAGATAGAAAGAAGGTAGGTAGGTAGGTGGATGGATGGATGGATGGATGGATAGATGAATAGCAGGGAACTAGCTGCTATAAAATTTACAGCATGAATTCTCAAAAAGAATATGAAGAATATGATGGCTCAGTGAGTAAAATGTTTGCTGCACTTGCTGCCAAGTGTGACCACCTGAGTTTGGATCCTTGCAGCCATCTTCAAAACTGGGAATGATAACCATGTACCTGAAATACCAACAAGGGAGAGGCAGACCCTTACCTGCTTGCTGACCAGATAGCCTGGTCAATCAGTAGGCTTCAGGCTCAGTGAGAGAGTCCATCTCAAAGTAATAATGATGACAATAATAACATAGAAGGTTCAAGGAAGATATGGAATGCTGGCCTCAGGCCTCCACACATGCAGGCACATATACATGCACACTGTCACACAGAAGTGGGAATATACATACATGCACACAAACACACACATACACACATACATGCACACATGTGCACATGCATACACACCAAATAAAATAGAAATATGAACTGATTCTTCTTCTAACCCTAAGGCCACACATTTTCTACCCTACATCCTTTGTTGGGCTAGCCAGTCTGGAACAGCTACTCTGAGTACCAGATGTGTTTGACAACTGAGTAACTGAGAATCTGAGCCTCACGAGAAGTCCTTATGTGGGACATCCTGTTTGTTAGGCTGCTGGCAGAAGGAACCTAATACTCACAAAGAGTTCCAGGCCTCCCACCAACACTATCACAGCCTCCTCAGATCCTCATTTACTTCAGTCTCCCTCTCTTCCAGGCTGTCTCTGCCTCAAGATCTGCCTTTCTGAATGTGTGGAACCCACCTGTGATGAGCATACCTACCCATATAAACTGTCAAAAGAGCTTGTTTTCTTAGGTAAGCCTTAACGTTGCCCTGGAAGGGCTTGTGCTATGACTTGCTCAGCAAGCTCTTCCTTACTAGCTACCAATATCAACCCATTAACTTTCATATTCATTTCAACATAATCCCAAACAAGTCTTTAGTCAACATCAAACTAAATGTCTATCACATGACCACTTGAATCAAAATGAATAGATATCTGAATTTATTAGCCCTTCATGTGTTGTAGGAAAATACTTTAAAAATATACTATAAAGCAATTAAGTATTAAACTTTAATAGGAAAACTGGGGTGAAATTGCAGAGCAGAGGAGAGCATCTGTTGAGGTTGGCAAGTCCAGCATTGATAGAGCCCAGCTTTCAACATGACCCAAGCTCTCCTATGAGAGCCATCCCCACTACACTTTCCTACCCCAAACTTCACATACTCTGACCCTCTAATAGGCACTGTGATACTCCAATCCTAAGAGAAGACTCTCACCCCAGTTGCACACTGGAATCGCCTAAGCATCTTTCAAAACTACTGATACCTGCGTGCTAGCCTGGGCTACTGATACCTGCGTGCTAGCCTGGGCTACTGCTCTCCTTGACTTGAAGTGTAGCCTAAACAGCAGTTGTTTTTAGAGTTTCTTTGAGAGCTTCTGATGACAATCCAATTCTGGCCCCCAAGAAGTGGGCAACTCACATGAAGCCTTCTCTTTGGCTAAGAATATTTTACTAAAATATTTAGTGATATTTTTAATCACTAATTTAATAAATTTAGTTAATTTATTTTTTAAAAACACGTAAATACACAAGTACTTAGGTAATTCTTGGATACAGTGCCCAGTCTCTTTTCTGACAGTAGGATATTTCAGAAACCTAGGAACCAGAGCACTTTAGCATCCCTGAGGCTGAAAGTACAGGAACTAATGCATTTTGGTTCCCAAACTACACTCACACATCAGAGCTAGGCTATATTTTCAACGGAATAAAACTCAAACCAAATAAAGAAGCCAGACTGCAGCTGCTTGTGTTACGAATTCTAATTATGTTCCCCCCAAAAAAACTGTTTGTATGAGAGGATCTATACATAGCTTCTGGGAACCTGCCCCTCCGTTGGTTCTGATTGGTAAATAAAGATGCCAGTAGCCAATGGCTGGGGAGGACAGACGGAGGCGGGAATTTTAGGAGTTCTAGGGCTTGGGACCAGGAAGAGAGGAAGGAGGAGAGCAGTCATGCTGTGGACAGAGGAGAGACATAGAGACCATCATGGGTAAAGGAAGTGAGGAGACGCCCTGGGCTCTGGGTCTAGAAAGCTCGGCCCAGAGGGCTGCACAAATGGGTCTGGAGTGGCCAAGATGGAACGTAGAAGTTAGTAGTAACTCGGAATTATCGGCGGAAGGTAGATTCTAGTAACATGGAGGTTAGGCAGTTGCCCAGCTATTGTGCTGCATAGGGCATATTAAAATATAAAGGTTGTGTTTGTCTTTCATTCAGGAACATAAACCATTGGGTCAGGAGTACCCCACGACAGGATTTATTAATTATTAGTTCAACAATAGACAAAGTACTTTTTAATGTACCATTCCGCCTATTATTTCTAGACCTTGTTGAGTATTCCTACCAATTTACAGTTTAGAGAAACAAATGATTATTAAATATTAGAAACATTTGGATGACAAAGCCATAGTGATTTCATAGGTAGCATGCAAAATGAACCTAGAAACCAGACTAACACTCAGAAACCAGTGTTAAAAAAATCAATTATGATATATAAATAACTCCTCTTCTTTACAAGAAAAATAAATTTTCAAATGAAGAAAATAAAATTTCTTTGTGCCACGATTCTCTTTGATTTCTTATAAAAATTGCTAAAATGGGTGCTGGCAAGATGGCTTGAGAATTTTTTGATGACCCAAGTTCAATCCCCAGAACACACATGGGAAGGAAGGAGGGAAGGACGGAAGGGGAGGGAAGGAGGGGGAGAGTGCCAACTCCAGCTGTCATTGTATGCACACACACATGATCAACAACATAAAACATTAATAACAACAAATTTAAATAGCTGTAATTGATGTAGTAATAATAAAATTCTTTCCAAATCTGGGGTCTTTTCTATATCTCTAGATAAAACTTTGATGAGTTCTTTTCAGGGTTTTAGATTCTTTAGAAATTCATAGTTTAATATTGACAGGAACTTAAAAGATACACTGGGCTCTCCATAAGGCAGCAAAGTGTTCTTGATTTTTCTCACACTCATTTAAAGTCTCGTCTTCACGGATGGATTCTCGATCACAAAATAAGGACCTATATGCAGCATTAGCTCTCAGCTATAAAATCGGCCTTTTCCGTAAATTGGCAGAGGAATCTGCGTGAGCCGCTCCTGTTAAAATTCTTAGAGCAACGCTAACTCATTTGCTTCACACACCTACCATTCACAGACCTGCAAACAGTGATTCCGACTCCACCATTCTGACATCAAAGCCTGCAATGTGTGTAAAGGGGACCTTCTCAGTGGTATCACATTGGGAGGGACAAAGAAGCCACACAGCTATTAGCCAAATGCAAGAACTGATAGGTTCCTGGGCTAGCAAGATGTCTCAGCGGGTTGAGGTGCTTGCTGCCAGGCCTGATTCTTTTAATTTAGGACCCTGTACCCAGGTGGAAGAAAAAATGGATTCCGGCAAGTTGTCTTCTGCCTTAAATACAAACACACACACACACACGCAGAGAGAGAGAGAGAGAGAGAAACACAAAATTTAAAATATTTAATAAGGTCCTAAAATTAAAAATGAATAACTTTACCATAACCAGTGTATGCTTACAACTCTTACTATAGAAATCCAAATATCTTATGGACTTTAATATAAATCTATACTGCCTATTCTCCTGCAAGGTAGACAATTTCCTATAAAAATAAAATTCAACAATTAAGGCAAATAATGAATAAAAGAAAAACAAACCAAAATACAAGGAACAGAAAGAAGGCAACCATTAAAGCACAGTCATCCCAGGACACGGTCATGAACTCTAACTCACCCCTAGCAAGAAGCATTCCAATTAATCAGAAACAGACAGTTTTTTTTTGCTACTTCTACTACTTCAGAGGATCTGCCCCTCTCTTTATAAAAGGGAGCTATACAAGAACATGGAGACGATCTTAAATACGAATTTTATCAAATAAGTCTGGCCAAATCATTACTTCCTATGACAGCCTTCAATGGGGCTGGAGTGTTAAGTACCTGCTACATAGGAAGGCAAAAGAGCAGCTCCCCACTCCCCCCCCCCAGTGATGAGTTAGCTCAATTTGAAGATGAAGCTTTGAGAATCTTGAGTAATGAGAAGGTATTTGTCCCTAGGGCAAAGCTTTTTAACTGCCAGCTCTCTGTAGCATGCAAAGAGCAAAGATGATCACACACACACACACACACACAGAGCTGTGAAATGTTTTAATACAAAGTATGCTTGCACACACACATACTATACACACACACACAGAGCTGTGAAATGTTTTAATACAAAGTATGCTTGCACACACACATACACACACACACACACACACACACAGCCATGAAATGTTTTAATACAAAGTATGCTTGCTGAGAAACATGACTGAGGCTTAATACGCAGTGTCCTATCAGCAGTAACCTCTCTGGCAACACAAAAGAAAATAAAACAGAAGTTCCCACACCTCAGCAAACCCTCCACCCTGGCAGCTTACTCTGCCAGCTTACACCACAAAGGCGGAGGTATTCCTACTGACACCATCCTCACTCAAAGACAGGCTTCGAAGGGGAGAACTTAATTCCCTTTGTGCTTGTATAAAAAATTAAGTTGCCCCACAAACATTTAATAAAAGTCCTATCGTTTAGCACTACTGATGTCACAGTGCCCTTCGGGAAGATGAGTATAATACGCTGAGACAGCATTTGCCCATTTGGTGAGATTGGCAACAAAGCCTCACAGAAGAGAAAAACCACTCTAAAGGGGGAAGAAAAAATCCTCAAACTACTTTACAATATGGACAATCATTCCCATTATGGTATTGAAAAGATTCCCTTAAGGCGACTAAAAGTATCTGAGATTAAAGGCCCATGTGTGGGCCCCTAGAAGGTCAAAGTCTCAGGATTTAGGCACCTAGCCCTGCAACTGCCCTTCAGCAAAAAAAAAAAAAAAAACAACAAAAAAACAAAACATAACAACAACAACAAACCCACACCCAACTTTCCACCAAATACCATTGGTCATTATGTCACTGATAGTCCCCTTATGATTCAACACAGCATGGGACACTTTCCACATCTCGAATGAATGAATGAATGAAGTTATTTCTGTGGTTTTGTGTACATGAAGTGTGAGGAGGTATTCCTATTGATTTTTTTATGCAGAGTAGTACAGAGTTCCAAAAGCAAGCAGGTAATTACAAGTCGTCAGTTCTATGTTTTCAGTACCAAAAAAGTATATCAGTATCTATAGGGAACACAGAGAAATGACTTTAAAGTGTGTGTCTGACATGTGAGCCTGAGTCACCATCTCTGGGTGCTGAGTCAGAGCTAGCTTTGCAGTTTCTAGAGACTCCTGTGGTCTTAGAATTAGGAGAAACAAATTACCACTTTGGGTTAGGAGAATCACTGAGAATTATTTTTTAATTTCGTAATCCATCAAGATAGCGGTTTGGGGCTGGCTAGATGGCTCAGTGTGTAAATGAGCCTGAAGTCAAGTTTGATAACCAGATCCCCTGGACCCACACGGGGGAGGGAAGAATCAAGTCTAAAGATCTATCCCGCTCTTCACATGTGAATCACAGCAGGAAAATACACACATTCAAATCAATAATTTATATAACTTGTTAAAGATAATCACTTAAAAAGCAAATAAAGTATGTGATTTCTTATGGCATCACACAAATACAAACCCAAGTTCATCTCACCCCACTTTGACAGGAGAAATGCTACATAAGTTACATTTCCAGCAAGAAAATGGATAGGAGCCATTCCCGTGAATCCTACGGGGCAGGGACACTGGTGGAGTAGAACCAAGGTGCTGGGGCAGCCATGAGGCCAGAGAGGCAGGGAGCCTTTCAGATTACCCATTTTGCTTTTACTCTGTCTGAAACAAGAGGAAGTTTGAAGATCACTACAATGTGACCCTTAAAAATACATTTTTTTTGGTAGCAATGTATCCTTTTTGTTGCAGTGTGTAGCACGGTGTACCTGTACACAATGATGTATTTGAACACAACTTTGCACACTTACACAAAGTTCAGTGTGTGCAAAGAAACCACATAGCCAGCATTATTCACAATATACAGAAAAATCATAGGGCCAGGATCCCAGATTTCCCTTTCCGTTGTTACAAGATTGTGTTTGCCATGTGGGAAACAGACCTCCTGGGGGAGGGCCAAGCAACCACTGTGTGACGAATTGTGAATGCCTTAATCAGAATGGTTAATAGGTTCTAAGTAAATGTATTTGAATGTAATGAGAACTAGGAATATTCAGCACCCATCTATAGAGATTAACCTTGAAAAAAAATCTCCTGTGGTTGCTCTGCAAAGGAAAGAGTGCATATCATGAAGTACAATGAAAGCCCAGAGTTGTCCACGGACAAGTGTCTTTTCTTGTATGCATTTGAGGACTGCACCCAGGTAGTAGGATCAATCTATAAATGCGCAGGCGTTTACAGAAGGAATCTTGGTTCCTAAGTGAGGCCCATACAGTGTGTGACAGTTATCTTCTGGCCAGCGACCATGCATCAGATACACATGCATGGATGCATGAATGACCCATGCAGCACTGACAACTCTGGGCAAGGAGTATGTTCTGGGCACTAAAGCCACAGACAGAATCATGTCCTGAGACTTGGGAACCTGGCTTTTCTCCAGCTCTCACATTAGATATTTAGTTTGTCCTCAAATAAGACCACTGGGAAAATGGAGTTCCTGGATTAAACCAGAAGCCTGGTGTTTGAGTGAGAAATGCTAATTTCAATGGTCTCTGCACAAGTACCCCACACCTCCTCCAGTACCCTCCCCACCATCTAGGCATAAATCAATGGGACCAGAATGGAAGCCAAGACAGTTCTCTCTTCTCCAATTTTCCAGTGGCCTTCATGTTGCTCAGAGTGAAACTCCAAGTGCTCACATCCCCCAACTTGACCTTTGGCCCCTCCCTTCTTCCTTTCTTCCCTCCTCCTCTCTTCATCTGAGAGTGCCTACATGCACATGAATCTAGGATGCTGGCTTGCCTGTACTTGCTTTTTCCTCTGCCTGGGGCACATCTTTCCAGCACCCAGCTGACTTATGTCCTCACTTCCCCCAGGCCTCTCACAAATGTCCTCAGTGAACACAACTCAGATGCCTGCCCTTGTTACCCTCTTTCCATGTCGTTCTCGATTGCCCGTGTGTCTAACTCCACAGTTAAACATATGCTCAATGTTGTCTGTCTGTCTGTCTAACTATTCTCTATCTTGACACCATGAGGGCAGGGTCTTTTCTTGGCCCAGTTTTACTGATGAATTCCCAGAATCTAGAACATGGCTTGGTAGGTACAATGAACATTCACGAAATCATGGCTAAGTCGGTGTTAAAGCAAGAGCTGTAGCAACATTCTCGCATTAATTACTGATCCCCTTTGTGTGAAGAAATTGTCCTTTAGCTGAGCAAATATCTTCTCTCAGAAAATATATATCTTATTATACATGAAAAGAGAGGAAGAGGGGCACACAAAAGAAGGAAATAAAACAAAAATATTAGCAAATCACAAAAGAATGTTAACATAAATAGTCAAACAGCTTTTTAAAACCATGTTCTTTATTTACAGAATCATTTCCTCTCTAGCCCACCATGTCATAAATATTTAGTCTTTTTCCCATCTGTCCCTTCCCAATTAACCTGGCTTAATTCCTAAATCACAATGTTCCCTCTCAGTAAGGCACTCATCATGTGTTACACAAAGAAAGCCCATTGTCTGGCTAAAATACTGGACTATTTACTCAGGAAACAGCCTGCAGCTCCTTTCTTGGCAGCTTCTTACACCCTGAGAACTGGGTGTCAACACTCAATACTCAAATTCTCCACCTGTCTCTCCTCCTCTATCAATAGAAACAATCTGACTGATCTGGAACCGGACAGACTCAGAGTCAGGAAGGAGATGGTTCTCCATCAATCCATGGGGTTCCAGTAGCTAGACGACTTCAGATGGTTATTTTTATCTTTTTGAATTTTGTATTATTTTTTTAAAAAATCACTTTTTTTTTCACTTTGAGCCTCCTGTAGTGTCTACTTAGTGTCCTTCATCTGTCACCTACCCTTTATAAAATATCCTCTCCTGGAAATTCCTACTTTCTGAGACATAATTAAAACTGGCCTCCACATGCCAAATAAATATACTTCAATGTCCCTGCTGAGAGGAGAATGCTGCTGGTCTCAAAACAAGGAAAGTTTGCTAAAATGAACTGTTTCTTCATCCCTAGATTGGGAGTCCTGAGAGCATAAAAGAATGGCCTCTGGTGTCTGTAACTAACCAAATTAAAGAGACTCAATGGGCAGAAAGCCATACCAAGTGCTCATGCTTTGGGAGGCAGGGAAGGGAAGGCAGATGCTCCACCCTTCTTAGTGTTAGCAGAGGATAGAGCTTCCCTGCTGATCCAACCAAACCCGATTGTATGTAAGGACTATGTGTCTTAGGAACCCTATTACTGTGATGAACCACCATGACCAAGAGCAACTTGGGGAGAAAAAGGTTTCTTTGGCTTATATATCCTGAATCATAATCCATTGAGGGAAGCCAAGGCAGGAACTCAAATTGGGCAGGAACTGAAGGCAGAAGCTGCTGCAGAGGAGATGGAGGAGTGTTGCTTGCTTACTTGCTCCCCACAGCTTGCTCAACCTGCTTACTTATAGAATCCAGGACCATGCAAGGGAGGTACCACCCACATTGGACTGGGCCCTCACCCATCAATCACTAATTAAGAAAATTCTGGACATGTGTGTTATAGCCCAATCTTAGGAAGCAATTTATGAATTTAGATTCACTCCTCTCAGATGACTATAGCTTGTCAAGTTGGCATACTACTAGCCAGGACAACATTTGACTCTCTTGTCTTCTAGTGGCAATCTATCATAGACACCACGGTATTGGGATAAATTGCTTACAAATGACAACATACTGAAGGCTAGAATCTCAGGCTCCACAAAAACAAAAAATACATTTTGTCTTGAACATGCCCTTTTCAGATATAAGCCAAATAAGTACTTCCTAGTTTATCTATTTGTCCAATGATCAATGTTTCTGATAAACAAGAGATTTCAAGACAGTTTGATGATCAATTGGAACACTGACAAAATTATTACCTTCTAAAATTAACAACCAACACTTTTCTGCTCAATTCTTACCCAGGGAAAATCCAAGCATTGAGATCACAGGAAGGATCCTCAACCAAGGCTTTCAACTTTAAAATGTAGCCCTGTTCCCACCCCCATGTCCCAGACCATTTCTTTGTTTTCATTTTTCCATAACACTTACCACCTTTCACTCAGTCATAAATTAGGTTTTTGTTTTGTGTATAGTTTCTTCTCACTAGCAGGTAAGTTCTATGTGCAGGTGAATTTTACATCACAACTAGGATGCTTTTCCCAGCATCTCCACCATCACCCAGAATTAAGTATTATTGCCTGTGTTCCCATGACAACCCATGCATCGACATGCCTTCATCAACTGTCTGTCTGTCTGTCTGTCTGGCCCACTGGCCAAATTGCTTAAGCCAAGAATGCTAATAGTGTTTTTTGCATCACATGCCTAGCAAACTCTGTTACTAATAATTGGTTCGATTTAATGCAAATCAAAAAGCACCAGAGAAGGAAACGGTCTGTGGACTTTGAGGGTAGCTTTGTGTGTTTTGCCTGGACTTAACTATCTGTGCTTTCACCATGAGTGAGCATAGAGGTACAGGAACTAAAGGGACCGATCTGCCATGATGAAGGTGCAACTGAGAGAGAAGAAAGCCCCCGGCCTACGTCACTATGGCTCTGAAGGGAGAAACACCTGGTTTATGACTGAAAAACTAGGCGAGAACCAGAGAAGGCAAAGAGAGGACCTCCATGAAAAAACAAAGTCCAGAACTTCTGTAGGTTAGATCTACAGCACGGCTTCCTTAAGATCTCTAACTGAGAGCAGGGGGCAGGAAACCCCTCCTCTAACCTTACCCCACATGGGACTGTGAACAACACAGGGATGTCCCCAGAAGCCATGCTACACAAACCAAATGAGCATTGAGACTTTGAGGCAGCCACTGCTGGGTGTGTCTGGGGCCCTCCCTATGTCCCAGGCTGGGAGGGAAGAGGAGACCATCACTGAGAGATGCCCTGTTGCCAAATCTTGCCCCCTTCTTTTTCCTTTTTAACTATTATCACCTTTAGCTTTAATGGGCTTTAAACTAAATTTACCACAACAGCACCCTGCCTCCTCTCTTCCCAAGCCTTTGTAGAGATGTAATTGAGGTTAACAAGTATCTTTAACCTCATTTGATCCTAGACTTGTCTTGATTCTGTCGATTCCGCCTGATCATCTCTTCAAACACTAGAAGTGGACCATCAATCAGCTCCAGAGGAGATTATATGCAACGAAACACCCAGCAGCAAAGATACACACGCAAGGACACACTGTCCCCTTGCCTAACTATTGGGTATTGAAAAGCACATGTGGGAGACCCAATTAAGCAGCACACAAGAGAGAAGGTTCTGGGATGCAGTGTGTGTGTGTGTGTGTGTGTGTGTGTGTGTGTGTGTGTGTGTGTGTGTGTCCGTCCTGTGGAGTTGACCTTCCTATGGGAAGTCAAGCCATGAAGGGAGTCATCCTTGTTTAAATCAGGGGAAGACCAGGAACACTCTTTTCACCTGTACAGTCAGCTTCAAAGGATAGCACAGGAACAGGGGAGTCAGCCTCACTCAGTGAGGGAGAATGGGGAGGGCCACTCTTCTTTCAACTTACATCTTAATTTTATCACATTTTCACTAGTAACTTTATCACGTTTCAGTTTTTCCCTTTTAGATTTTAATTCTCTTTGACTTAGCATTTAACTTGGGTGAACAGACTTTCAGGATGCTCCCCTGCTGTCAGCACCTGCTCTCCCGTGCTCTCTGTATCTGATCTCCACCCTCTCCTCCACCCTCCTCATTCCTCCTTTACTCTCTCTTTCCCTTCCCCTCCTTCTTACATTTTAATTATTATCACCATTAGCCTTAAAACGCCTTGAACTACATTTACCACAGCAGTGCCCTGCCTCCTCTCCTCCCAACCTTTGCAGGGATGTGACTGAGGTAAACCAGTATCTTCCATTTCATTTTACCGCGGACTTGTTACATATTGGATCCCTTATTTCTGTGTCTTACTTCCTTCAACAGTAGTAGCGACCATAAGCCTCAGGGTAGATTATATGCAAAAAAGACTAATATGAAATAAAGACAAACATGCACAGGAGAGGAAAAAGGAAGCCGTGGAGGACCCTTCCATCCCAGACGCATGGATAAAACACAGGAGTACCGTCTTCCACTTCTGTTAGCAGTGCGCATGTCACGAAGGTTGACTGACCAGCAAGAAGCTACGTACAGCCCAGTGTCGTGTGACAAATTAAAGGAGACATTTAGACCTGTTCAATGTGTTTAGGCAATTGTGCCTAACACACTAAAGTGCTCTTCCACGTAAAGGCTGGTATATTACTCACTAAGGAAAAAGGGAAAATATATATCAGATCATCCGGAAAGGATGGTCTTGTAAACTTCATGGCTACACTTTCAAAAACATGTCTACAACTGTGTCTATATATGGAAACAATAGAAAAACTCCATCCAGTCCAAGAGGGAGGATATTTCTGTCCCTTGGGAATTAAGGCCCTAAAGCCCATAATCTCCACTCTGTCTCTGATGATGTCAGGCCATCCCCCACCCCAGCCTAAGCACAGAGCAATGGAAGCCCCATATGACTGGTGCACTGTTTAACAGTAATACATTGCTTTTGAAAAGCCAAAATATCGTTTACTATAATTAAAGTGTTTCATGTTACAAATAAGCCACATTTTATTATAAAAAAATCTTGTTTGGTTACTAAAGATATAATAAGGTAACAAGGTATTATAAGCTGGAGAGATGGCTCTGTGGTTAAGAGCACTGGCTGCTCTTCCAGAGGACCAAGGGTCAATTCCTAGCATCCACTTGGCAGTTCTCAACCATCTGAAACTCCAGTTCCAGGGATTCCAAAGACATCTTTTGGTCTTCATGCGTTCTGCACATACATGATCACAGACATACATGTAGGCAAAACCCATATACATAAAATAAAAATAAAGGTTAAAATTTTAAATAAATTATGAATATATATATATAGAAATATAGATAGATTTGCCATTCAGTAAAATTTAAGAAGTATATAGGTAACTTCTTAGTCAGAGAAAATTTTAACAATGGTTGAAAACAATTTCCTCCACCAGCCAGGAAGTTATGTATTCTGTCTACAGTGGGTACCAGTGTATGTGTCAGCCATTCTGTTGGAATAAACTGGTTGACTTATTGCCTAAGGCTCTGTCTCTAAAAATATCTCAAGATGTTCAGCAGTCATAACACCAGTACAAGTGGAGATATGCCTCCCTCATGCTGGGGCAGGACCTGTCTGTCCCTAGTGCCCAAGTACTGACAGGTCTGTCTTTCTATCTACTGCAAAAAAGCTTTTCCTACATGAACTGGGTCATGTGAATATATACACATTTCTGATTTCCCTGCATCAGCAAAGATACTTTCAGTTCTACAAGCAGCAATTAAGGAAACAATGAGGTAGGTGTGGCAGATTCTCAAAAGAACAGTTACAAGAAAGTAAGGAAGGCTGAGGCAAAAAGGTTGTCAGTGGCAGAGAAAGAGATTCAGAAAGAAAGAAAAAATATCAACATTCTGCTAGGCTGGACCAGACTAGAAATGGGTACGGTAGGCACTCGAGTTTCCTCACATGTTGTCTTTAGGGTTTCTATTGCTATGATAAAACATTATTACCAAAAGTCACTTGGGAACAAAAGGGTTTATTTCAGCTGAGAGTTGTAATCCAGCAGGTTGGAAATTCAAGGCAGGAACTGATGCAGGGGCCATGGAGGGATGCTCCTCATTGGCTTGCTCCCCATTGCTCACTCACTCTGTTTTCTTATACCATCCAAGTCCACCTGCCCAGGGGCAGCACCACCTACAGTGGGTTGGGCCCTCCCTCATCAACAAGCAATCAAGACAATACCCTGTAGGCCAGTCCTACAGAGGCATTTTCTCAACTACTTGTCCTTCTCCCCAGATGACCCCATCTTCTGTCTTTGACCTAAGAACTAGCCAGCACATACAAGTAGCTCTCCCTTCCGGGCACTAATGCCAAGGCTCATTTATTCATAGCCGTGGGCATGATAAAGCTTCCATACAGCTCAGATTAAATTCCATTCAGTTCAGTTAAAAGTCAAAGCAGTTACCTCTTCAGTTCTACATGCCAAGCTTCAGATCACCCTTCGCTTTCTCGTTTGTTATCCCTGCTGGGGCTGGTTATCCAATTATTTATTGTTCAGTCAACAAATCTCATGTGCCAGATCCTGTGATAGGGGTTTGCTACGCGTGTGGACAGATGGGAAAGCAAGTTTAAAGGAGCAAGATTGTCACCTAAGGGAGAGCAGGAAATCATTTCCTCAAACCATCATCTCCCAGACCTAAGCCTTGACCCAACACCTGTGGTGCATTGGCAGGAACAGGAGAGAAAGAGTTTTGCCACCATGACAGAGCTGCAGTACCTTCGGCCTAAAAGAGAAGGGTCAAGGCCCAGACTGTCTTCCTAATTTCTGGATGCTCCCTGCTGGCTCATTGCTTCTGATACATCCCAGGACACCAATGATATAGGAATAAGAGCCAAGACATAAAAAAGCATTCACATGAGACTCAGAAATGCACATACAGGGTGGAAGGGTGTTAAAAGGAGCAATTTACATATTCCATTGAGCAGTTACCCCTCTCCTCTACACAGATGTAAGACTAATGTCTGTGGTATTAAGTGCATAAAGATATATCTGATCCTGTTAATAAGCAATATTTATTCCACTCAATAACTACTTCATGCCTTTCTCTGTATAGCATTGAAATGAAGCCTTAAGTAAATCATCCTGTCTCCCACTACAGTCGGGCAGCATCTTAGATGAAGGCATCTTTCTGACACATTCCCATCAGGCTGCACTGAATCCCATATATTCCTGGGACCTCAGATACTAAGGCATCTTCTAGCAGCAATGGAAATAACTAATGCCCATGCTGCTGTTAGAATGGATCCAGCTCATTCTGAAGGCTTTCTTAGGTCGTCATCCTTCTGTGCGTTTCATCTGCCCAGCAGAGTTCCACACACAGCAGAGAGGCTAAACGAGTAACCACAATAAACTACATTTTTTCTTATGCACAAAGAGATAGGCAGTACAGGACATAAGGTATATAACACCTTGAATGTACTCTGACTAAATAAGACCTCTAGGGAGTACTGTTAGTGTCATTGTCATTGGTGGACTGATTTTATTTTCTCTCATTATTATAATTTACTTCCCATAAATCTCACCCTTCATGCTTAGCTTAAGGTAGGGTCTCAGGAGCAATAACAACTATGTAAAAGGTAACATTTCTGAATGTTTACTTTCAGGAGACCTGTTTTGCCTGCATGTATGTGCAGGACTTAGATCCTCTGGAACTGGAATTAGAGACAGCTGTGTCTTGACATGTAGATGCTTGGAAGTAAACCCTGGTCCTCTAAAAAGAACAGTCAGGACTCCTAACCACTGAGCCATCCCTCCTGCCTATAAAGAGTAACATTTTATACAAGGAAGCATTAGTTACTTTTAATCCATGAACTATTTACACTTCTACTGACCCCTTATTTCTAACGAAGAAAACAATTTCTGCCCTGTCACTTTAACAGAACCTGACACCAACCTCAAATACTCTCTCATGAAGCTTATCGTCTGTGAAGAACTGAGATATTCAAAAGAAAAATTCTAAAACCATCCTATGCTCTGCTAGGCTTCAAAGTACCTTTCATGAAGGTCCTCAATATTGTGGTGCTTTGTGTCCCATGATAAATGTCTAAGAGTGGTAGTCTAAAGCAAGCGGCAAATGTTTCTCCTCTGCAGCGCATGTAGAAAGGTTTGCAATCTTATCCTCATGCATATCACTGTATATAGAATTTCTTTATAATTATCATCTTTGGGGCCCAAACAGAAGCTAACATTTTGGCTTAATAACTGCCAAGACAATTGCTTTTTTATTTGGGCCATCATTGATATTGTATCATTTTTATAAAATGACACAACCAACCTCAACATTCAAATGTCTGTGCTATATAGATCTACCTGAGGTCCTTAGGCCAAAACTTGTATGGATGCCCACACTCCCAGACTCCATTACGGCATATGACATTCCCAGGAAATGCACTGAATTGGAGCTGGGGAGATGGCTGTCCATGGGAATGGGTGTCCTGCCTGTACAACCTTGGTGCTCTGAAGCAGGAAGTGCAAAGAAGCCAGCCACAGTCACCAGACCTGACCCCTGCAGCTAGGGTTGGACAGAGACGAAACAGCCCGGGAAGCCTCCAATAAGCAACGGAGTACGAGATCTGGGCTCACTCCAGACCATCTGGGGAGGCCATTAGTGTCTACTGATTTCTCCCACTTGGAGTCACCATTTGACTTTTTTGTTTGTTTGTTTTTCAAGACAGGGTTTCTTTGAGTAGCCTTGGCTGTCCTGGAACTTGTTCTGTAGACTAGGATGGCCTTGAACTCACAGAGCTCTGTCCGCCCCTGCCTCGAAAGTGCTGGGATTAAAGTTACACGCCACCACTACCCAGGCTAGCATTTGAGTTTTATAATTAATAAATAGTCAAAATGATTTGACACTATTCAAACATCTTGCTTTTCCTTAATTTTCAATGACTACAGTTGGAAATTACTCATCTGTCATTACCCATGTGTCCCTGGGACACAATAACCTGGAAATCTCATTGGGCACAATCTGAACTGCAGTCCATCCTATAATACTATCTCAAAAATGGAGGTCTAAAAAGGCAGGGAATGGGGAGGGTTGTGCTGGGATATTGCTCCACAGGACACGTGCTTATCACGTATGAGGCTCCAGAGTCAACCCCCAGTTCCATGCCAAAATAAGGAAATTGATTTCATCTGGAAAACAACTGCTTGCTGTACATGAAGAATGTCTTGACAAGTTCTTAACACAAGTGTCTTGCTAGTTTTAAAGGTTCTATTGCATGCAATTTAAAAATAAGTGAGCCATTTCCTATACCTGTCAAATACTTAGGTTTTGATTTTATCCTCCTAAATCTGTTATTCCCTTATAAAAGGAGTTTTCGTCTGAGTTAAGGAAGAGAACCTGGCTTAGTGAGATCTCCATTGTTGTGAGGAGACATCATGACCTGACAAAACTTGGGAAGGAAAGAATTTGTTTTGCTCACAGTTCCATGTAACAGCTCATTATTAAAAGCAGTGAGGACAGGAACTCACACAGGTCAGGAACCTAGAGGCAGGAGTGGATGCAGAGGCCATGAAGAGGCGCAGCTCACTGGCTTGCTCCCCATGGCCTGTTCAGCCTGCTTTCTTTTAGAACCCAGGACCACCATCCCAGGGATGGTCCCACCCACAAAGGGCTGGGCCCACCAGAAATCATCAACTAAGAAAATGCCCTACAGGTTTGCCTGTAGCCCTCTTTTATAATCAGAGGCATTTTCTTAACTGAGGTTCCCTCCTCTCAGATGACTTTGGCTTATGTCAATTTGCCATAAAACTATCCAGCACAGTAGTCAAATATATCTAGATTGCAGCTTCAAGCACCAACCTGATCAAACATCACCCAGTAGTCAAAACCATCAGCTTTACATCGGTACCAGTCTTGGGAGCTGGCTATAGAAATGTGTATCAGCTAATCTGACAGTATCGTGCTAAGGATATTTCTGTTTACCCAGATACTTTCTTTAAAAGTCATTTTGCCTTTATACTAGGGGCAGCCTAGTACAGAGCCAGACACAGTCAGACACCTGTAAGTACAGCAACGAAGGGACTGGGGCAGAATGACCTAGACTGAGAGCATCTCAGGCAGTGTTTCAAAACCTGTGGGTACCAACACCTCTCACAGGGGTCATGTATCAGATATCCTACATATCAGATTTATTTTATGATTCCTGATAGCAGCAGAATTACAGTCATGAAGTAGCAACAAAAATAATTTTATGCTTGGGGGTCACCACAACATAAGGAACTGTATTAAAGGGCCACAGCATTAGGAAGGTTGAGAACCATTGATTGATCTTGGGCATCATAGTATAATTGAGGCAGCTGGGCTAGCTACATAATGAGAACTCATTTCCAAACAGACATAATGATACATTAGCGAACATTATGTATATTAAGCAAAAACTACAAAATGTTCCAGAACTAATGACAAAATTTGAGTTTTACACAGACTTTTAAAGGTGTTTTAAGGTTCCACATAAGATATAATGGGTCGGTAGTTTGCTCTAGCAGTAGCTAAAAGTCTTCCCACATGTATTAATAAACAAGAGGCAGTTATTTAATAATCTATAGACAGGATAACCACAAACATTACGATAAATAATCATCTATATTCAAGGACAGATCCCTAGAGGGCATCAAGAATTTACACACATTCCCTACAGTGACCTCACGTGACTTTCTACCCTCTCAGCCTCCCCACCACCACCACCACTGCACCTCCCACGTGTCCCCCATTTACTCACTACATGAGGCAAGGTCCCATGTGTACCTCAAAAACAATCCAGTTATCTCCTTAGTGAAAGAAACAGCGCAATCATTTCACGTCAGAAAGATAAAGCCGCCCAGGTATGGTAGCACAGGTCTGTCCCCAGCACTAAGCAGGCTAAGAAAGGGGCTCAAGAGGCTGAAGCAAATCTACACAAAGATGCTACAACAGAAGAGAGGAAGAGCCCAGGCCATCAGAGGTGATGACTTCCCGGGCAGAATTTCACTGTGAACTCACAGTTCTCTATGCATGCTGACACACTGTCAGCATGGTCAAATGTAGTCCTTAGGCTGGAAACCAGTGGTCGAGCACAGAGCACCTACTAGCAGACACAAGTCCTTTTCTGATCGCAGCGATGAAAATTAAACAATAATAATCACTTTTAGTAATGCATTATTAACCCAATTTTCTGTGCTTAAAAGCATTAATCCACACTCAGCACAGAATTTACAAAATGAAGACAAACATTCTAAAAACCAATGGGGGGGATGAGAGGAGAGGAAGGAAGGAAGGAAGGAAGGAAGGGGAACAGAAGAAGGCAAGTCAAAGGGAGATGTAACGAGCATCTTCACTTCTGAGCCGGAGAAAAACATGCACGATTTCACATTAAGCATCCTTCAAGCAACTGAAGCCACATGCCAGTTCTGTAGACATGGAAACCGAGGGAGGAAAGCCTCAAATTAACTAGTCATGGTTTCCTTAACCCTCCACCTTAATAAAAATGCTTGCCCAAAGTAGTGGTTTGAATATGTCTGACCCAGGAAGTGAAACTGTTAGGAGGTGTGGCCTTGTTGGGAAATGTGTCACTGTGGGAGTGGACTTTTGAGAGCTTCCTCCTAGCTGCCTAAGGACACCAGTCTTCTCCTAGATCCCTTCAGAACAAGATGGAGAACTCTCAACTCCTTCTCCAGTGCCATGCCTGCCTGGATGCTGCCATGCTTCCCACCTTGATGATAATGGACTAAATTTCTGAAGGTGGAAGTCAGCCCCAATTAAATGGTGTCCTTTATAAGAATTGCCTTGGTCATAATGCCTCTTTGCAGCAATGGAAATCTTAACTAAGACACCCAACTTTTAGTGAGGAGGAGTTTGGGAAGACCTGAGGATATCCAATAGCATGGAACTCTAAAGCCACTCCACACCCTTCACCTGCTGAATAGGGTGGTTTAACCCACACCACCACATGTATATGTATGCTTTTCAGTCACTCTCAAAGGCTGAAAACACATATGTATATGCACATGTATTATGGCACTGAGAATCAAACCTAGAACCTCACAAATACTAGAATAATATTCTTCCAAAGTCATTCCCCCAGGTCCTAGTTTTATATTTTTATGTTCACTACCAAATTAGCCCTTAAAAGTTCACTCATTCAACAACTTAATATTTATTGAGCCCCTAACTTCAAGGAAGCATTGGGCTCCCTGCCCACAACTACATGGTCAGAAGTTACAAGGGCTATGAAAGAGTCTGGGAAGCACATACAGGTAGGTGTACAGCCAAGGCAAGTCCACCACCATGTCAACACATGCTATTTGCATGGGAAGCTGACCAGGTGCATCCTGCCATTTGGTTAGGCAATTGTTCACATACATCTCAACTATTGATTGGGATGTTTGATTTCTTGTTTAGAATTTTGGAGGTCTTTGTATATTCTAGATACACCAGCCTGGGTGCCATCTCTTCATTCAGTAAGCTTACTTTTGCTGTGCAGAAACCTGTTAATTTTGTGAGGACCCATTTGCCCATTATTGTCATTGTTTCCCAAGCACCTGGGGTCCCATTCAGAAAGTCCTTGCCTGTGCCTATTCCATCAAGGTTTTTCCTTGATTCTTCCTCTAACAGTTTGAGTTCCAGGTCTCACATTAAGGTCTTTGATCCACTGTATTGATTTGGTACAGTATTTCTTCACTTCCTTCTATGTGTGACTATCTGCTTTCTCAATGCCATTAATGAGGCTGTCTTTTTTTCCAATGTATGGTTTGGCACCACTGTCAACAATCACATGTCTGCAACTATGTTTATATTGATTATATTTATTCTATTTCACTGACCTACATGTCTGTGTTTTTGCTAGTACCATGCTGTGTCTCTGTGTGTGTGGTATATGTGGTATGTGTGGATGTATGCACATAGAGAGGGGCCAGAACTGTCTTCTTCCATTACGCTCCGCCTTGGATTTTGAGGCAGGGTCACTCAGTGGACCTGGAGCTCACTGATTCAGCAGACTAGCTGGCACATCTTCCTGTTGCTGGCTCTCCACTGCCAGCATGGAGTGCCACACCCAGTTTTTAAGGCGCTTGGCCTCTGGGCTCGTGTCCTCATCCTTGCAAGGCAAGCACTTCTGTCAACAGAGCTGTCTCCCCAGTCCCATGATGGTTTTGTTTCTATGGCTCCTTAATAACTTATAATCAGACATGGTGGTGCCCATAACATTCTATTTGCTCTGGAATGTTTTGGTTATCTGGGCTCCTTTTTCCTTCCATATACATTTTAAGATTATTTTTTCTATTTCTGTGAAGAATGATAATGTAATTTTGATAGAAATTGTATGGAACCCTTAGATTGCTTTTGATAGTATAACCATGTTCACGATATTAATTTTTTTCTTTTATTAGATATATTATTTACATTTCAAATGTTGTCCCCTTTCCTGGTTCCCCGCCCCCCTGAAAGCCCCCTAACCCATCCCTCTTTCCCCTGCTCACCAATCCACCCACACTCCCACTTCCCTGTCCTGGGATTCCCCTATACTGGGGCATCGAGCCTTCTCAGGACCAAGGGCCTCTCCTCTCATTGATGTCCAACAAGGCCATCCTCTGCTGCATATGCCGCTGGAGCCATGGGTCCTTCTATGTGTACTCTTTGGTTGGTGGTTTAGTCTCTGGAAGTTCTGGGGGTACTGGTTGGTTCATATTGCTCTTCCTCCTACGGTGCTGCAAACCCCTTCAGCTCCTTGGATCCTTTCTCTAGCTCCTCCACTGGGGACCCTGTGCTCAGTTCAATGGTTGGCTGAGAATGTCCCCCCTCTGTATTTGTCATGCACTGGCAGCCTCCCAGGTGACAGCTATATCCAGTTCCAATCAACAAGTACTTGTTGGCATCCACAATAGTATCTGGATTTGGTAACTGTATATGGGATAGATCCCTAGGTGGGGCAGCAGTTTCTGCTCCACACTTTGTCTCTGTATCTCCTCCTATGGGTATTTTGTTCCCCCTTCTAAGAAGGGCCAGAGTAGCCATACTTTGTTCTTCCTTCTTCTTGAGCTTCATTTGGTCTGTGAATTGTATCTTGGGTATTCCAAGCTTCTGGGCTAATATCCACTTACCAGTGAGTACATACCATTGATTCTTAGGACACATGAACATTGAAGTTTTCTCTATAAGCCTTTTTCAGTTTATTCTAAAGTCATACTTTCTTTTTTTAGAGAAGCAATGTGACTGAGTTATTTCCTGTTTTGTTTTGCAGCATGTTTATTATTGATATATAGAAAGGAGATTGAATTTGTTATGTTCTTGGTATTCTCAGGCAGTGAGTCTTTGTTCATCTACTTCCGAGGGAGGTCAGAACTTGCACTGACAGAGCTGTACTAGGTACTGTTACTCTGGGGTAATCATGAAAAAAAAATCTAAAAAGTCATTAATGTAAGTAATGAACTGAGACAATACCTTGTCTTGTTCATTTTTGTATCCAATTACAGTGTCAACGAAAGGCTTAGCACCGGAGGTGTAATGTAGCACTGGTCAGATTTACCCCAGATAATCACATACTCAATTAATGGAGGGCGATTATATTTTCCCACGAGACACTATATTTGTGTGACTCTTATAGGAACAGAAATCAGAGATTCTCTGGGGTTGTGTTCAGATCATCATTTGAGTCAAGCAGGAGGCACTGAGGGGAAATAGAGCCTGTGTCCTCTTTCACATTAATTCTTGGGTTGTCTAAAATACTGTGCCAAGAAAAATCAAAAGA
This sequence comes from Tokudaia tokunoshimensis, assembly GCA_036184795.1. Classification (NCBI taxonomy): domain Eukaryota; kingdom Metazoa; phylum Chordata; class Mammalia; order Rodentia; family Muridae; genus Tokudaia; species Tokudaia tokunoshimensis. Next base: position 81,217,638 of record BTHU01000017.1, read on the forward strand.
AAATCTTAGCATCAACATCACTGTATTGCCATGTTCTTCACGTCTTAGATGAGTGCACAGCGTATCAGACTGTCATGTTAAATTTATAGTGATCTTCAAAGAGCCAAGGCCTACAGCCCTGGCCTTAGACTGCTGCTATAAACAGTCATTTTATTTTATTGCTGGATCACTGTCTGGTGTTCAGAGGTCAAGGACTCAAATCCATTTTCATTTGTCACCTGCCCAACCTTAGCACCTGAACAACCGTATTTCCCCTCATAGTCATCATGCGGAGGATACATGCCTCATCCTGTCTGTGTAGAAGCTCCTGGGCAATTCCTTCCAAGTCCTCTCACTGGGCCCCCAATGGGAGCAGCATGCTGAAATCTCACAACACTGGGAACAAGATGCTTCCAGGTGTGAGTCAGCCCCCAGCCGCATCAGGAGAAACTGTACCTTGCATGACTAGGTCTGCCTCCTACTCTGTCAAGATTCCAGAGCTCTGCCCCACCCCCACACTGGTCTCTGCTTTCTGAAGCAGACAGAATGATTAAGCAAGTCTGGGAATTCTAGAGTAGGCAGGTTTAGCATAAAGGTGAAGTTACCTTCTCCAGTAAGCTACTGAAACGTGTCACCGAAACCAAGGGACAAAGAGGACACTTGTCTTCCTTCTGTAGGTCCTCCAAGCACTCCACAAAGGAATGCCCAGGTAGTATCATTCATGCTGTTTCTTAATATATAGGGACCCTTAGTTTCTCATTCATTCATAGGTCATTGTCATAAAGCAATCAGTAGCAGTAAACCCCAAAATTCCTAGTGATATCAGTACTAAGGAGATAGCAGGGCTTGGATACAGGTCATAGTCACGTATGCTGGGCAAATGCTCTACCACAGAGCTATTTCCCAAGCCCTATAATTCTGTGAATGTACACTGAAATTTGATGGAAAAGTACAGGTAGATTTTATCAGATACACACACACACACACACGTGTGTGTGTGCTCGCACACACGTACTTTTAAAAATCGCATAGAAAGAACCATCGGGAATTCATTATTCAATTTAAAGAAAAGAGGAAGAAACTGTCTCTAACAAAGAAAACTGCCCTTTTTTGGAGAGCAGAAGGCTAGAGGCCAATAGACGAGCCTCCAGGAGCTATTCAGGACTCAAGTCAATGGCACCACACATCAGGGGTGTGCGCTAAAACTTTATCAGTAAGGAAGATACTTGGAACAGTCAGAATACTCTTATCTACACACATAAACTCCTCTCATTCAAATTACTTTCCATGCCCAAAGCACAGATGAAAGCAATTTTAAAAGGGGGGGGAGGGGCTTGTGGTTGAGATGAAATTGTTGTAATAGCGTTATTTATGTTTAAGGAGACAGCCATGAACTTGTTAGCTTATATCTTTCCTTTCTTGCATGGTATTTTTAAGATCATATATTCTTTGTTTATGACATGGTTTGGGGGTAACTTGGATACATATCTCAATTCTGACATAGAGTTATACTATTTCTTGAAGTCTTTGATTTTCATGTCTAAAATGAATTAAATGCCCACTTCTTTAAAAATGTTTTTGTGACAATTAGACACTTTATATATGAAGTGCCTGGTACTGACCCATGTAATATAAGTGGTAGATGATAAAATGGTTTGTCACTATTATCTCATGGTCCAAGACATTTCCCAGGGGTTCCCAAGGCATCATGGACAGGCAGTAACATGCCTGTGAAAGAGAGAGCACTCAGGTTCATGTGGTCACATCTACTTTTATATCACAGTAACCCCTAATTAGGTGTCTAACACACTGTATTTTACTTTCATTAGGTTCGATTTCAGTTCTTTGCATGTGTTTTTTAATTATCAATGACAACCAAACAGATATGAAAATGGGGCCTGAATACACATAATTACTTAATATATTAATCTTAATATACCATACATTTAAAATAGCAAAACATACTTATCTACTGGTGAGGAAACCTTGCTTGAGAGGTCACTTCAAAAGAATTAGGAAGGTGCTTTTTTTTCTTCTTTATTTTTCTCTGAAAGAATCTCACTATGTAGCTCTGGCTGTCCCCGACCTCACTATGTAGACCAGGCTGGCCTTGAACTTACAGCGATCTGCTGGCCTCTGCCTTTGCCTCTCCCTCTCGAATACTTTTTTTTATTCTAGTTGTATAAACTGAGTGTAGACCCATATTCCATGTAAGGAGACAATGTCTCTCTAGCCCATTCTATACTAAGCATAATTCCTGGCACTAAGAAACTTTGCTGTGCCAATGTGGGAAGATGGTGTAGAAGATTCATAGGATGATCTCAAGCTAAACTGTCCAAGCACAGGAACCAGGCTGTGGTCACAGTGTCAATGTACCTCAAGCCTGTGCACATCTGGACACCCATTTTAGGAGGTAAACAAACCAAGCAAACGCAAGAAAACCTAACACAGAAACTTCCGGAGGACATTGTGGCCTATGTGACAGTACACTGTCCAGAGGAGTTGTCAAGTTCAGGACTTAAAACTACCAGTTCAAGACGCTGTGTGAAGATTTCCAATCTCCTGGTACCTGTCAACCTTATAGGACATTAGTCTAGAAGCAACAGTAACATAGAATGTTGATCTATCACTAAACCATACTCATGATGAAAGGGAAAGGTACTTTTCTAGGACACAGTGACCCAGCAAGACGGAAATAGGACTCAGAGGCCTCACGCCTGACTTCCTCATCTGTTCAGTGGCTTGCTCACTTGACTCAACATCACTTTCATTTCCTGAGTCTGTGTGCTTTCCCAGAGCAGGGAGCGTCCAGATGTCCTTGCTTACTCTCTCACTCGAGCATCCTCCTCCAGTCTCCAATTTTACTTTAGTAGAGAAAAATTGGAAGATACAAATGAAGAAATACAAGGAAGTAAAATTTACTACTTTCAATGTTACTTGATCTATCTACAGTCCTTATTCTGAGTATTAAAAATTCCTTTTTGGCTGTTTTATGGCAAGCTGATTTGTTTATTTACTTATCAGTTCTTCAGACAAATTCTGACTATGCAGACAAGACCAGTGTATAACTGAAGATCCTCCTGCCTCAGACTCCCAAGTAGTGGGATCACAAGTGTACATCCCCAAAACTAAACCAACTTTTTAAAATTATGAGTCTTTCAAGGGCAAGAAAACTCTTCCCAAATGTCATTTAATGACAGCTACCCAGCATTTCATCATAAAGATGTGCTATTATCATTAGCCATGCGTTATCTGTGGACTGTTCTGCCATGGTTTAATACTGCTGTCTTTCTAAGTTTTGATGGTATCACCAGTGTGTAAGTAATCCCTTGTAATCTGTCACCTCTAAATGCAATAAACCTGTCTCCTCTTTTCCCAAATGCTTGACGAAAGCATCTCGCAGAACCATTTCTTTCTTGCTTGACACTAATCCATCCATCAACATTCTGAGTTTGTCAAAGTCAGAATTCAAATTAAGGGAAAGTTCCCAAATCATCCTAGGTAGCTGGTTGTTTTATTCTTTAAAGCATGTTTACTAAGTGCTATCTACGAAGCTGTCTGAGCCAACAAGATGGCTCAGTTAGTAAAAGCACCTGCCTTGTTAGCCTAACCTGAGTCCAATCCTCAAAATCTACCATAAGCCAGAACTGACCTCCAAATACTCTGCATACATGACAAGCCTGTAATCATGCCATCTCGAAATTGCTCTCTCTCTCTCTCTCTCTCTCTCTCTCTCTCACACACACACAGAACTTAAGAGTCTATCTGTGAGCGGGAGAAATGGCTCAGAGGTTAAGAACGCTGGCTACTCTTCCGGAGGCCTCTGGTTCAATTCCCAGTACCCACACAGCAGCACCATTTCTCCAGTTCCAGGGAATACAACACCCTCATCCGAACATATACGAAAGTCAAGCACCAATGTACATACAAATAAAAATAAAGGACTCATCCAAAAAACTAAAAATAAATTATCTGCAAGTTTTTACAAATTACTTGAGAACTTCTTCTGATTTTTATTCACAAAAATATATGTAGACATTTTTTTAATCCCTAAAACTGCAAAATCCAAGAAATTTAGATTTAGTTTAAAAAATTCCCTACAGTGCCCAAAATACATTCTGGTAATATATCTAGATTGTAAACTTTTTTCATTTTCCAAGAAACAAACACTTCTGTGGTTCAAGAGTTCTAGGTCCTGGATAGCACTAACACTAGATACATAAGTTTCTGGTACAATCCGCATATCAATAGATTTCCAAGAAGATGGAAGGAGAGACCCCTGGTCCTGGAAAGACTGGATGTAGGGGAACGCCAGGACAGAGAAGTGAGATGGGGTTGAATGGGGAAAAGAGGGAGGGAAGGGGGCTTATGGGACTTTCGGGGAAGGAGGAAACGGGAAAGGGGAAATGATTTGGAATGTAAATAAAAAAAAACTTAGGAAAACAAAAAAAAAAACAACAAAAAAAATAAGTTTCTGGTAACAGGGTTCTTGTAATGAAAGCACAGGTCTGGGTCGGAACAGCCAGAACCTTTAGGTTTTGAGACAAGGAGCAGGAGAGGTTCCCTCACTTTACCACAGAAGCCAGGAAAAATCACAAAGGTCAAGAAAATGGGCTCTAGTGGCCAAGACCATCAAAGGAAGATGGGAAGTAGGGACTGGAGGGGAGAATCGCTGTTTTTCAGTCTTATCTTTCTGATAAGCAGTATTTAAGGCTGAAAATATGATTAAAAATGTGTCAGATGTTCTCATTTATGTGAGGTGACAAGTCTGTGAGGATTGAAAAATGCCTTGACAACGAGCCACTGCTTTGTCACTAAGCTGTTGTCCCTGGATGAGGACAAATTCCCCCTTGGGAACTGTGTTGTTTGCAAAGGCAAGTGTGTGGATAAATTCTGATGTAGACTGGTCGTGGTGTCACCTGCCAGAAGAGAGGAGAATAGTTTTTTCCATTAATTTATTTATTCATTTGACATCTGGATCCCACTCACTCCCAGTCTCTCCCTCACACAGCCCCTCCCCCCAACCTCCCCTTTATGTCTAAGTGCCATTTCTCCTATAGTGCAACTCCTCCTACAGTGGTCCTTTCAACTTCAAGGTATATCAACTAGTGTGAAGATGATTCAGCACTGTTATTCCATTCCTCCTCCCTATGCCTGTCTCTACGGAGATTTGGCCACAACTATGAAGGCAGGCTGATATATCATGTCCAGAAAATGTGGCCTCAACCAAAACACCAAGCCTCTTGTTGGGTCCCAAATCAGGAGTCGAGACCCCACAGATCAAGACAGGCAAATTGGACTTTTTGCTTCAAAAACTTCTGTAATCCTCCAAGAGTCAGGAGAAGGACTGGTGAAAAGGCTCCCAGAAACAAAAGGGTACACAGATTGAAGGTGGAGCCAAAGCAACCCTGGAGAACCAAACACAGCTCGGGCTGGCATAACACAGAAGCCTGGGCAGAGAGGGAAGAAACAACACAACACTACAATCCTTGGCTGAAGTTAAGTTTCAAATGTCTCTAACTCCACTCCTACTTGTTATCCAAGAAGAACCAGGTTCTGGGACAGGCAGGTTAAGAAGTTACCCAGGACACTGGTCTACGCCAATCCAGGGGCCAAACACTTTACTGAAAATGTATACCAACATATCAATTTGAACACAGAGAAGTTAGGATGGTGTATAACTAGAGCTTTCACCCTTACTGAGTACTGCTCATGCTCTGGAAGTTACTCTGTCTGCATGCTACAGAAGGAACAGGGTAAATACCAACCCAGCTGTAAACCTTTCAGTCTACAATGCTGACCTGACCTGTCTGTATGGCATGTAATCACGGCACAACAGTTATGAGAGTAACCAACCACTACCTGATCAGATTGAAGACTCACTCCATGAGCTAGAACCCATGTCTGATACTGGCCAGGAACTAGAGACTAGATAGACCATGCACCTAGGAGGGAAATCAAATACTACTGTTCTGCTAAAGTTTATCACATCTGACGACATTCTGCTGTACTCATAGATCAGTGACTTGCTTAGTCATTACAGAAGCTCCCTCCCAAAGTAGATGGCAGCAAATGCAGAGATCCACAACTGGAGAACATGCAAAGAGGAAGAGGCTTTAGAAAACAGTCTTGAATGGGGTTGTCTCCATCAAACTCCTTCCTTAGGGCTCTGCCAAGTGTGGGAAAGAGGAGACAGGAAGACTGTAAAAGCCACTGAGGCTGGAAGATACCAGGGGAACCGTGCCTTCTAGACACAGCAGGACTGACACACATGTGACCTCACAGAAACTGTGGCAGCATGCACGGGCCTGCACTGGTCCAAACCTGACAGGATGGGGTCTGTCCAGTGCTGAGAGGGGAACAGTACACAAACTCTCATCCCCAACCCAGATGCTATCACCAATTAATAATAACTTACCAAAAAAAAATCAGTTTTCTACAGTAGAGTCTCACACATTATACAAACAATAGTAAAAGGCAGGCCTGTGTAGACGGCCAACACAAAAAAATTCAATGGTATTTTTGGAGATGTTGTCTCATAATGCTTTGTTTGACCATTTTTTTTTAACCTCACAGGTCTTTGGCTTATATATTATAGTTTCCAATTTTGTTTTTTTTATCAGTTTTGTGATTGTGCATATGTATATGTGCATGTGTGTGCGTGTACATGCGTGTGTGTGCATATGTATGCGCTTCTCATGTTATTTTTTTTGTTTGTTTATTTTTTGCTTTTATACTCTGGTTTGATTTTTGTTTTTTTTTTTTGTTTTTTTTTTTTGTTTTTTTTTGGTTTTTCGAGACAGGGTTTCTCTGTGTAGCCCTGGCTGTCCTGGAACTCACTTTGTAGACCAGGCTGGCCTCGAACTCAGAAATCCTCCTGCCTCTGCCTCCCAAGTGCTGGGATTAAAGGCGTGCGCCACCACCGCCCGGCTTGATTTTTTTTTTTTAATTTACCTGTTTGATTTCTAAAGAGAGAAAGAAGGCATTAAAGCAGACAGGCGGAAAGGTGGGGAGGATCTGGAAGGAGATAAGGGATAAGAAACTGATCAGAATATATTGCATGAGAAAACATTTTCAATAAAAAATAACCACCCCACCCCACCCCCCCAAAAAAGTAATCATGATACAGAGGAAGCTGTCCCTGTGTGAGCTGTCAATGAGACTAAAAGAAGCGTGACCGACACTCTTCAGGGAAGTCAGTCTCACGCAGTAGCAAGTGGACTGGTCACCCAAGAGACTTGGGCTAGGCTCAGTGAGAGACACGGGCCAATCAGCAACAAGGAGCTCACAAAAAGCACCACGGCAGCAGAGAGATTTGGTTCTGTGGCATCTCAAGTTGATAGGAGAAACTACCCATTTCCTTCCCAACACATCACAAAGCTAAGACAGAATCCTTGATCCTTCTTCCCTCGGAGTGTGATCATTTCTCCCTTCCCAGTCCCCTTTCTGCCCCTCATTACTCCATAAGAACCTAGTTAAAATCTTTATTCTATCAAAATAATTTCAACAAGATTGGTTGAACTTTCACTGGGGAGCGTGTTTACAAAACTACTCTTGCTGTGTAACATTGGCATGTACTCTTTCAATCACACAAATGTACTATTGTAACCAGTTTCAGGTAAACTGTGGCATTAACTACATCCACACTGCTCTGCAGCCTTCGCCACCGTGGCTCACTTTGGTATCCAGGCCCTAAAATAAATCCATTTTAAACCTAAAATAACAAGAGTAACCGGGTTAAGATAAAAGTAGACACGGAAATGTCCGCATTTCCAGGTTAGAACGCAGTCTATACAACGCGGTCAGACACATGCTTAAAATCCTAGTTCACTAGAAGCTTCTATTCCTATTATCTCTCTGTCCATCCTTCCCACCCACCTCACTCCCCATGATCTGAACTAGATCCTCAGACACAACCCAGTTCTCTCTCCTCTCCCTGATACCACAGCAAAAGGAGGGACACAGGATCTGTGGCTTCTTCACAGATGGCCCTGCATTTCAAATCTAGTACTGCAAAGACGGGGCTCTCTGGGCCTCCATTACTTCTAATCCTCAAATGGTGCCTTACGCCTATCTTAGTTGCTTTGTGTTGAAATGATAAACACTGTGATCAAAAGCAATTTGGGGTGGAGAGGAAAGTACCTATTTGATTTACAGGTTTAGGAAAGCTAAGGGAGGAGGCACGAAAGCAGGCACTGAAGCAGAGGCCGGTGAAGAACACAGCTTACTGGCTTGCATCTCCTGGCTCACCCAGCTTGCTTGCTTATACAGCTCAGGACTACCTGCCTGAGCTGGCTGAGCCCTCCGCATTAACCTTTAATCAAGAAAATGTCCCACAGATTTGCCTACAAGTCAATCTGATGGAGGTGTTTTCTCCACTGAAGGTCCTTCTTCCCAGATGACTCTAGCTTCTGCCAAGTTTACAAGAAGAAAGGGAGGGAGAGAAGAAATGAAGGGAAGAGAAAACCAGCACAATTCCATCACCTCCAGGACTGTCTCAAAGATTATATCCAAGACTGCATACATGAAAGGTCCTTGTACAAAGCCTCTTATATCAGCTCTGTGGAAAACAATACAAGTTATGGTCAACACTAGAGGAATTCCAGAAGGATAAGGAAACACCTTAAAATTTTTGAAAATTTATCACAAAGTAAGATGAGATAATACCAGCACATTTTCCCACTTTGTCCTTCATAAAAGGGACAGTAGGCCACTGTAAGACTGTGTTATCAACACCTGACCATGTCCAGTCCCCTGGGTGATGAAGCTTTCCTTCCAGTAAGCCCCAAAACGTGACACTGCTCCTTTAGGACCTCACAGACTAGGTAATGGGAAGGAAACAGCAAGTCTAAGTCTCATCTTGCTGGGGGCTCTGCTAAGACGGAACACCAGAAGCAAAGGCTACTCTGTCCCTTAGGGCTGCAGACACTGACAAGCCTGGGAACTCCCTGAGGAAGCATAGCAAATGTCCCCTTCTCCTTAGGGCTGTAAGAAGACTGGCTGTCTACTTGCCAACTAGGGCACAGTTCAAAGATCTTTGTCCAAGATGTAGTCCATGAATCTTCTCTCACGCCCTCTATTAAAAAGCAGTTTGAAGGATCTTTTCAAAGAAATACTCTAGGCAATTTTGGAAGATGTGGGCTTCTATGGGTCTTCCCAAAGGCCTGGCCTTGAAGACCACTTCAAAGAAGCTGAATGTCTGGGATGTGGAGAGGAGGCTCTCAAAAGCATTCAGAACACTGCCGCGCACACGTGTGTGTGTGTGTGTGTGTGTGTGTGTGTGTGTGTGTGTGTAACTCTAGCCACACCTCCAGGAAGACCAACTCCACCCACTAAAGAGACATTAGAGGAGAGGAGGCATCCCATCTCTTCCTTTTTGGGCAGTAGTAGCTAAGCACATATGTCCACCAGCACCCATAAAGAACTTCATTTCAGCTATCTGAACTGAACTCTTCAGAACTAAATTGACTCTTATCCTCCTTATGGGTAAAATACACATGAGAAAGGCTTGCTGTGAATTCTACAGAAATCTGATCCTCTTGCATAATTTTCCATGGTTAAATGGGTTTCCTCTTATCACTGAAATAGTCTGTTTAAGCTCATAAAAATTGTGCAACACCTCTGAGGTATCAGAGGTAGAGAAGACATATATTCACAACCTTGGCTTGGCAGGATGTTTACCAACTCACTCCTAACTATAATAAGCTTCAGGCCATCTCTAACAGTATTGGGAAGTCTAAAATAGAGCCAGGCTGAACCAGCCTAAACTTCTATTTCTTTCTGCCCAGACACACCAGGTCTTTATTTTTACCACAAATGTCTTATCTTCCAGGAGTTTACTATCTACATCAATACACAATTGCCTCAACAAACTTCAGCTGGGAATGAAGGCCACCAGAGAGAATCCAAACAGTATAATTAAGACCACCTAGGCACCCACACAGGTCGGGAGCGTACCAGCCTCCCCTTGGCGACCTCTGCTCCAGGGATTAACTGCACTGAGCATACAGGTACTCAGGGACCCCCCAATATAACATAGCTTGGGTCACAGCCTGTTTGGCTTCCATCTGCACCCAAGAGAGGGGCAGCTCTGGGTCGTCTGGGTGCCAGCTCTGCTGTGGGCCATCTGCCCTGCAGAGTGATCTGCACCGAGAGGGTGCACAGTGCACTCCTCCATCTTTGTTCCTGCAACAGAGCAGTTGTGACCTCCAGGCACAGGGACAATCAAGCATAATATCGCTTGGGTCTCAGCCAGCTTCTGTGCTCCCTGCTCCCAAGAGCTGGGCAGTTCTGTGGTCACCTATGCGCCAGCTCTGCTGTGGGACTTCTGCCCTGCAGAGGGACCCGCACAGGGCAGGAGCCTACCAGCCTCCCCTTGGTGACCTCTGCTCCGGGGATCCACTACACTGAGCCTTTGGATGTGCAGGGATTCCCCAATATAACACCACTTGGGGCAAGGCACATCAGGGCTACAAAGTCACTCAGGAGCACGGCAGGCCCCAGAAATCGGTGCCAGGGGAATCCCGGTAATCCAGGGGGGTCAGAAATAGCCTTGCAGGCTCACAGGAGGTCCAACCAACAGCCAGTGGCAGCAGGACCAACTAACACCAGAGGTATCCAGATGGCAAAAGGCAAACGTAGGAATGTTACTAACAGAAAACAAAGCAATATGGCACCATCCGAACCCAACTCTCCAACAACAGCAAGTCCTGGATACCCCATAACACCCGAAAGGCAAGATCTGGATTTAAAATCACTTCTCATGAAGCTATTAAAGGATTTCAAGAAGGGCACAAATAAATCTCATAAAGAAATACAGGAGAACATGAATCAACGGGTAGAATCCCTTACAAAGGAAACACAAAAATCACTTAGAGAAATGCAGGAGAACATGGGTCAACTGATGGAGGCCCATAAGGAGGCAACACAAAAATCCCTTAAAGAAATGAATCATCGGGTAGATGCCCTTACAAAGGAAACACAAGAATCGCTTAAAGAAATGCAGGAGACTATGGATCACCAGATGGAAGCCCATGAGGAGGAAACACAAAAATCGCTTAGAGAAATACAGGAGAACATGGGTCAACAGGCAGAAATCCTGAAAGAGGAAATGCAAAATATCTTAAAGAAATACAGGAAAATACAAACAAACAAGTGAAGGACCTGAGCAAATCCATCCGGGATCTAAAAAAGGAAGTAGAAACAACTAAGAAATCACAAAGGGAGACAACGTTGGAGATAGAAAACCTTGGGAAGAAATCAGGAGTCATAGATGCAAAGATCAACAATAGAATACAAGAGATGGAAGAAAGAATCTCAGGTGCTGAAGATGCCATAGAAAGCATCGACTCAACAGTCAAAGAAAATGCAAAATGCAAAAAACGTGTAACCCAAAACATTCAGGAAATCCAGGACACAATGAGAAGACCAAACCTAAGGATTATAGGTATAGATGAGAGTGAAGATTTGCAACTTAAAGGGCCAGTAAATATCTTCCACAAAACTATGGAGGAAAACTTCCCTAACCTAAAGAGAGAGATGCCGATGAACATACAAGAAGCCAACAGAACTCCAAACAGACTGGACCAGAACAGAAATACCTCCCGACACATAATAATCAAAACATCAAATGTACTAAACAAAGAAAGAATATTAAAAGCAATAAGAGAAAAGGGCCAAGTAACATATAAAGGAAGACCTATCCGAATCACATCAGACTTCTCACCAGAGACTATGAAAGCCAGAAGATCCTGGGCAGATCTCATTCAGATTCTAAGAGAACACAAATGCCAGCCTAGACTACTATACCCAGCAAAACTCTCAATCACCATAGATGGAGAGACCAAGATATTCCATGATAAAACCAAATTTTCACAATATCTTTCCACAAACCCAGCCCTGCAAACGATAATAGGTGGAAACCGCCAATACAAGCAGAGAAACTACACCCTGGAAAAAACAAGACAGTAACCTTCTTTCGTCAAACCCAAAAGTAGATAACCACTCAAACATAAAGTTAACGTCAAGAATAGCAGGTGGCAATAATCACTATTCCTTAATCTCTCTTAATATCAATGATCTCAATTCCCCAATAAAAAGACATAGACTAACAGACTGGATACGTAAACAGGACCCAGCATTTTGCTGCGTGCAGGAAATGCACCTCGGTGTCAAAGACAAACACTACCTCAGAGTAAAAGGCTGGAAAACAATTTTACAAGCAAATGGTCCCAGGAAACGAGCCAGAGTAGCCATCCTAATATCAGATAAAATTGATTTTCACCCTAAAGTCATCAAAAAAGACACAGAAGGACACTACATACTGATCAAAGGAAAAATCCACCAAGAAGAACTCTCAATTCTGAATATCTATGCTCCAAATGCAAGGGCACCCTCATTCATAAAAGAAACATTACTAAAGCTCAAAGCACACATCGCACCTCACACAATAATAGTGGGTGACTTCAACACTCCACTCTCTGAAATGGATCATTCAGGAAAGTAGAAACTAAACAGGGACACAGTGAATCTAATTGAAGCCTTGGACCAAATGGAACTAACAGATAGAGAACATTTCATCCTAAAGCAAAAGAATACACCTTCTTCTCAGCACCTCATGGTACTTTCTCCAAAATCAACCATATAATTGGTCACAAAACAGACCTCAACAGATATAAGAAGATCGAACTAGGGTCTGGAGAGATGACTCAGCACTTAAGAACACTGACGGCTCTTCCGAAGGTCCTGAGTTCAAATCCCAGCAACCACATGGTGGCTTACAACCATCTGTAATGAGATCTGACTCCCTCTTCTGGAGTGTCTGAAGACAGCTACAGTGTAGTTACATATAATAAATAAATAAATCTTTAAAAAAAAAAGAAGATCGAACTAATACCATGCCTCCTATCAGATCACTATGGAATAAAGGTGGTCTTCAATGGCAACAAAAACAACAGAAAGCCCACAGACACATGGAGGCTGAATAATGCTCTACTCAATGATAACTTGGTCAAGGAGAAAATAAAGAAAGAAATCAAAGACTTTTTGAAAGTTAATGAAAATGAAGGCACAACATACCCTAATTTATGGAACACAATGAAAGCGGTGCTGAGAGGAAAATTCATAGACCTGAGTGCCGCCAAAAAGAAACGGGAAACAGCATACACTAGCAGCTTAATGGCACACCTGAAAGCCCTGGAACAGAAAGAAGCAAATTCACCCAAGAGGAGTAGAAGGCAGGAAATCATCAAACTCGGGGCTGAAAATCAATCAAGTAGAAACAAATAAAACCATACAAAGAATCAACAAAACGAGGAGTTGGTTCTTTGAGAAAATCAACAAGATAAATAAGCCCTTAGCCAGACTAGCCAGAGGGCACAGAGACTGTATCCAAATTAACAAAATCAGAAGCGAAAAGGGAGATATAACAACAGAAACTGAGGAAATTCAAAAAATCATCAGATCCTACTACAAAAGCCTGTATTCAACAGAACTAGAAAATCTGGAGGAAATGGACAATTTCCTAGACAGATACCAAATACCAAAATTAAATCAGGTTCAAATAGACCATCTAAAACTGTCCTATAACCCCTGAAGAAATAGAAGTGGTCACTGGAAGTCTTCCAACCAAAAAAAGCACAGGTCCAGATGGTTTTAGTGCAGAATTCTATCAGACCTTCAAAGAAGACCTAACACCAATACTCTTCAAACTATTCCACAAAATAGAAACAGAAGGAACACTACCCAACTCGTTCTATGAAGCCACAATTACACTAATACCAAAAGCACACAAAGATCCGACAAAGAAAGAGAATCTCAGGCCAATCTCTCTTATGAATATCGATGCAAAAATACTCAATAAAATTCTTGCCAACCTCATCCAAGAATACATCAAAACGATCATTCACCACGATCAAGTAGGCTTCATCCCAGGGATGCAGGGATAGTTCAATATAAGGAAGTCCATCAATGTAATCCACTTCATAAACAATCTCAAAGAAAAAAAACCACATGGTCATTTCATTAGATGCTGAGAAAGCATTTGACAAAATTCAGCATCCTTTCATGTTAAAGGTCTTGGAAAGATCAGGAATTCAAGGCCCATATCTAAACACAGTAAAAGCAATTTACAGCAAACCGGTAGCCAACATCAAACTAAATGGAGAGAAACTTGAAGCAATCCCACTAAAATCAGGAACTAGACAAGGCTGCCCTCTCTCTATATATCTTTTCAGTACAGTACTTGAAGTTCTAGCTAGAGCAATTAGACAACAAAAGGAGGTCAAAGGGATACAAATTGGAAAGGAAGAAGTCAAACTATCACTATTTGCAGACAATATGATAGTATACTTAAGCGACCCAAAGAACTCCACCAGAGAACTCCTACAACTGATAAGCAACTTCAGCAAAGTGGCCGGATATAAAATCAACTCAAGCAAGTCAGAAGCCTTCCTATACTCAAAGGATAAGCAGGCTGAGAAAGAAGTAAGAGAAATGGTACCCTTCACAATAGCCACAAACCATATAAAGTATCTTGGTGTGACTCTAACCAAACAAGTGAAAGATCTGTATGACAAGAACTTCAAGTCTCTGAAGAAAGAAATTGAAGAAGACCTCAGAAGATGGAAAAATCTGCCATGCTCATGGATTGGCAGGATTAATAAAGTAAAAATGACCATCTTGCCAAAAGCAATATACAGATTCAATGCAATCCCCATCAAAATCCCAACTCAATTCTTCATAGAGTTAGAAAGAGCAATTCAAAAATTCATCTGGAATAACAGAAAACCCAGGATAGCTAAAACTATTCTCAACAGTAAAAGAACTTTTGGGGGAATCAGTATCCCGGACCTCAAGCTGTACTACAGAGCAATAGTGTTAAAAACTGTATGGTATTGGTACAGTGACAGAAATGTAGATCAATGGAACAGAATTGAAGACCCAGAAATGAATCCACACTCCTATGGTCACTTGATCTTTGACAAAGGAGTTAAAACTCTCCAGTGGAAAAAAGATAGCCTTTTCAACAAATGGTGCTGGTTCAACTGGAGGTCAACATGCAGAAGAATGCAAATTGACCCGTTCTTATCTCTTTGCACTAAGCTCAATTCCAAGTGGATCAAGATCTCCACATAAAGCCAGACACACTGAAACTAATAGAAAGGAAACTAGGGAAGAACCTTGAACATATGGGCACAGGGGAGAATTTCCTGAACAGAACTCCAATAGCTTATGCTCTAAGATCAAGAATTGACAAATGGGACCTCATAAATTTACAAAGTTTCTGTAAGGTAAAGGACACTACCAAAGGACAAAGTGGCAACCAACTAACTGGGAAATGATCTTTACCAACCCTACATCCAACAGAGGGCTAATATCCAATATATACAAAGAACTCAAGAAATTAGACTCCAGAGAGCCAAATAACCCTATTAAAAAATGGGGTACAGAGCTAAACAAGGAGTTCTCACCTGAAGAATATCTAATGGCTGAGAAGAACCTAAAGAGATGTTCATCATCCTTAGTCATTAGGGAAATGCAAATCAAAACAACCCTGAGATTCCATCTCATACCAGTCAGAATGGCTAAGATCAAAAACACAGGAGACAGCAGTTGTTGTCGAGGGTGTGGAGAAAGAGGAACACTCCTCCACTGCTGGTGGGATTGCAAGCTGGTACAACCACTCTGGAAAGCTGTCTGGCGGTTCCTCAGAAAACTGGGCATGACACTCCCGGAGGATCCGGCTATACCACTCCTGGGCATATACCCAGAGGCTTCCCCTGCATGCAATAAGGACACATGCTCCACTATGTTCATAGCAGCCTTATTTATAATAGCCAGAAGCTGGAAAGAACCCAAATGTCCCTCAACGGAGGAATGGATTCAGAAGATGTGGTATATTTACACAATGGAATACTACTCTGCAATTAAAAACAATGAATTCACGAAATTCCTAGGAATGGTCAGAACTTGAAAATATCATCCTTAGTGAGGTAACGCAATCACAAAAGAATACACATGGTATGCAAGCACTGATAAGGGAATATTAACCCAGAATCTCAGAATACCCTAGACACAATTCGAATATCAATAGATTTCCAAGAAGATGAAAGGAGAGACCCCTGGTCCTGGAAAGACTGGAATTCCAGGACAGAGAAGCGAGAGGGGGTTGAATGGGGAAAAGAGGGAGGGACGGGGGCTTATGGGACTTTCAGGGAGGGAGGAAACAGGAAAGGGGAAATGATTTGGAATGTAAATAAAAAAACTTAGAAAATAAAAAAAATAAAATAAAATAAAAGGAAAAAAAAAAGACCACCTAAGATTTTAACCACCCCACATTACTAAATATGGAGGTGATCAACCTCACTTGTGGTATTGGACCTGCCTGTAGAACAGCATGTTCCAGAGTTTCTTGTATGTATGTGGGAGGCAGACAATGGTTTCTCCTTCTCAGCTGAATGTTGGAGATCAGACCACTGATTCTGAACATACTGGCTGTAAACAAGTAACTGGCAACTCAAATTGATGTTAGCACAGCCTCAAAAGTAAGGATTAACCAAAGCTCTTTGGAAATTGTATCATAAGCTTTAATAAATTTTGGTACTTTAGACCCTCAATTCTGTCTTAGGGGCTTATCCTAAGGAAATAAGTCTATGGAAGGGCTTTTATGCATGAAGATATTCAGCAAGGTAAAAGGTATGTATATTCAACAAGGGGGATATGATTTTAAAAGTCAAGTATATAAAGGGTATTGTGTATTAATTTAAAAGTATAGTTATAAAGAAAATGTTCATTGAGTAATACTAAAAATAAATAATCTACTTATAAAATTGAACAAGCATTATGAACACAAATCTTTATGAAGAAGTTTGCTCAAGGAAAAAGATTGAAAGACTAAGTTAGAATGTTAACAAAAAGAAAATTTATATAGCACATGCACACATCTGTACGAGTATACATCTATAACTCATTTTCTTTTCTTGACTTCTCTTTAGCTTTCCAAATATTCTTACAATGAGCAGATGTTACTTACAAAGGGAGGTGTCTTTCTTAGGGTTTCTATTGCTTTGATGAAACACCATAATGAAAAGGCAAGTTGGGGAGGAAAGGGTTTATTCAGTTTACACTTCTGAGATTATTAGAAGAAGTCTCAACAGGAACCCAACCAGTGCTGGAACCTCGAGGCAGGAGCTAATAGAGAAGCCATGGAGAGGTGCTGCTTACTGGCTTGCTTCCCTTGGCTTCCTCAGCCTGCTTTCTTATAGAACCAGGCCAGGGATTGCCACCCACCATGAGCTGGGTCCTCCCCCACTGATCACTAATTGAGAAAATGCCTTACAGCTGGATTTCACAGAGTCATTTTTCTCTCTGAGGCTCCTTTCTCTCTGATGACTCTTCTGTCAAACTGACAAAATCATCCAGTACAGTGGAGATTTTCTGTTTTTTGTTTTGTTTTTGCTACAAAGTATCATCTAAGCAGCTAAGATATTAGAAATAATATATCAATTCCTATGTACAAAGATAAGCCAAAGAAAAACACCAGTAGGAAGGTGATTTGCATCTATGGGTAGAGCTACTCTGAACAAAAGATGAAAGAGTTGACTTCTAACCATGTGGTGGGGGAAAGTGAAAGGTTTCTGCCATCTTCAATTTCACACACAAGCCATGACTTCCTTATCCCAACACAGCTACAGAACCACACACTCTTCCCACAGGCAGTCTGCAGTCGACTGTGCTTCAGCCTTCAAAACGATCAGTTCAAAAGTGTTAAGATGACAAATTCTGTAAGTTGAGGTATGGCTAATGGCATAGTGATTTTTCCATGCCCCCAAACAAGATTTAAAGCTAAGGACAAGTGCCTTGAGTACGGCACCATTTAAAGCAACATTCTTGCCTAGTAACCCAGACAATTAGCCAAATGTTGCAAGATATTTGATCACAAAGTGAACCCTTAGATGGTAAACTGGAAAAACCTGTTTCTTCTTGTGGTGTGGCTCAGCCCTGGCACACCCCTTTAATCCAAGAGCTTTCTGCAAACAGGATTAAATAAAGTCAATCATAGGTCAAGAGGCAGAGCAATCAACCAACTGACAGGGAGTGAACATAAAAATAAAAATAAAAAAAATAAAAAGCTCAGGAAAGAGACAAGGGGGACTTTGATTTGAAGGGTATTTAAAACAGCATGTTGAAGTAAAAGGAGGAGCTTTTTCCTTCTGAGACATTAATGAAGTAGGAAGGTCAGCTGGGTGCTTTTTCTGCTTCTCTGAGTCAGCAAGCAGGTTTTCTCCACACCACCTGGCTCCTGAGTTTTTAATGGTAAAATCAAACATTTGGATTTTGGGGTTTTTGTTTTTGTTTTGTTGTTTTTAAAAAAAAAACAGCAAAGTTACTGCTACCTTCAAATCCAGGAGCATATGGAATGATATGTGGGATAAAACTAAAAAGAAAACCAATTATAAAGGTCAGCAACTGTCTTCTCTCACCTTCTTGGAAAACAGCTTCATTCGGTTGCTTATGAAACACAAAAGAAAACTTATCCCTTCCATCCTATGTCTTTGAAACTCACAAGCGACACAAAGAGGAGAGGAGATAGGAGCTAAGATGCTGAGCCAAGGAGAGACCCCTCCAGGACAGCCCTGTTTCTTAGTTACTTTTCCTAGTACTTGATAGAACGTTGTAACAAAAGCAACTTAAGAGAGAAAGGACTCATTTTGGCTCCTTTGGATGGGTAAAGTCCATCGCAACATGGAAGGCACAGCAGCAGTTGCCTGAAGCAGATGGTTACATGGCGTCCACAGTCAAGAAGAGGCATGAATGTCAGTTCCTGTTGTCCTTTCCACTCAGTATTAGATCCTAGCCCAGAGTATGGCATCACCTACAGTAAGTAGGTGGGTCCATCTACCTCAATCTAATCAAGGTAATTCCAGCAGGTTTCCTAACCCTAGCCCTCACCCTCACCAAGTGACAATGAAATTAACCATCATAATTCTACCTGGGGTCCACTTGACCACCAACACACCAATTCATATCATAACCTTCACCCCCAGTCTCCGAAGTTTCATGTTCATTTCATATTAAATTTAGGCTACCTTCCTTCAGGTGAATTTGAATCCTCACAGGGTGGACCTGTTGGTAGATGGTGTTTTGGTCTTTCTTATTGTCCCAGTGCAATGCAGGCTTCTCTTCCACAGAATTGACCTCTTTATCACAGCTGTTTTCTCAGCACTGGCCTGAATTGTATCCTTTCTCCAGATTTTTTCCACCACACAAGTTAGTCTAACACTTTAAAATTCAACTTCACTCAGGATCTCAAGACATAGAAAAAACCCAGATTCTTTGGAAAGAAAAAAAATCAAAAAACAACAACAAAGAAAAACCATTGCACTTGGAGACTGGTGAGGCGGTATAGTGAGTGGGTAAAGATGTTTGCCCTCAAGACTGATGACTTAAGTCTGATCCCCCTGGACCTAAAAGGTAGGAAAAACCCACCTCCACCAAGTCGTCCTCTGACCTCTACATACATCCATGGCACACATGTGATCACACATAAACATGCACACAAATAAATACAATTTTTAAAACACATGAGTGGCCCTGTCTCAGTTTCCAATAGTCTTTGTTTTCCTCTAAAACCTTACAAGGCAGGCTCTAAAATTTACCTTTCCTGCCATTCTTGTCTTCTGAGATCCATGAGAACCACTCATAAGCTCTGCATACAGTATGTAACAGCCCAATCCCTTCCACATTCCTCCTTGAGAATCATAAAGTTTAGTACAGCAAAGGTCCCATTTCTCACTACCAATTTTCTTTCTTAGTCGCTTTCCTTGTTGTTATAATTAAACTTCGTAACAAAATGAACTTAAGGGAGAAAGATCTTGTTTGGGCTCACAGATTATCAGTGTGTACAATCCACTGTGACAGAGGAATCACAACGGCAGAAGCTTGAGGCAGCCAATCACATGATATCCACAGTCAAGAAGCAGAGAGTGACAGATGCTTGTGCTCAGCTCCTTTATATATGGTACTGATTCCTGGCCAAGGGGATGGTGCCATCCACAGTGGGCAAGTCTTCTCACCTCAATCAATATAATCCCTCCGACAAAGGCATCTCCAGAGGCCCATCTCCCAATTGACTCTAGATCTTATCAGTTGATAAGTGAGATTAACCCACCAGAGCCAAGTACTTGTATAACCTTTATTTTTATCACTAGTTGCTTCCCAGAAATGTGGGAAAGCTAAACAGTTAAAATAAAATAAAATAAAATAAATAAAATAAAAGTGAAAAAGTTTATCATCCTTAATGTGTTATCATATATAGTATTAGGTAACTAACAACATCATTTTTTTTAATTGAAAAAGGAAGTAAAAACATTTTATGATAAAATTAAAGATTTACATGGAAAATGTTTCTGACAAGATTGAAGCATATAGAAAAAACACATTAAGATTGACAATTTTCATGGAAAATTAAAGAGTAAAATGGTAGACATAAAAAACATTGCTAAATTAATTGAAAAAGGAAGTAGAAACATTTTAGGATAGAATTGAAGATTTACATGGGAAATATTTCTAATAAAATTGTAGAAAAATATAAAATATTAAAATTGAAAATTATCATGGAAAATTACAGATAAAATGGTAGGCATAAAAATATTTCTAAGTTGATTGAAAGTGGAATTATAAACATTTTCTGATAAAATTGAAGATCTACAAGGTAAATATTTCTGATAAAATTCAAGAAATATATAGAAAAACATGTTAAAATTGACAATTTCATGGAAAATTATACAGACAAAATGGTAGGAATAAAAATATTCCTAAGTTGATTGAAAGTGGAATTATAAACATTTTCTGAGAAAATTGAAGACTTACATGGAAAATACTTCTGATAAAATTGAATATATAGAAAAAATGTTAAAATAAAAGATTATCATGAAAATAATACAGTTAAAATGGTAGACATAAAAAACATTACTAAATTGAAAGAGGAATCACAAACATTTTCTGATAAAATTGAAGATTTACATGGAAAATATTTCTGTTAGACTATGTTTTTTGTTGCGGAATTGAGTCCATTGATGTTATAAGATATTAAGGAATAGTGATTGTTGCTTCCTGTTATTTTTGATGTTATTTCTATGTGTGTATAGTTACTTTTGGATTTCTTGGAAAAAGATTACTTTCTTGCTTTTTCTAGGGTGTAGTTTCCCTCCTTGTGTTGGCATTTTCCATCTATTATCCTTTGTAGGGCTGGATTTGTGGAAAGATATTGTATAAACTTGGTTTTATCATGGAAAATCTTGTTTTCTCCATCTATGGTAATTGAGAGTTTTGCTGAGTATAGTAGTTTGGGCTGGCATTTGTGTTCTCTTAGGGTCTGTATGAGATCTGCCCAGGATCTTCTGGCTTTCATCGTCTCAGGTGAGAAGTCTGGTGTAATTCTGATAGGCCTGCCTTTATAGGTTACTTGACCTTTTTCCCTTACTGCTTTTAATATTCTTTCTTTGCTTAGTGCATTTGGTGTTTTGATTATTATGTGCCGGGAGGACTTTCTGGTCTGATCCAGTCTGTTTGGAGTTCTGTCGGCTTCTTGTATGTTCATGGACATCTCTTTCTTTAGATTAGGGAAGTTTTCTTCTATAATTCTGTTGAAGATATTTACTGGCCCTTTAAGTTGGAAATCTTCACTCTCTTCTATACCTATAATCCTTAGGTTTGGTCTTCTCATTGTGTCCTGGATTTCCTGGATGTTTTGGGTTACAAACTTTATGCATTTTGCATTTTCTTTGACTGTTGTGTCAATGTTTTCTATGGTATCTTCAGCACCTGAGATTCTTTCTTCTATCTCTTGTATTCTGTTGTTGATGCTTGCATCTGTGACTCCTGAATTCTTTCCCAGATTTTCTATCTCCAGAGATGTCTCACTTTGTGATTTCTTTATTGTTTCTACTTCCATTTTTAGATCCTGGATGGTTTTGTTCAGTTACTTCACTTGTTTGTGTTTTCCCATAATTCTTTAAGGGATTTTTGTGTTTCCTCTTTAAGGGCTTTTACCTTTTGACCCATGTTCTCCTGTATTTCTTTAAGGGAGTTATTTATGTCCTTCTTGATGTCCTCTAACAGCATCGTGAGAAGACACTTTAAATCCAACTCTTGCTTTTCCGGTGTGGGGTATCCTGGACTTGCTGTGGTGGGAGAACTGGGTTCTGATGTTGACAAGAAGCCTTGGTTTCTGTTGGTAGGGTTCTTGGGCTTGCCTTTCGCCATCTGGTTATCTCTGGTGTTAGTTGGTTTTGCTGTCTCTGGCTGGAGCTTGTCCCTCCTATAGGCCTGTAAGCCTATGTCTGTACTCCTGGGAGACCAACTCTCTTCTGGCAGGGTCTGTGTACAGAAGGCTGTGGAGCTGTCTGGTTTCCTGCTGCAAATGGTAGCTGGAAGGGAAGCCTGACCCAGCAGCAACACTGATCATATGCCCTGTGCGCTCCTAGCTGTTCCCCTCCAGAGAGAAGGTGGAGATCTCACCTCTGCACTCAGAACTGAAATCTCTGCTGGGAGATCACTTTCTCCTGACGGGCTAAGCACAAAAAGTTTTGGAGCTGCCTGGTTCCCTGCTGCAGATGACGGCCGGAAGGGAAGACTCCAACTAACAACATATTATAACGAGATTAGTTAAGGAAGGTGCAAATGCCACACCTTTGTTTGAAATTAACTCTCCCAACACATCCTTGGTCTCTCTTCAAACACTGCTTGCTGTCTGTATGACCCTGGCTTTTGAGCTTCAGGCTTTAATATGTATAAAAATCATAGTTCTTGTTAGGATAAAGATCCTGATTTATCAGATTTAGGTGATGCTGTGAATAACTAAATTCTAATCTCTGAAGGCAAAACCCAGGTAGCTGTCTGGTTCCCCAGTGAGTCCAACATATAGCAAGCTTTGAAAAGGTCACTGAAGGCTGCCAAGATGACTCAGTAAGCAAGGGCAGTTTGCCACCAAGTCTGACGACCTGCGTTCCATCCCCAGGTCTCTCCTGATTGTTACTGAAGCAGGCCAACACAACTAGGAAGAGATCAAAGATAAAGAAATAGAGTTCTGGAGAAAAGGCTAAGATAAGGAAATGTGAGCTAGGGAGGAGCTGCATGAGAATGATCTGAGCAAGGCTGGGTGGGTGGAGGGAGCTACAGGGAGCAGACGTAGCTGGAAATTACAGTAGCAGCCATCATTTACTTGGGCCTTAATGTCTGAAAAGCCCTGTGTTACCTATCAGGGATTCTCCAGGTAGAATGTGGGAACTCTGCTTGTTGCTTCACACAGAGCCCCAGGTTGGTCTGTCTTCCTTTGTCCTTGGGGTAGAGGAATGGGGAGGGCTACATGTGCCTAAGTGGAGACCACAGGGAACCGGTAGTGGCTTGTGTAGGATGGCAAGGCAGGCATGGAGACAGGCTCAGGAGTCAGGAAGGAAATGGCAGCTGCAGGCTCTGTTCTAACCCTTGGAAGCAGACACAGCCTCTGGGCCAGTCTGGGGACACGGCTGGGATCATGAACCCAATGCTCTCCCTCTTGTCCCAGTTCCTCCTGTTTCTATCCTTGTCATTTCTTCTCAGAACTGCTCTTAGGACCCTCTTGACGCGTATCTCTACACACCTTTCATCCTTAGTTGCCTTTTGGGTATCAAGAGGTTAGGTGACAAACAAGTCACTACCCACCACAGGAAGTGAAATGACACCCACAAACAAGCAGGTTTTGAAACCAAAACAACCGAAGAAACAAGGGCTCAGCAATAATTAGAAGGCCGGGATTGCCGCCTAAGCCAATGAAGATGACTTTGTTCTATGCCTTCGGAGTGAATGCTTAAGTATCTTTTTAGTCACGATCATTTGTGGATTACCTTCCCCCCCATCACGGCTCCAGACAGAAGCGCTTTTACTTCAGGCCCCCAGGTTACTTCCAGGGATGCTGAGGCCTTTAGAGTTAACCACTGTTCCCACAGTGAGAATGGGGAGCAGACAGGGCTGAGCCTGGCCACCTAACTCTACAACCGAACTCTGTGGGCTCAACATCTCCTACCAGTGTTCTCAGCCTTCCTCAGAGCAGAACAGTGGAGCCCTGGAGCAATTCATTCAGAGAAAGATGGAAAGGAACTGAAGGTCTTGTCAAGGAGCTGAGATCAGCCAGGAAAGCGTCCCTGAGGCTCTCAGTGCCGAGCCTTGATTGATCCCTTTTGTCCAGGTACCTCAACAACCGACCTACTCTGGATATGAAATTTGAGAAGTTTAAGATTCACAGGGACAGCAACACAGTCACACTCCAACTACTTCTCTCGTCTTTCGTTCGAAATAAAACACCCAAAGGAAGGGGCTTTTTCATAAAAAATATTTTCCTCCATCTCAGATGGTCCTTTTTAACATAAAAACATTTTCTCTATATTCTATATTGTTCCCAATAAACAAGGAACCATAAGCCCAGGAGATGAAGTTGTTTCCCAGGATGCTAAGTGAGTCAGAAAAGAGCCAGAATTCAGTGTCCAAGGTCACTACACCATCTCAGGCCATGATTCCAGCACTAACCAGACACAGTGGTTCCTTGTAAAATGTCCAAACTGATGACCAGTAGGGAAAATCAATGGTAAATCCTCATGTCATGCTTGCTCATTTATGAGCTCACGATCCTAAGTTCTCTCAGCCACTGTGGCCCCACCACGGAATTAGCATGCCAACAAAATTGAAGATGGAAAGGAAAGATTGAAAGAGAAAGGTTATTGGTCAGCAATGCATTTCCCCTTGGAGAGCTTTCCTATCATTTTTTAAAAAATTACTAAGGCATTGTTCTGCAATGATACAGCCCTATTTAGAGAAGGTGAAGTATACTATTATTTCATCAAAATCTGTGGCCATGGCAGCCTGAACCCTTTGGTCCGAATAGCGTTCAGTTATAAGTTTAAACACCGCTCCATGCTATATACAGTTGTTTGCTATTTTGTTACCCACGACCTAACAGTGACATCAAAGCCTCCCAATTAAGTGGAGAGTGCTCTCACCTGTGAACGCATTTGTGGCCTGAAAACCAGCTTCCGGCATACTGCTCCCCAGACAAGCCTGTGTTTCAATTCTTAAGCTGTCCTGTTGTGAAGAAGCTGCCCGGGCGAGGTCTCAGGTCACCTCCATCTTAGCCTGTCCAAGTCCATCGCTCTGCTGATCCAGCTTCTCGGAGCACTGACGCCCACGGGCTGCGCTCCCACGCCCTGTGAGCAGGTACTACCTGGGTGTCACACAGTCTGATGGCATGTGGGACACACGATCACATCAACCATCCAACCAGAGAGTTGAAGCCATGGTGAGATCAGGGATGGAGACGCTGTCCTGCCGAAACCTGGTCTCCCACCTCAAAACGAAGAGCTCCTCAGCCTCGCAGCGGGCGACATCTTCCACACAGGGCGCAGGCTCAGCCCCACCAAGATTTCTCAGTCTGCTCTCATCTGCTGCTCTCTGCTTTGCTTCTGTTCTTGCTGAAATTAAAAAGAAAGAAGTCACTTTCTTAAGGACCTTGGGAACCAAGACTAGCTGGGCATGGCGGTACATACTTATCCCAACCCTGGGGAGGCCGAGGCAGGGCAGGCATAGGAGCCAGACTCAGCTACATAGTGAGATCTTACTTCACAAAAAAACAACATAGCAGCAAATTAACAGGCCTACAGAAACATAGAAACAAAAACCAACTCACGCCTGACTATGACCTTTCTGTGAACACAGGGATAAGGGGTGAAGGGGAATCCCATTTACAACCCTCAAACACATTATCCATTTTCTAAGCCACTCTAATAACAGACATAAGACCACGTTCTCCAAGTGTCTTTTCTTGGGCTGATTAGAACTCTTAAGAAATTAAGTTCTCAAAGTTGAAGCCCAAGGTCTTAGAAAGTGGGTCTTTAATTCATGTCTGCTGCCATTGGGCCCTATAAGGACATAAAGTTAAGCTTTGGAAGAAGCAGTTTTTGAAAAGTGACTCTGAAGCTGTGATCTAGTGGAACTTATCCAAGGGATAAAAGATGATTCAGCAGATATCAAAGCACATGCACATCCCACCAAGAGGAGGAGGGCAAATCCAAACAACCACCTAAACAGAAGCAGAAAAAGCATTTGATAAACTTCAGCATCTCCTGGTGACATTAGGTACAGAAGGAACACACCAGCATAAACAGGCAATATAAGGCGGATACATGTACAAAGCAAATACCATACCGATGGGAAAGGCGGAAACATTTTTATTTAAGACTAGGTACGAGACCACCACATCCACCAACGACACTCTCACTCAACACAGTATCAGAGGTTCTAGCTGGGGAAAAGAGGCAGAGAAAAATACTAACATGTCTAATTTAGAAATAAAGTCCAACTGTCCTTGCTTGCCAATATCTGGTTTTTTGTTTTTGTTCTTTTGTGTGTGTGTGTGTATGTGTATGTATGTACGCATGAATATGTAATGAGCACACCGTAGCTGTCCTCAGACACACCAGAAGAGGGCATCAGATCCTGTTACAGAGGGTTGTGAGCCACCATGTGGTTGCTGGGAATTGAATTGAACCCAGAACCTCTGGAAGAGCAGCCAGTGCTCTTAACTACTGAGCCTTCTCTCCAGCCCACCTGGGTTTTTATAAGCAGGAAAACAGATACTCTACTAAAGATTGCTAGAACTGATAAAGTTAGTGAAGTTGAAAGGGAAATTATCAGCTCTTTATAAAAATAAGGACAAGTTCTAAACATCAAAGTAAAATCACTGAGAAATGAAAATATTCCAACTCACACTGACTACAAGAAACAGGGGGAGGAGAAAGAGTGAAAGGAAGGAATAAAGGCAAAGAAAGGAGAGGAGAGGAGAGGGGAGGGGAGGGGAGGGGAGGGGAGGGGAGGGGGGAGAGGGGAGGAGAGGGGAGGGGATGGGGGAGGGGAGAGGAGGGGGGAAGGGAGGGGAGGGGAGGGGAGAGGAGAGGAGAGGACAGGACGGGGGGAGGGGAGGGGAGGGAAGGGGAGAGGGGAGGGGAGGGGAGAGGAGAGGGGAGGGGAGAGGAGAGGGGAGGGGAGAGGGGAGGGGAGGGGAGGGGAGGGGAGGGGAGGGGAGGGGAGGGGAGAGGAGAGGAGAGGAGAGGAGAGAACTAGTACTGGAGCAGAAAACAAGGGCAGTTTATGTTAGACAAGATGAAGCCCATGTAGACATCTGGTGAACTATGGTCAGTACAAAATGACTGACACCACATGTCTGGGGAACCCCGAAAGTAAACAGTGATGTACTCTGCTGTGTAACTATTTCTCACAGAACGCCATTTTTGTGTGACTTCTGTATAAATATGGCCTTGAGGTCAGAGACCTAAGCTTTTCACTCCGTCTCTGCCAGCCTACCTGTGTGTTTGTCTACGTCCATGTGGCCTGTGTACCAATCTGTGTGTGTGCTGATGCCTGCCTGTGTGTGGCCCATGTGTAACACCATGTGCCTGGGTGCCAGTCGGCAGCCACTTGCCTTGTGACCTGAGGGCTGGTAAATTTAGTGTGCCTTAGGTGCCTCAATCTCCTCACATCTCTCCCCAGCCCTCCATTCCCAGCCTCCATGACCCTCCTCTCTGCTCCTGACATCAGAGTGTGGGCCTCAGATGAAGCAATATATTTAAAAAAGAAAGTAAGTAATCTCTAAAGTATAAAGTTGCAAAACTCTTATGAAGCATATTGAAGTGGACACACACACACACACAGAGAGAGAGAGAAAAATGGCCATGTTCATGGATTAGAAGAATTACTATCATTAAAATTATCATACTGTCCAACATGATGTACAGATTAAATATAATACCCATGAAAATACCAATATTATTACTCCTAGAGATAGAAAAATAATTCTAAATCCATATGTAACCACCATATGGATTCTAAATCCAGGGCTGGAGAGATGGCTCAGCCATTGAGAGTACTTGCTGCTCTTCCAAGACACCCAAGTTCAGTTCCCAGCACCCACATGGCAGCTCACAACGGCCTGTAACCCCAGAGCCAAGGTAACCAGTTCTCTCTTCAGACTTCTTTGAATACACACAAACCCATCTCTCTCTCTCTCTCTCTCTCTCTCTCTCTCTCTCTCTCTCTCTCTCTCTCACACACACACACACACGAAAATTGAATCTTTAAAAAAAAACAAAACAATCCTAAGTTCAATTGCAAAGCAACTGTGAGCAAAAAACCATGAGCCATCAAGATACCTAAATTTCACACTTACTGCAAAGCAGCATATCACCAATAGGAAATAGCACACTGACCTACGCAGCAGAAGGGAGAACACGGGTCGAGTGCACATGTTCACAGCCAGCTAATCTTTAACAAAGGCACAAAAACATACACTGAAGAAAAAAAGTCTCCTCAATAAAAAGGTACTGAGAAACCTGGAGGTCCCTCGTGCAGACACAAGAAACGACACCCCTGTCTCTCACCACGTGGAAAAATCAATCCCGAATGTGGCAGAGTTACAACTACGAAACACTGAGCATGTGTTAATGTTGTCTTTTGTTTTGTTTTATATGCCCCTAGAAGCACAGGAAGCAAAAGGCAAAATTAACAAATGGACTTACATCGAAGTAAGGCTGTCTTGCATATTATTGAGACATTCAATAGAGCAAAAAGACAAACTATACAATGAAAGGAATACCCACATGCTCCTTAGACCAAGGAGAAATATTCAGAATATGTATCAGGAAAATCAAAACAAAACAAATATATAAATGTAGAGAAAGAATAAATATATATAAAGATACATTCTTTATATAACACCATATTACATATATTTATTTTATATACATATTATATTATATAATAAGTTGTATATAATAAATATAAAATTCATATTATATAATATATAATATATAATAAATATAATTACACATATTTGTTTTATATGCATAATATATTTTATGTATAAGTTATATATTATATAACAAATATATATTTATTATGTGAGGATTATATATTGTATAATGTATGTATTATATGTGTAATATATAAAGAATATCTTTATATAGAATATATAAAGAATATATAATTTATTATATATTTATTTATAAAGAACAGCCTGAAGACATAAATTTTTTTTATATTTTTTTTATTTATTTTATTTTTTTTAATTTACATTCCAAATCATTTCCCCTTTCCCGTTTCCTCCCTCCCCGAAAGTCCCATAAGCCCCCTTCCCTCCCTCTTTTCTCCATTCAACTCCCTCTCGTTTCTCTGTCCTGGCATTCCCCTACATCCAGTCTTTCCAGGACCAGGGGTCTCTCCTTCCATCTTCTTAGAAATCTATTGATATGCGGATTGTGTCTAGGGTATTCCGAGATTCTGGGTCAATATCCCCTTATCAGTGACTGCATACCATGTGTGTTCTTTTGTGATTGGGTTACCTCACTAAGGATGATATTTTCAAGATCTGACCATTTGCCTAGGAATTTCGTGAATTCATTGTTTTTAATTGCAGAGTAGTATTCCATTGTGTAGATATACCACATCTTCAGAATCCATTTCTCCATTGAGGGACATCTGGGTTCTTTTCAGCTTCTGGCTATTATAAATAAGGCTGCTATGAACATAGTGGAGCATGTGTCCTTATTGCATGCAGGGGAAGCCTCTGGGTATATGCCCAGGAGTGGTATAGCCGGATCCTCCGGGAGTGTCATGCCCAGTTTTCTGAGGAACCGCCAGACTGCTTTCCAGAGTGGTTGTACCAGCTTGCAATTCCACCAGCAGTGGAGGAGTGTTCCTCTTTCTCCACATCCTCGCCAACAACTGCTGTCTCCTGTGTTTTTGATCTTAGCCATCCTGACTGGTGTGAGATGGAATCTCAGGGTTGTTTTGATTTGCATTTCCCTAATGACTAAGAATGATGAACATCTCTTTAGGTGCTTCTCAGCCATTAGATATTCTTCAGGTGAGAACTCTTTGTTTAGCTCTGTACCCCATTTTTTAATAGGGTTACTTGCCTCTCTGGAGTTTAACTTCTTGAGTTCTTTGTATATATTGGATATTAGCCCTCTGTCGGATGTAAGGTTGGTAAAGATCATTTCCCAGTTAGTTGGTTGCCGCTTTGTCTTTTTGACAGTGTCTTTTGCCTTGCAAAACCTTTGTAATTTAATGAGGTCCCATTTGTCTATTCTTGATCTTAGAGCATAAGCTATTGGAGTTCTGTTCAGGAAATTCTCCCCTGTGCCCATATGTTCAAGGTTCTTCCCTAGTTTCCCTTCTATTAGTTTCAGTGTGTCTGGTTTTATGTGGAGATCTTTGATCCACTTAGAATTGAGCTTAGTGCAAGGAGATAAGGATGGGTCAATTTGCATTCTTCTGCATGTTGACCTCCAGCTGAGCCAGCACCATTTGTTGAAAAGGCTATCTTTTTTCCACTGGATGGTTTTAGCTCCTTTGTCAAAGATCAAGTGACCATAGGAGTGTGGATTCATTTCTGGGTCTTCAATTCTGTTCCATTGATCTACATGTCTGTTACTGTACCAATACCATGCGGTTTTTAACACTATTGCTCTGTAGTACAGCTTGAGGTCCGGGATACTGATTCCCCCAGAGGTTCTTTTACTCTTGAGAATAGTTTTAGCTATTCTGGGTTTTCTGTTATTCCAGATGAATTTTTGAATTGCTCTTTCTAACTCTATGAAGAATTGAGTTGGGATTTTGATGGGGATTGCATTGAATCTGTGTATTACTTTTGGTAAGATGCCCATTTTTACTATACTAATCCTGCCAATCCATGAGCATGGCAGATTTTTCCATCTTCTGAGGTCTTCTTCAATTTCTTTCTTCAGAGACTTGAAGTTCTTGTCATACAGATCTTTCACTTGTTTGGTTAGAGTCACACCAAGATACTTTATATGGTTTGTGGCTATCGTGAAGGGTACCATTTCTCTTACTTCTTTCTCAGCCTGCTTATCCTTTGAGTATAGGAAGGCTTCTGACTTGCTTGAGTTGATTTTATATCCGGCCACTTTGCTGAAGTCGTTTATCAGCTGTAGGAGTTCTCTGGTGGAGTTCTTTGGGTCGCTTAAGTATACTATCATATCGTCTGCAAATAGTGATAGTTTGACTTCTTCCTTTCCAATTTGTATCCCTTTGACCTCTTTTTGTTGTCTAATTGCTCTAGCTAGAACTTCAAGTACTATATTGAAAAGATATGGAGAGAGAGGGCAGCCTTGTCTAGTCCCTGATTTTAGTGGGATTGCTTCAAGTTTCTCTCCATTTAGATTGATGCTGGCTACCGGTTTGCTGTAAATTGCTTTTACTATGTTTAGATATGGGCCTCGAATTCCTGATCTTTCCAAGACCTTTAGCATGAAAGGATGCTGAATTTTGTCAAATGCTTTCTCAGCATCTAATGAGATGACCATGTGGTTTTTTTCTTTGAGATTGTTTATGTAGTGGATTACATTGATGGATTTCCTTATATTGAACCATCCCTGCATCCCTGGGATGAAGCCTACTTGATCGTGGTGAATGATCGTTTTGATGTGTTCTTGGATTTGGTTGGCAAGAATTTTATTGAGTATTTTTGCATCGATATTCATAAGAGAGATTGGCCTGAGATTCTCTTTCTTTGTCGGATCTTTGTGTGCTTTTGGTATTAGTGTAATTGTGGCTTCATAGAACGAGTTGGGTAGTGTTCCTTCTGTTTCTATTTTGTGGAACAGTTTGAAGAGTATTGGTGTTAGGTCTTCTTTGAAGGTCTGATAGAATTCTGCACTAAAACCATCTGGACCTGTGCTTTTTTGGGTTGGAAGACTTCCAATGACAACTTCTATTTCTTCAGGGGTTATAGGACGGTTTAGATGGTCTATTTGATCCTGATTTAATTTTGGTACTTGGTATCTGTCAAGGAAATTGTCCATTTCCTCAAGATTTTCTAGTTGTGTTGAATACAGGTTTTTGTAGTAGGATCTGATGATTTTTTGAATTTCCTCAGTTTCTGTTGTTATCTCTCCCTTTTCATTTCTGATTTTATTAATTTGGATACTATCTCTGTGCCCTCTGGTTAGTCTGGCTAAGGGCTTATCTATCTTGTTGATTTTCTCAAAGAACCAACTCCTCGTTTTGTTGATTCTTTGTATGGTTTTATTTGTTTCTACTTGATTGATTTCAGCCCTGAGTTCGATGATTTCCTGACTTCTACTCCTCTTTGGTGTATTTGCTTCTTTTTGTTCCAGGGCTTTCAGGTGTGCCATTAAGCTGTTAGTGTATGCTGTCTCCCGTTTCTTTTTGGCGGCACTCAGGGCTATGAATTTTCCTCTTAGCACTGCTTTCGTTGTGTCCCATAAATTAGGGTATGTTGTGCCTTCATTTTCATTAACTTTCAAAAAGTCTTTGATTTCTTTCTTTATTTCCACCTTGACCAAGTTATCAGTGAGTAGAGCATTGTTCAGCCTCCATGTGTACGTGGGTTTTCTTTTGTTTTTGTTGCCATTGAAGACCACCCTTATTCCATAGTGATCTGATAGGAGGCATGGGATTATTTCTATCTTCTTATATCTGTTGAGGTCTGATTTGTGACCAATTATATGGTCAATTTTGGAGAAGGTACCATGAGGAGCTGAGAAGAAGGTGTATTCTTTAGCTCTAGGATGAAATGTTCTATATATATCTGTTAGTTCCATTTGGTCCAAGGCTGAAGACATAAATTAAAACTTTATAAACAGAGAAGATTTA
This sequence comes from Tokudaia tokunoshimensis, assembly GCA_036184795.1. Taxonomy (NCBI): domain Eukaryota; kingdom Metazoa; phylum Chordata; class Mammalia; order Rodentia; family Muridae; genus Tokudaia; species Tokudaia tokunoshimensis. The sequence continues at coordinate 81,250,338 of BTHU01000017.1, forward strand.
CTAACAGCTGAGAGTATATGAAAAAAAATTCCTATGAGGAGTTCAGAGCCTGGTTCCCTTAGCACTTCACACAGTCTACTCCACAAGGGGTCCTGATCACAGCACACATATTTCTCTCACTGCACTCTAAGTGTCATGCGGACAAGGGCATTGACTATTTGAGTCTCCGAACTTCCTCCACACACACAGCACTGCCTTTGCCTGACAGGTGCTCAGTGAAGAGACACTCACTGAATGAATATTTGACTGAATGGAAGCAATTGTTTATTTAACACAATGCTTCCTGAGAACTATTCCTCACACAAGGCAAACGGATACACATGGAAGGATCCAGCAAATATCTGTTATATAGACCTAGCCGCAAGCCTTGAACTTACAAGTGCTATGCACCAGGTGGAGAAGCAGTCTTCAGCTCTGCTTACCCCTGACCCTTTTGCATATGGGTGTGGGGGAGGGCCCCCTAATGAAGACAGAAGGCATGACGAGCTGCTGTGGTCACACTCCATAGAGTGTCCTATCCAGTAAAGACACTTAGAGGTGGTTGACTTGACGTTCTCTAAACTACAATCGGTAGTTATCAAGAGTTACTTATCAAAACTACAGAGAAAGAAGTCTATCCTACAGAGGTTAACTAGCCCAGATGTCTAATGTGCTGGAGAAACACAACTTACACATGTCTCCTGTCCTCCTGTTCTCCCTAGCTTCCAAAACTGGGGCAGTTCTTTAAACTTAAATGCCTTAAGCTTGATAGTAATAATAATCAAGGAGGGAGGAGACTTACCAAGTACAAAAGGTCACAGACTCAGTCTGAACACACATATGATATCACACCCTCTATAGAAAGCCCACTGCTCCCCCCCACACACACACAGACACACAAAGAGACAGAGAGAGACAGACATAGAGAGAGACAGACAGACAGACACAGACACACACACACATATTCATACATTCATTCCAGTGTTCTATTTATCCTGGAAAGATGGGAAGGACTAACCAGGAAATAAATTAATTTAATACTGCACTTGAAAAACGTCTTGAAGCACTTCCATAACAGAGCAACAGTAACTAAGGAAATAGAGCACACTCAATGGAAAAACACCCCCACAGGAAGGGACATTTTAAAAACAAACACTCCCCAAACCGAACCAAATAAGTTGTAGAATAAGTTTGCCTTGCTAGCTGTTCATAAAAACTTATGTGAGAGACAGTTCTCCTGGGACTCATTCAAGAGTGAAAACTTAACTTCATTTTTCTTTTAGCTTTCCTGCCCCCCACAGCAATACGTGATAAAAACAGATATGCAGTCCAGGAAGTAGGAAGGTCACACAGTGGGCACACAGGCCAGAGCCCAACAGAGAAGTGGCAAATCCTTTCTTTCGAAATCAAGTTAACATTCAAAAAAAATTATAGCATACAAAGAATCAACACTGCGGTTGTGTTTTTATTTCCTTTCACTGTGGACAGACTGTTTCACTGGCAGAGTGTCGGTTACCTAGGTGACGGCTAGACGAGGCAGCAGAGAGTTGCAAGCCATCCAGCGCCTCAGAGTCCAGGACCTGGCTTGTGTCTAATGACCTCTCACTCTCTGCCCACCAGAAAAGTTCCAGGAAGAAAAATAACACCGAAGAAGAAGAAGAAGAAGAAGAAGAAGAAGAAGAAGAGGAGGAGGAGGAGGAGGAGGAGGAGGAGGAGGAGGAGGAGGAGGAGGAGGAGGAGGAGGAGGAGGAGGAGGAGGAGGTTCTCAATTTTGGCAAACTGTTGCTAGACTGGAAAACACTTGAGAATCTACCATGACATTACCAGAATATATCAAATGCTGGTTCCTTTAAAACCCAATGTGACAAAGGATTTTTATTGAGGCAGATGTGCAGAAAAGAAAGCTAAGGGCTCCTTATCCAACTTACTTAGCTCCTCTACCCAAAGGGCAGATGGTTGAAACTTGAGTGAGGGCCAAGCCAACTAAAAATTAGAGAGGAGAGGGGAGGGGGGAAAGGGTGAAGGGAGGGAGGAGAAGAAAGAAGGGGAGGGGAATGGAGAAAAGAGACAAGAGAGACAAGGGGAGAAGAGAGAGGATGGAAGAGTGAGGAGAGAGGGGTGTGACTTGATTAGGAAAAACATAGGGAGTGCCCCAGGGAAAGTCCTACTCCTGAATTCCAACCCCACTTCTCAGATGTGCTCAAGTCCTTTGCCCCGTCTAGACTCCCATTTCCTCATTTGTAAACTGAGGAGGTGAAATTCAAGATCCTTTCTAATCTGAATATCCACCGTGGCTGTGTGCCTAGCCAAAGGAGACAAGGCAAACATGCCTGCAACGTATGTGGTCACAAGCACAGAGGATCTGCACAGGTGTCAGGTCAAAGACACTTGTGCCAGCCACTAGGGGAGGCTGAGTCACAGGACGAGGAATTATTCATAGTACTTTCATTTCTGTGACTTGGGGGCAAAACAGGCTGTAGCTTCTGTATTACAATCTCAAAGCTCTCCTAGCTTGGGGTAGCTTAAGAGGCACTGGTTATATCTTCAGAATAAAGGAGTGCCTTCTTTAGGCAGATAATTCAGGAAGTGAGTGCTAAATATACGGCGTCTGATTCAAACACACAAATAAGCTGCAAGCAAGAAGAGAGATTATTACGATATCCCTTGGAATGTTGCTTCGGCAAACAGAATGCTGGAAAAAACATAAATGACGTGCAACTCCCACTAATGCTCAACTCCAACTTGTACAAAGCGGGAATGGGGGGGGAGGGGGCTGACAAAAGCTGAGAAAATAAATCTATCCTCTATGAATGGCCTGAGTCTAATGATTGTCTCACGGGATTCAGCAGCAGAGGAAGCCGTGTGGAGCCATCTACACGGTCCCTCCACCTCATGGATGAAAATACTCCCAGAGACTCCCAGAAGGTAGGTACTAACAAATCAAAAGTCAGTATGTTGTTGTATACAAAGCCAGGACCAGAGCCAGGGATGTGGATTCAGGTCCAAACTCCAACTTGCTCGGTACATGCACACAGAACCAAGGAAGATGATGGCCTGATGAGGGAGATACCTGAGAGGCTGAAGGTATGGATTACATACCAGTACACACCTACTCACTAGGAACCGGGGAATACTGACATGCTCTCTAATGCCTAATGCCAAAACTGCTCATGTGGGCATGTCTATAGCGCTCACCTGCGTAAGGAAGGTCTGGGCTTGCCAAGGAGTCAGAAAGTCCTCAGGTAAAGGTTCCTCTAAACATCACCTGACCTGTTACCAACACCTAGACTGTGGGTGCCAAGCAGGGGGCAGTGTGAAACTCCCCCACTCCCACCCTATGCAGGGCTCTGCTCCCACCTCCAGCCTAGGGGACACTGTTTATCCACAACAAAAATTTTCCTAAGATAAAATTGTCTAAAACAGGCAAGGCAGACAAACCAAAGGTCACAAAAGGGTTATCATTGCACCAGAAGAATGGGAGAGGTGTCTCACTCTTTACAAGTCTAAAAGAGAATATGGACTAATAAGTCATTTGTACAAAACAACTTTGACCCCCACCCCCACTCCCACCCCCAGTAAGCCACTCTTGCTGCTAGCTTACACCAGGTCATGACAGACAACTATGACTGGCCCACAATACATCCTGCTCTCTAGGCTACTGGACATCACAAAGGCTACGTGTACACAATGAGTATTTCGCCATCAATTTGTGGGAGCCATTACTTTGACCAAAAATTATACCAGGTGCAGGGAAGACAGAAGTGAGCTCTTCAGTCGCATCTGTCTGTGGCGGTGCTTTCGAACATATGGTACCTATCTCTGGCACTGACTACGGAGACTGGGATAGAGTAGGTGCCCAATCCACTCAAGCGGGACTATGCTGAAGCTTATCTTTAACACACTGGTCATTTTTCCAATCTTCGGCCTCAGCCCTGCAGCCATGGTTAGGAAGGCTAGTGGTCATGAGATGCAAACACTGGAGCAATCCTGGGTGGGCTCTGGGCCCTTCATCATTCCAAACACAAAAGCTTCACACACAGCGGGTCAAAGAGTAGAATTACAGGCTCTGGGTTGGACCATGTGACTTCACACTTACTTAATGCCCACCCCAGCTGACAGCCTCAGTTGCTTCAGGTTGCATCTGCCCCATGAATTCTTACACATTTAAACAAAAAATGAGTATGAGACACTAATACCCATTTAGTGCTAAGGAATTCCAGGCCTGCAGTCACTACCCACTACCTCAGCAAATGACATAGATCTGGATTTGGAGGAAAAACGGCCAGATACACCCACCTCCGGTCCATATGTAACCCAAATGGATGCAGAATGATTTTCATTTCACAGTTTGTCAGTTGTCTTCTCTTGGTTTTTTTTTTTTTAAGGTTCTCAATAGACAAAAACCAAAGCTTGAAATCATCCCATGTCACCTAAAATTAACACCAGGCGAAAAAGCAGAGGAGAGGCTACAGAATTAGAGAAGATGTGTGGGAAGGATTAGGAATGAAATGTGGCAGAAGAGAAGAATTTTGCCTTTAAAAGGAAAAAGCTTCTCGATTTCCTTTTTTTTTTTTTTTTATGTTTTCATTCCAAAATATTAGACTGTGAGAGCAGCGCTGGAAAGAGAATTTATCTGTGGTTTTGCATCTCCTGTCAGAAGTGTTACTGCAGGCTACTGTGACCCTCCTTCCTCTTTGCCCTTTGACAGACTGTCTGGGTGAAGAGCTAGATCTTTTAAGGCTTTCATGTGCATTTCACAAGCTTTCCCAACTACCCAAGAAAGGAATAATACCATGAAGACATCCTACCAACCTCCCCTGACAAACAGGGAAGGACTGTCCCAGAGCCCAAATTCCAGTCTCTCTGACCCCCACAGCATCCTCACACAGGCTCACGGTGAACAGACATGAGTAGAACAGGAACAACCAATTCTCACACCACTATTGCCCATCTGGTGTCCAGTCATACACCCATGCTATCCAGGATAGAGGCCTTCTGACCATTCACAGGGCTCAGCCTTGGCCTGTGGTAAATGCAGTGTTTCTCTGTAGGATATTAGAGCAGAACAACCTAACATGGAGTGCAAAATAATTGTAATCAACAAGTTTGGTGTGTGTGCGCACACACACACACACACACACACACACACACACACACCCCTCAGGGTTACTTAACAGCCTGTCTTCCTGCAGAAAGACTCATGAGAGTCCAAATGCCTTTTAAGAGAAAAACCAGGCAAAGTCTTGCTAAGCAAAGTCTTGCTAAGCACTGGGAGAACACAGTGCACACAGACATGCCTTTCCTCTTAGAACTTTCACTCCCATTCAATCAGTCTGCTGTTTTCTTATAACTTATAGACACCAGAAGAAGAAATATGAAATTAATAACACATCATTCTTCATCTGTCTTGGAGAAGTGTGGGTTCTCATACAAAACCTCAATAAAATCTCTTGTTTGGTCTTCTAAGAGAATGGCTTGAAATTCAATGGGTGAAGCTCACACCAAGTTCTAAAACCAAGTCAGCCTCCATTAGTGGAATCACTTAATCAGATCTCAGAAATCCAAAGAAATGAATGGTTAAGTAGATGTCTAAATGCTACCACACACAATGGTATTGTCTGAGGTTGGCTCCAGGGCTGACACCAGCAGCAACTGGGCCCAAGGGTGTAACAAATGAGCTCTCACTGGCCAGCACCTGCAATAATGAATAATAACGCTGCATCTATGAGAAACCTTGTCACACCAAACCAGCTGATGAATCACCCTGACTCCACGTATCTTAAGGGAAATATTGATATGGTTTCATATTTTCTGGACGGTTGAGTGTGGAGGAGCTATAAATCTGCATGTGTCATGAAGAGCACCTGTGCTTCCACAGAGAATTTGGAGGGATCAGAGAAGTCTCTCATGCGCCCACGCCACACCCCCTCCACCTTTCCAAGCTACCAAAGCACCATGAAGCAGTTACAGAGGGGCTATCGCATTCTTAAGTGTACTCCAACAAGAGACTGATATATACACTGATATTCAACACTTAGTGATGTCTGTCTTAATGCATCTAAAAGCAGACCTAAGTAGCAGAATTCCCAGATACCTACAAGAGCTCCAAAAGCAAGAGACAACTACCACCAAATACAACACTGAAATCACACATCAGCCACACCAACATGGACCCTGCTAGCCTGACAGGCACCTTCTTCTAGATTTAAAACTGTCATCTTGGGATTGAAGGATGACTCAGAAGTTAAGAGCACTCGTTGTTCTTCTAGAGAAGCTGCTTCTTCAGTGGACAACTGTGTACAAGTCAGAGTCAGTCTCTCTCTCTCTCTCAGTCTCTCTCTCTCAGTCTCTCTCTCTCTCTCTCTCTCTCTCTCTCTCTCTCTCTCTCTCTCTCTCTCACACACACACACACACACACACACACACACTTTTCAAAAACTTAAAACTATGCCAACTTTTAACCTAACAACATCTAGCCCTTATTTATTCTTTCCTCAGCTCCCTTGAAGTCACCACTTAAGAAATGACTTATTTCTTACTCCTCAGTAAACTCCTGAAAGTGGAGGCCAAAGGATTGAAAGCCCTGGGCAGACTGAACAAACAAGCAGGTGTAAGGGATCAACCAGGGGACGCGTGAATAGAAGGAGACTTTATTTCAATGTACAACTTCTTCCTGTGTCACTTCTTCCTGCAGTTTTGAAAAGTAAACACAACTTCTCAAATCACACCCATGAAGACCAGCTTTCATGCCTCAAAGGAAAGCAAGCCATTACTGTTCATCAGTCTCCTGTGGCCCAGTGTTCCCCAAACTCTCCAGCCTGCCCATGCAATCACCCAAAATCTATTATGTTTGTGTTGGGTTGAAAACAAAATACATATTGATAAATATGAGATAAGAAAAATAAAGAGGGTGAAGGGGTAGGCATAAAGGGGGCTCTCCATAGATGACAAGTACCCTACAGATCCCTTGGTGGCAGCACAACTGTCCCCACTATGAGAGTGTGGTGACCACAGGGACAGGCACAGCTTTGGAGTCATACACCAAAGTTAAGAGTTCAGCTGCGCAGTTCACCAAAGCCTCTTCGGGCATATTGCATAGCCTGTGCAGACTACAGGAGTACCTTAGTGACCCCTTCAGAGATGGCAGTTCTAGGGGTGTTTGGGGTCACATTGCTTGATGTCATTAGAATCTTTGAGAAGAGGCAGCATGGTCCTTTAGATTGTACAAGCTGATTGTAGAGGAGAGGAAAAGAGACAACTGACTCATGAAGGCCCTGATGGATTTCTGTACACGACTGAACACTCGGTGAGTTAAACCCAAGGCCTGAGTGCATTAGAATTTAATCGTGTTATCTTTAAATAATTGCTTACATATGTCAGTACTAGTAGTTTACTTTATTGCTAACAAAAGCATCTCCATGTAAGTCATTCCTGGCAACCTGGCCCCTCATGTGTTCCTTGGGGCCCTGGCCCTCCTTCCCATTCCAACCAAGTGAACCAGTCGCCAGTTAATGCGTAATGACTAACAAGTGAGGAGGGTTCCCTACATCAGAGACATCACTCTCTACTTGAAATGACTCATCTCTGCACTTCCTTTGAATAAAAACATGTTATTATGTTCAATAAAACCGCACCAAAAAATAATAGCTAAAGACAGTTTTTAAATAACTTATACCAACACCTAAAAATGGTTTCCTGGAGGAAAACGAAAACATTGGTGAGGATATTTTAAGAGCTTCCTCCGACTCCCCCTCCCTCCCCTACAGATAAATATGGCCACATTTAGAGAAATAAGAACTCTCCTGGCCTAGCTGTAAACTTGGGCAAAGTGGGCTTTACAGTGAGGACAGAAGCTGCCATTGAAATTTAAAAGCAGTCTAGTTATTCCGCTACCATCCCTTTCCTTTCTAGTTCCCATGGAAACAGACCTTCCATCACCAAAAAAAAAAAAAAAAAATTGGGGTAAAGATAGTACCATGCCCAGTCTCCACACCCTCCCCCATCTGTTTCCATGGGAACTGAAAAAGAAAAGAACAGAGGTTGGGTATCTAGACTGCCTGAAAATATCTAGCCATTCCCAGAGCTGTGCCCGCAGGCCTCTATGGGTCCTGTAGAAATGCAAAAGAACCTCAGAGAAAGTAAGCCTGGCTACACGAGTCAAGCCAGCTGTGACTTCCTAACACATACTGAGAAGGTGACTTGATTTCTCAAACACCCCTTCAGTCAACCAGAGAGGACTCACATCCTAGCAGTGGGTCCACACCTAAGTGGACAGCAGACTCATTCCTGACCTCATGAACTGATACCCTTAGAAGCTTGCACCACGATTCTATACTGTTTCATAGCTACAACGGTGCCATTCTTGGAAGCCCAATGTCCTAAGTGGAGCTTCCCAGAATTCTGTGAGGATCTTGATAAAGTAGAGTTGAGTCCAGCAAATCTAAAACAGGGCTGAGATGATGTATTACCAAACGGCTCCCAGGGGATGCTCTACCTGAATGCTACTCCATCTTCAACTATGTCTGAGTGGTTAGGTCCTAGAATCCACTGAATTCGACCCTTTAAGGTGGAGACTATAGTCACATCGGCAGTAGCACTTCCCCAGCCCTACTCATCTCTGGCCTCTGAAGTAGACTATGCTGGTGTTAGAAGCTGATGAGGAAATCAACTTCTGCCTCCTATTATTCCCCCTTAAGTGCCTCCACCCCCTAGAGATAAGCATATTGATCAGAAGGTAACTGAACATTCAAAAAATATTTAAGAATGTGAATGAGAAAAGCAGCTATGGAAATTAGTACAAAAGCGTCTCAAAAAACTAAAGATACAATTATTGTCTGTTCTAGCTATCTATACCACTTGAGAGTTCCATCAAAGAGTCAACATACCACAGAAATACCTACACAGCTATTTATGGTGACAATATTCACAATAGTTAAAATATGAAATCAGTTTTTCTGTCAACCAATAATAAATAAAACTTGACAGATACACACAGTGACTTGGGATCCAACCTCAAAAAGAAAAATACATCATTCTATAGAAGACGGGTAGAAGTATGGATCACCATAAGCTAAATAAAGCATATTTTCTCCCAAAAGTGGAATTTAGATATTATAAATATGAGTGTTATGAACGCAGAAGGAACCATCTAGAGGAGCCAGGGTTAATGAGAAAGAGTACAGGGGTGAAGATAAAAACTCCATGCTGTCAAAATTATCAACCACCATAATGAAAGCCTACATAAACATGTGTTGATTAAAGGAGAAACCACTGGGCATGGGAGTGTACACCTTTAATTCCAGCAACTGGGAGCCTGAAGCAGGTAAATGTGCATGAGTTTGAGGCATCCTGGTCTATACAATAAGTTCCAGGCCAGCTGAGGCTACATAGTGAGACTGTCTCAAGAAAAAAAGGAGAGGGGATGGCTTTGATTTCACATATAGTCACCAGATAAACATGATTATCTCCGTCAAATCTGCTTTCTCAAACTTCTCAAGTGTCTCAAAACATAAGAGCAAATTTCTCATGTTTGAGGGCCAAACTGGTGGTCGGAAATGGATGAGATGTCCAACAGGCTAACAAATGTTTATAAATATCTACATATTACCAAAGAAGAATGGGACTTTCCATGAATCACTTTGACAGAATTGGGGAAAACCAGAGATTTTATTATTAAATAAATATTCAAGGCTAGAGAGCTGGTTTGGAGGCTCATGGTGTCTACTTCCAGAGAAGTCTTGGTTCCCAGGACCCGCCCTAGGTGGATGACAACTGCCTGCAACTCCATGACCAGGGATTCAACTCCTTCTTCTGACCTCCATGCATTCACACAGACACAAATATACCTAAGAATAAATGCCAAATTTTTATAAATAAACAATTCAACCATTCCTAAAGTCTCTATTCTAAACAGAAATGTCCATATCAGTGTCACTGTCTCACTAAAGGTATCAAGTTAATAAAAAACCAATCCTTATTTCCACCTGAGCCATCAAATGGTTTAAAATTATGCAATATGTTAGTATACAGTTCAAAGCCAAGTTACTATTTCCCTAAATAACTTTGTATTTCATTCAAAAAGTAGACCATATTAATCTTTTAAATTAAAACATAGGCAAAGATTTAGAGTCTAGATCATTGAATGTTATAATATGATATTCTGATTCTGAGTGAACAAAGGGGGGATTATTTAATCAGTCGGCACATAATCAAAAATAGCCAAGCATTTTTGCACAGCCCTGTAACTGCAGGCAGAGTCTGTGATAGGCATTTTCATTCTGCTGATGCCACAATATACCTTTAGATGTTTATATTGTATATAAAATATCCTACATAAACTTCTCTTTAAAGATGTGAATGAATACTGAGATCCTATTGAACTTTTAGGCTCTTGGAAAGCACAGTGCCATTACTGCCCCGATGAGACATTAAATCCAAGCACAGGATTTGTGCGTTCATTTAAAACACGCATACACATACACTTTAAAACACACACACGAGTGTGCTCAACGGTTCTGACAGAATAGGCTAAAGGAATATGAGCTGGCTCTTAAGTGATCCATTAAAAATAGTAAGAATAATTAGGGAATAGATGCAGAGACATGCTTATACCCAGAACCACTAAAATCTGTTAGTCTGTGAGACCCAAGCCAGAAAATCAGTTGTCAGTATTTACTGCCTACATGTGTTTACTTTCTGTTTGCACAAAAAGGCAATTGGAGAGTCAGCAAACTGTCTACAGAGGGCCAGATGGTAAACAGCTTTGTACACAGCTATGTAGTCTCTGTCCCTTACTTCAGAACCCTGTCGTGACAGTATCAGAGAAGACACACAAGCAACATGTAAACAAAGTAGTGCAGCCATGCCGCAATAAAGACTTCACTGATATAAATAAGGCCATTGTGCGGACCATGAGCCATCACCTGTCAACAACAGAATATACATAACTTATTTTCAAGGAAATGTCTTATTCAATTTGGATTCCACAGCTTCAGGGAAAGGACAGAAAAGACTTGCCAAGTCAGACTCCATTTCTGTTTTTCAGTCAGTCTGAACCCACAACACCCCAAAATATTCTGACATGTCAAGTACTTATGCACCAGCTCAGCACAACTGCTACTAATTAACATACAATCGTTATTTTTCTTATGTTTGTATTCTTCATATTTTTCTTGCACATACTGTTCCCTTCCTTTCATTCTAACAGTTGTGAGGGCAAGAGTTTAATTTGCATTTTACCCATAAGGTTTAGCTTAGTGTTGAGCATGAAGATAAATACAGTAAAGATGCTTGTCTTAGATTTCTACTGCTGTGAAAAACACCCTGACTAAGAGCAAGAGAGAACAAGGGTTTCCTTCACCTTATCCTTCTAGGTTACATTCACTATGCAAAGTCAAATCAGGAACTCAAGCAGGGCAGGAACCTGAAAGCTTGCTCAGGAGTAGCACCGCCCACACAGGGCTGGGCCCTCCCACTACAATCATAAATATGGAAAAATCTATTTGACACTAACATGTCCTATAAAAAACTGATGCTATTGCATCCAGAGGGGTGCCTATCACAGAAAGTCTCAAGGATTTTCTAATTGGAATGTATGCACACACACACACACACACACACAGCATCTGACTTTGAAGAACATTGTTTTAAAAGGCAACAATGATCACTGTGGAAAAGAATGAAAATATTAATAAATTCATACTTATAACTCCCGTTGCAGAAATTAAGCAACACTTCAACGTGTAGCCTTTGGATCAGATATTTTACCAAAAATAATCTCCCATCACAGACATACTTGCATATTTACTTGATATGTATTAAAGCTCTTTTCTGTTAGACTTTTTCTTTGGGATATAACATTTATATGATCCCATATATGCATACTAGAAACCAGCCTCCTAAAGTTCAGAGTTTTCACATAGAAACATATCACTCATTTAAAGTCTTCTGACAATGAGGTCAAGCCTAGCACAATGGTACCCTGGGTTACTTTAGAGACCTCTTAATATTGGTAAGCAAAAGGTTATATCACTGTTCCACTTAAGAGTTCTGCTGTTAATTTGTCAATTAGAATGCTACACATTTTCAAATGAGAGTGGTTATCTTTATAAAGACTTCAGGCACTCATGAGAGCAGAGGAGCATTTATTTGGTGACAGTCCCGCATTGACACTACATAGTTTATAATGGACAGGAGGACAACCAGCATTGCTACTGTTAGCTGTCCAAACAGCTCCTGAAATCCAAGGTCATAAACCAAACGTAATCCAAAGGCAATACCATAGTTACAAGGCAAAGCTGTCCTCGAACACTCCTCTAACACACCACATAGTATCTTTGGCTCTAGAGACCCAGCTCTTCAGGGTGCTGGAATAACTGATGCTCACACATGAGCGTAACAACCTAGCATGTTCATTTCTACCCTCCTTTTCCTCTGGTAGAGTCCTAAAGATGTCCATCTTAAAAAGAAACTTGCAGCTCGCCCAGAGACCCTCCCCATCCCCCCGCCGTAGTCTCCATTCTTATTGTTTGCCTTTGCTGCTGCCTGACTTTTCATGATGATCCTGATAACTATAGCATATGTTTAGAGATAAGATGAATTGGGCTCCCATTTCAACAAAGAAAGAAATGGACTTTCCAATTAAGCTCTGCTCTGAGGACATGAAAATCCGGTGGTCTTCTCCTTCTCATGCAATCGTTAGAGAACCTCCTGTCTGTGATACAAACACTTATTCAAGTGTAATGTATGATGGCCTGTCATCTTTGTGTTCCCCTTCTTGGTTTTATTGCCATTAGGCCTATCACCTGTCCTCTCTCCTTTTACCCTGTGGTTTTCCTCATGTCTTGTTGAATTTGTCTTAAAAATGTGTTTCTATTGCTATTAAGTCCCAGCTTGGAGTACCTGGATATATAAACAAGGAGACAGAGTAAGTTGCAGCCCCATTGGCACAGGTATTTCAAATCAAACAGCAGCAGTGGCTGGCCCTGGGATTCCTCAAATCATGCCTGGCCCATGATGTAAGGTCTCTCTCGCTACAACAAATCCTAAAGTTCCATATATAGTGTCTGTGTTTGCTTGGAGTGCAAAAGACCTTGAACAAGGAAGTCACTGTCACACTGAACCAGTACAGTTTCACAGAAATTCTGAGCCCCATACTAAGTTGGAGGTGTAGAGCCATCAGTGCCAAAGAAACACGAATATGGGAGGTTATCAGAATAGCTTCAAACACTTACAGAAACCACACAGCACTTGTTCACTTGTAACTGAAAGGCTGGTGTGAAGGCACAGAAAGCGCGAGCTCAAAAGATATATTCATATATAGATTCTCACTCTCTCTCTCCCTCTCTCCCCCTCTCCCCTTCTCTCCCCCTCTCCCTCACCTCCATCCCCTGGGACAGGGGTCCAAGGACTCACTATGTAGCTTTGCTGGTCTGAAACTCACTATAGAAAGCAGGCCAGCCAGAAGCTGGAAAGAACCCAGATGTCCCTCAACGGAGGAATGGATTCAGAAGATGTGGTATATTTACACAATGGAATACTACTCTGCAATTAAAAACAATGAATTCACGAAATTCCTAGGCAAATGGTCAGAACTTGAAAATATCATCCTTAGTGAGGTAACCCAATCACAAAAGATCACACATGGTATGAAGTCACTGATAAGGGGATATTGACCCAGAATCTCAGAATACCCTAGACACAATCAGCATATCAATAGATTTCTAAAAAGATGGAAGGAGAGACCCCTGGTCCTGGAAAGACTGGATGTAGGGGAACGCCAGGACAGAGTAATGAGAGGGGGTTGAACGGAGAAAAGAGGGAGGGAAGGGGGCTTATGGGACTTTCGGGGAGGGAGGAAACGGGAAAGGGGAAGTGATTTGGAATGTAAATTAAAAAAATAAAATTAAATTAAATTAAAAAAAAAAAAAAAAGAAAGCAGGCCAGCCTTGACCCATGCTAATCCCCGTCTCTGCTCCCTGAGTGAGGGGTTAAAGAAGTACACACCACTGCACCCCACCCCATCCATCTGTGTCTGTCTGTCTCTCTTTTTCTTATTAACATCTCCACTCGCATTCTGTTCTGAGGACTAGTCTTTGCTACACAGAATTCAGTGGGTAGAAACGCAAATCTTTAGACTCCCATGAAATTGTCACAGTCAAGCCTTGCCACCTTTAGTCAACTGCTACTGGAGGAAGTCATAACGGACATGCCTCCACCTGCTGCAAACCGGCTCAGATTAGCTGGGGACAGACCCTCTCAATGGAGGTATACTTTGTAGTTACTAAACCAAGCGAGACCCTTATTTGGAAACACACACCTCATTCTTTCGCATGTAACACTTTCTTCTCAGTTCAGAGTGAAAACATCTGGCAAGGATGAAGACTGACGATGATGCCATCTAGACCTCCCAAAAGATGACATCACTGAGCCTGATGAAAGAACCCATAGCAGAGGCCCCGAAGGCTGACGCCCTAATCTCTTAGCAAATGGAACAAGACAATCTGACACGGCGCCAAGATGAAATTGGCTATCCCATTGAGAGCACTGTGCTTAAAGCCATGGAAGCAACAGCCAAAGTGATATGCAACAAGAATTAGGCATAAGTTTTGTATATTCACACATACACACACTTTTCCTTAAGCTCAACATTTTTATCATATTAGAAGTTATGTTTGAAAAAGACTGGCGTCCTTCTATCTGTAAGGCAAATATACTGTATTTAAATGACTTTAAAAAAAAAAGATTTATTTATTATATGTAAGTACACTTCAGATACCAGAAGAGGGCATCAAATCTTTTTATGGATGGTTGTGAGCTACCATGTGGGTGCTGGAATTTGAACTCATGACCTTCGGAAGAGCAGTCGGTGCTCTTACCTGCTGAGCCATCTCTCCAGCCCCTTAAGTGACTTTTAATATGCACATTATACACTTGCATTCAGAGGCATGCCTGGAGGAAACAACCCAGAAAAGCCTTGCAGGCACATCAAGACTTCCCAGTGAACATGAGTTCTTTCAGTGGGTGTTGTTTGTGTCCTCAGAACACTCAGCACGTACTGCTAACAAACCAAGCCATTCATGCAGAGAGGGCAAGTGCTACAGCACATTTGATAAGTGCAACTCTTAAACAAATTTCTCATTAAAAGTTGGATGAGATTTTTGTTTTTTATTTATGCCTTGTGCCTGTATGTATGTCTGGGTGCTGTGTGTGTGCTCATGCCCACGGAAGCCAGAAGAGGGAATCAGATCCCCCTGGAACTGGAGTTTTAAGTGGTTGGAAGCGACCACTTGGTACTTGAGATCAAACCCAGGTCTCTGGGATAGAAGCCAGTGCTCTTAAACACTGAACCATCTCTGCTGAGATTTTTAGATTCAGTTCCTACCCATCTCCTGTCCTTCTCCAAGGAAAAGGGGGTACTTTGCAGAGATCAATGGAGGTGAAGGCCAGAAAAGTGAGGCAGAGAATTACCAGAGCATCTCCCTGGAGTCAGTAACAGGGACCTGCAGAGTACCTCCTCCTAGCATTGTGAAGGAACATATGCCAGTCCTGTGTTACCCAATTTGCACTCAGTCTAAGACTAAGTATGAGATGTGAGATTTCCCAGTCTATTGTCTAACTTCTTAGAAATGATAGTGAGTTCATTTTTTAAGTCAAATGATCTCATCAAAATGCTTTAGATGGATAGAACATTTAAAGGTGGAAACTGAAAATCCACATTGTTACCTATATCCCCATCCACCACTATGTGTGCTTATTATGCATGATCTGGACATGCCATGACCTAAAAGAATGCAAGGACCCTTTGTTATACTGACTTTTCAGTATGGAAAACTGTAATGAGTGGATGCACAAGGATTCACAGGACAAGACATATAACATGGACAGCAAAAGGTAAGCAGGACCATTACTGATTAAACATTGCCAACTTTCCTCCCTTGGTTAGAGTCACATGTGTAGCTCTTGTATTCATCTCACTGGATCCACAATTAGACTACAACCCCTCTAAAGGAAGGCAGTGTGCTTTTCTAAGAGATATCCTATAGAAGCATCCCTATTCTATGTATGACTCTGAAATATACCCATTTTCAAAATGGCTCAGGATGTGCTAACAAGAGCTAACAGGGCATCTGAAACCTTATCCTGGATAAAGGGAGTGTGGCTGAGATCTTAGGCGCCCAAGCCTGCACATCACCCTAACAGACCTGCCCTTTAAGACTCCCATAGTTTGAACTTCAACATCTATTCATTCTACAAATCACCCAAAGCTCAAATCCTTTGTGCTCCATCAGAAGCTGAAGGTAGCTTATAGTAGTGTAATTTCAAAAGCCAAAGACTGAAATGAATCTAATCAATTCTCAGTTGCACCTTGGCCAGGTGCCTCATGACTGGAAGAAATCTCTGAAACACACAAGCCAAGACTGGCATCATCTGGGGACAAAGCCAGCTCAAGGAACTGGTATCCTCTGAAAATCAGTCAGGGACATTCTTTCTGATCAGGTACCAACATTTAAATCATTATCTATTTTACTAGATTCCTCAATATATGTTCACAATCATGTTGATCTGTCATTAAAAAAATGTAAACCTTTTTTTTGTTGATGCAAATGAAATGAAGCAGCAGAGGACTGGAGTTAGCAGTTCATCATAAAGCCTGTCTTTATGCTGGTTTTAACAATTGTATAAATGAGAACTCCATTACCTGACAGGCAACCTTCCTCTCTCTTAGACAATTCCACCTCCCTATCTTATAATTACAGAGTTCTATTTATCCTTAAGCTTCCTATTATAGGTTAAAGGTAACATTTACCCCCCAAAAGGCTCATACACCTAAAAGTTTCATCCACAGCTTAAAGCACTATCTCACCGGTTGTGGACATCTCGGAGGTGGCGCCCAGCTGGGGACAGTGGGTCACTGAGAGGTGCTCTTCAATAATGTCCTCAGCCTGATTTTGGTTTTACTTCTGTTTCCTGACCCACTGACCTGGAAACAATCATCCTTGCACCATCCACAGGGTACCATAAATCCCACCATGCCTGCATTACCACGATGGATGGATGGCACCCTTTCAAACCATGAGCAGAAATAAATGCTGCATGCCACGTGCCTGCTTTTCAGGTAGTTTATCATGGTGACCAAAACAACACTGGAAATTGATACCAAGAAATGACTGTTGTGTAAACCATGACCATATGCCTCATAGGCCACCGAAACAGGTTGGCAGAAGAATCTGAAAGCGTACAAAGCTACAGGTAGCTTTAGAATGCTCTAGAATGTTGGGAGTTTAATGAACAGATCTGGTGGGAATTCAGAAGACGATAAAAATAAGGTGGACAGTGAAGGCCCAGCTCACGGAGTTCTAGAAACAGATCTCAACTGGGAGATAGACTACAGTAGAGGTCATTCATACTACATTTGGGCTAAGTACCCAGAGGCGTTCTGTCTGTGTCTTGGGAATCTGAGTCAGGTAGAATTCAAGAGAAATTGATGAATTAGTTGCAGGGAGGAAATTTCAAAGCAGTATCCCTTTCAGCACACAGCATGGTTATCACTCACTGCCTTTAGCCAGACTTACAGTGAAAAAGAAAAGAACAAGGAACAGAAGGATTTAGAAAGCTCACAGTCATTGGAGGAACAGAGCATGAGCTTAGCCTATACTGCAGTATAGCAGGTATGGCCAAAGTAGGTGTGGTTGTTCAAGAGATCAGCACAGTTAAAGAGATACTGTTCAGTTTACACTGGGACAACAGGAATGTATCTTCAGCAAGACCTCATCCATAAAAGGCTCCAGGGTTGTACACATTCACTTGAAATGCAACACCTGAAAAATTAGTGTTTGAATGGAATGTTTCTCTATGGAGTTCCCTGGCCCCAAACTGCCACCTAGGGAGATGGTCTCCCCAGTTCAGCCACAGTTCCCTATGGTTCAGGGAACCAGTCTACATCTTAAGCTAGCAGTGTAACTTGGTACCATCACCTACATACTAATAGCTTTACAGACATGCAGAATCCAAGGGTTACAGGGTTAAAGTGGAAGAAAGCTGCTAATGGGAGATGACATGCAGCAGAGTCCTGCATCCAGCATAGCACTCCTGATTAGACTACGCATGCACAATACTATGAAGGTTCAGCCTGCGTTATAATAGAGACCTTATAATAGAGACCTTAGGATGCTGGAGATGCACATGCAAGGAGTGATGGACATCTATTGGGAACAATGCAGGCACTGAGTGAGGCTAGTCCAGTAGACAGTCCAAGTGTGGTTTAGGTCAACATCTGTATAGCTCTAGCTCCTCAGACCACTAGAGCCCAGATGATTCCACTAAAATCGCCAGTTGCCTGATGTGGAGCTGCAGTGTTCAATGTCTGTCCTAAGGGTTCAGTCTTTTTGGTCCAATCATTCATTTCCATCCTCCTGCTCCTCTCTTTTGGAATGGCAATGTGTACCCTGTAGTATTGTGTTTATCCTTCATAAACACAAACTCAAAAATCATTAAGACTATGCATAGGGAATGATTCTGCTTGTACTGTAACTGAAGTAGGCAAGTCCAAAGGCAGATAGTAGAGTGGTGCCTTCCAGAGGCCTGGCCTGAGCACTAGGTATTTGACAGGTATGGAGTTTCAGTAAAGCAAACAAGGAAAGACTCTGAAGATAGGTTGTGAAGATGGTTACCTAAAGAGCCACAGCATACCTGGAAGCATTTTGTTTGTTTATACATATACATACACAGGTAACCACACAAACCTTAGCAGTGACTATGCTGTCCTGACACTGTGTGTATCTAAGTGTTAGAGTATTCGCCTGTTGTATCAACTGTTCTATTGCTGTAACAAAATGCCATGATCAAAGTCACTCACAGAAGGAAATATTTGGTCTTACGGTTTCAGAAGAGCCCATCACCACCTCAGCAGAGAAGTGTGGGAGCCTAAAACAGCAAGCTGAGGGCTCACATCAAATGAAACAGAATTAGCTCAATAGGGATGAGGCTGGGGCTTTGAGATCTCAAGGTCTACCCCACTTCCAGTGACACAGTTCCTTCAGCAAGATCACACCTCCTAAATTGCCTGAACAGGTGCCACCGACTGGAGACCAAGTAGTCAAATACCTTAGACTGAGGAGGGGGTGAACATCTTATTGAACCACCATACCAGGAATGAGGGAGGAGGCTCTGGGCTTCAGCCTTATTACTGGACAAAAATAAAAAGACTGTTTCCAGGAAATAAGTGGTTTTCTTGTTGGTTGTAAACTGCCTATGGTCTAATCTTAAAAACTTCTTCAAAACATTTTATTATCATTACAACAAAGAAGGAAAACCCTTTTTAAATTATTCCTTCAAAAAAAGAAGAAGAAGAAGAAGAAGCCATCAACAACAACAAGAGTTATCGCCAGTGTACTGGGCACTGTACCTATTCCAGATTTATGTTTCTATGGTAATACCTTACCTTTACATATGAAAAACAGCACAACATGTAATACACATAAAAAGAAGAAAAATATTTAAGACACTGTGCTTACCATATAACACAACAATTTTTAAAAAGCTATTATTTTAATGAGTGAATGCGTTCTCACACTACAAAGGGACCTAGTCCCTAAAATGTGGTAAGTAAAAGTAACAACTGCCTCCCTCCATACCCTGGTCAGCTGTCAGTAGTTCAAATCCCACACTGGAGTCTCACATAAAGCATAACAAGAATGCAAATCATTTTAAGAACTTTCACAGACTGACTCTCCCCTCCTCTACCCTCACAGAGAAATAACAGAGCCCTCCCCTGGCCTCACCTCTACCTTCAGTGACAACCAAATCAAAGCTCTCCCCCTTCCTCAGCCTCACCTCTGCCTTCAGTGCCAGCCAAGTCGATGGGAAGGGCAATGCCAATGCACTTTTTACCTTCTGTCCTTATTCTGCATCTCTCACAAATCTACCCAGGTGAAAACCAACCAAAAATGCATGCCCAATTCACATATAGACCCCTCATACACCAAGAATTAAACTTAAACATAAAAGAATTAAAATCAAACTTAAACTTTTAAACTTCAGCAATTAAGCTAACTCTTTGACATACAAAGGAACAACCATGAATAATTCTTAGAAAGTGTTCTTCGTAAAAATCCAAAGAAAGACAGGCAGCCTGGTGCAGCTCAACATGCTTTTCACCACAACCTTACCTTGCCAGAGTAAACGTGTGTGTGTGTGTGTGTGTGTGTGTGTGTGTGTGTGTGTGTGTGTGTGTGTTAGCAACCTTTACACTCTCAGAACCATTTCCAAACAACTCCACCTACGCTGTATTCAATAAGGGCACAGCGGTGTCCATGGCTGAGGAGCGTCTGTCAGTCAAGAGCAGCGGTAACTGCATTTAGATCTGTTTCAGGAAGTTCAACAACTATACACATGTGAACTAGACAGGATAAGAGAAAAAAATCCCCCTCTCTAAGTGTATAACTAGAAGAATCCTTGAACAAAGCCATGGTAGAGCATACATTAGTAGGTACCATTCTAAAATGGAGGGGAAAAAAAGAGGCCAGAAAGTAGGGAAGAAAAAATGGTACATGATCAGAAACTATCTGCCTTCAGAGAAGTTATAAAAAAAGACAGCAGGTTCCAGAACATGGCTGGCCACAGATTCTAGGCCACAGATGTAGAGAGAGAAGGGACAGAAGAGAAGCAAGAACTGGACACACAGTGGGAGAAGCAAGGGGACAAGGCAAGCTGAAGAAAGAAAACAAGGATTTCAAATCCATGTATTTATTATTTAAGAATATCATAAACGTATACCATGCACTGAAGTTGTTACTGTTTACCTAATGTTGATTACAAACTTTTTTGTTATTCTACCTTGCCAAGCAGACCCATCAACATCCATGATAACTACATCAACATCAAACCTGCTTTGCCAAAGTAACTCATCTTTACTGTGACCAGTACTAAAGAGACTTCCTAGTGTAGTGGAAAGCAAAGGTCTCAGACTGATCAATCCCACTCTGTCTCTTTGCTGATTGGCAAGATCAAGTCTCGTGATCTGTATGAAAACTACTTTCACCGTCTTAAAAGTGGACATTACAGAGAACCTCTTCCTTCTCTGCATATTGAGGCAAAGGTTCTATGGAATTTTTGAACTCCATTTTTCGTGGAACTACAAGTCATACCTAAGTGGTTAGAGTCAAAGTGTCTGGAAGGATTTCTGGAGGGCTCTGAGACTTGAAAGGAGACTGCAAAGGGAAACAAAGAAGTGAGAGACAAAAGCAAGAAAACTCTGGCCACCACCGGCAGAACACAAACTCAGAGAACACAACCGAGGATATACGGCAAAGGGCTGAGATAAGTGGAGCTGGTGGTCATGGCTCTCAAAGACCTACACAGTTTCAAGGAATACAAAGTAAATTCTGTTTAAAAGCTTCAGACGAATCAAGCTTGCAGGAAGCATCCCTCTTGCTAATAAGGCAGCAGGGACAGACAGGCCTAGGCTGTAAAGACTAGAAAGCTGCCCTGGATTCTCTCCATACCACATGACCTTTTGGAAAAATACAGTAGACAGCTATTGAGGAAGACACTTGACATCACACTCTAGCCTCTACACACATGTGCACATGCCCCTGCACATATACATATGAACACATATACACACATATAAATGAGAAAAATAATTTTTAAAAATGTGTTCTATTAGGAACTGGAGAGATGGCTCAGCAGTTAACAGTATATGCTGATCTTCCAGCAGACCTAGATTCAGATCCCAGCACCCACATCAAGCAACTCACAACCATGTGTAACTCTAGTTCTAGGTCGATCCAGGGATCTAACACCATCTTCTGGCCTCTGGGGGCACCAGGCATGCATGTGGTACACACAAATTCATGAACACACGTGCTTGCATGTGCATACCACACACAAAGAAATAAATCTGAAAAAAAAAGTTATTCAACAGAAAATAAAAGAGCTGATCAATAGACAAAAACCACTCTTTAGTATCATATTGCCTTGAGATCAAAGTCATGAATGAATGACATGGAATAAATTTTAGAAATGTCAGAAACAACTATCATCCAAGGAGAAAACGAAGAAAAAGAGAAAGCTGGGAAGAGAATGAGAAGAAGAAAAGGGAACCAGATGGGAAAAAGAAAGAGAAAGAGTAGTGGGACCCAGCTTAAATATAAAATCCGGGGGGACTGGCAATAAAGAGAAGAAAATATGGACTAGAAGAAGACAAAAACATTCAGGAACATAAATGTCACAAAAAACTAGATACATTCTACATGGACATCAGTCACAATAGATATACACGAAACAAAGGACGAGGCAGAAAATGTAAGAACAAAGAAATGGAACTAAACTAAGTGACAAGAGTTAGGAAGAATGATAGATTATGTTTTTCCCAGGGTCCCACACATTCTAGGGAAGTACTCTACTACAAAGCTATATCCCTATATACCACCCCCGAGTTATACATTTTGAAGAACAGTAAATACGATTCAACATTATATATATACACATTATATATATAACATTATATACATTATATATAACATTATATATACATATATATGCATATATATGTATATATATATGATCCCTAGAAGGTGACCATGAACATAAGTCTACTATTCAAGAAATACTTGAACAAAGAGACTTAACTCTACAAATTAATAAGGTACTGAAACCTTACATAGGACTCACCAAAAGCAACCAAGCGTGTCCTAGTAAAATTAAGCTCATGGAACTTGCTTTTCCTTCCCTTTGGTAGTAGAGATCACACCCAGGGTTTCTCACAAGGTAGAGGCACACACTCTACCACAGAGCTGCAGCTCTAAACCCTTGTAGAATCTTTTCATTTGCTGATAGTATCTCACTGAATTGCCCAGGCTAACCCTGATATCTCTCTCCTTCCTCTCTCCCTACCCCCCGCCTCAGCTATGCCCCTCATATGCAACCTTTCTGCCTCAGCCTCTAGAACAGATGGGATTATGGGTCAACATCACCACTGAATATGACTTTAGATGTGAAGAACAACTTCTGACACATAGGCAAAAAGAAAATGAAATTAGGTGACCTGTGAGAGGGAAATGTGTCAAGCATATTTTATACCGTACCATAACTCACTAGAATAGTTCTTCACAATACTTAAAATCTTTGATCAAACTGGGAGCCAATGAACTCATAAGCATCTAAGCCTTCCTTCAGAGAGAGCAGAGTAGCCATTAAGAGGAGTGTTGGGGACTGCGATATCGATACTTCACGAGACGAGCAGAGGGGCTCTACATATGGTGCCATCAGTGAGAATATGTGGATTCTAGTCCAGCGAAAGCTCACTTGGCTAATTTAACTCTCTCCTCAATCAGGACCAAGCCTTAACAGAACTCCTAGGGTGTTTACTGGGCCATGCACTCCAATTTCATATCCCAAATCCTTGACACTGCCAACTTGGCTTCCTGGCTCTAAAGAACGATCTTCTCTTTGTATTTTAAAGCTGAGCTCTTCCCAGAGCATTCGTGATTAAAACCAAGTTTTGTCTCCCAACATGACTTCCTACCAAAGGTTTTATTCACGGCCCCAGGTTTTTAGAAGCTGCTTTCTATCTGG
This sequence comes from Tokudaia tokunoshimensis, assembly GCA_036184795.1. Classification (NCBI taxonomy): domain Eukaryota; kingdom Metazoa; phylum Chordata; class Mammalia; order Rodentia; family Muridae; genus Tokudaia; species Tokudaia tokunoshimensis. The sequence goes on from BTHU01000017.1 coordinate 81,273,894, forward strand.
TTTCTTTGTTTATTCTCCTTCCAAGTTCCTTAACAGCCAGAAAATACCTGGAGAGTAAAATATTATAGAGTTAAGTTCCATCTCTACCCTTCTCTTGTCTGCCAAGATCCTGGTCCCTCAAGTACTAGACACCACTTTTTTCTGGCTTTGCTAATTTTCTTTGTGGAAATATCAGTATATAAACTACTCTAGTTAAAAGCAGAAATACTTTTATGGTGAACTGAATTATGGCTTTCATCTCTGGAGACTCGCAGAATCCATATAACTTTTTTTTTTCTTAGAAGCTACTCTAAAAGCCCTTAAAGGCACTTAGTTAAATAGCAGCTGATATAACAGCCCAGATAAGCAGCATTCCATTATCCCAAATATCCAGCAGATTCTTCCCATATGTTCCTTCCACATCCCCGTCCTTGTGATTTCCTGGACTTTGATCCACTTATATTTGGCAACTCCCACTTCTGAGTTACTCATTGCAGGACTTCCTTTCTGTTACAGAAAAGCATTCCTCCTGAGCCTACCTGGCCCACACTCCCAGTCACCCCAGACAACTTTATGCTGCAAATCCATCGATACCATCACACCTAGGCAAGGGAAGGTCAGTGCATGTGCCTCAAGTTTCCAAAGCCTCCTACACTTCCCTAACTCTCATCTTTAAATTCTGCCAATAACAGAACCTCACTTCCAGAGGAGAAAAACCAAATGCTCAAGTGTATTCCTAAAGTAAGCTAAGCTTTCCTTATCGGCTATCTAAGCCTTCTAGAAAATGTGGCAAAAGATACCATTACCTACATAATGGTTTGCTGTTTTCAGACTTCCCACACTATATATCTGTCTTCAAGTGGTTCCTCTATGTCCTCTTCCAGATCAGGGTTACCTTGTTTCCTCCACCACCCAATCATGACAAAGGAAAACAAAGTCCTCAACTGTCTTTTAGGGTTACTATTGCTGAGAAGAAACACCAAGATCAAAAGGAAGCCAAGGAGGAAAGGGTTTATGTGACCTACACTTCTGTATCATAGTTCATCACTGAAAGAAGTCAGGAAAGGATCTCAAACAGGGACCTGGATGCAGGAGCTGTTGCAGTAGCTATGGGGATTAGGATTCTGCTTACTGGCTTGCTGAGTCTTCTTTCTTATTGAACCCAGGATCACCAGCTCAGGAATGGCCACACCCACAATGATATGAGACCTTCTTCATCAATCACTAAGTAAGAAAATACCTCACAGGCCTGCCTGTAGCTGGATCTGATTGAGTGATTTTCTCAACTGAGACTCCCTCCTCTCTGATGACTTAGCTTGTGTTAAGTAAACATCAAAGTAGCCAGCACAGCAACTAGAATGTAAATAAACAAACAAAAAAACACCACAAAGTGGTTTTACTGTTAACTGTGAACAGTTGAAAAAGACATGAAATCTTTCCCTCAGAAAATAGAAATGTGAAATATTCAGGCTAGGAAGATGGTGGCAATACCCTCTCATGGTCTGCCAGGGTCTCCAGGGACTAAAAGTCGAAAAGCATCTACAAGAAGAGGTAAGTAATGCCCAAGTAATTCTAACTCCACAGCAAAATTAAATAAGGAACTTTATAAAGCAGGAGATAAGTCCAGAGTGCATCCCAGAGGACCTGGCTTGGTTTGGAAAGTTCCCTACTCCCAGTAAGAGGGACGCCTACAGCAGAGTGCCGTGGGAGCCAAAGAGAAAAATGAAGAGTGTACACTCAGCTAAGAGAGCAGCAGTACCAGCAAAGGGAGATGCCTGGAACCCCTTCCCTTTTCAGGGCTAGGTGTTCAGCATCCAATGGAACAGCCCCAAGAGACCACTTCCAAAGGACCACTGATAAGGCTGGGACTGTATGTAGCTCAATGGTAGACTGCTTGCCTGGCATGCATACAGTCCTAGGCTCAATCCCCAGTACTGGGGGACAGGGGGAATCCATTGCTGTGTCAATGGCTCAGCACCCCAAGACCTTCTTTGAGAAGTATTGTCAAGATACTTAGAACAAGTGTCAAAAGACCATATCCTAAATCCTAGAAAAGTAACTTTGAATCAGAACAACACAAAGTAAGCTGAAAACCTGATAGCAGCCAAAGTCTGCAGAAAAACTTTCACATCATCACACATACTGGACCGTGGGAAGCACCACACAGCAGAGAGGTCAGCATTCACAACTCGACTCCTGAAGGACTGCCCAAAGATGTAACTGGCATCTGAGACTCCAGCTATGAAGAACTGCCCACTGACCAGATCACATTTGTTTCAATCTCCCAAAGGAAAATTTACAAAGGAAAGAATTTCATTGGACTCACAGCCCGAACATGTTAGAATTGATACAGTGTAGCAAGGGCATGGGGCTAGGTGGCTGGAGAAGCAGTAGATGTCTTCCTGGTCAACAAGGCCAGGCTTGGCAGTTTGTCATCATTCTTGTTACTTTAAACAATTTCAGTTTCCTAGCCTTGATGGTTTGCATATGCTAGGCCCAGGGAGTGGTGCTATTAGAAGGTGTGGCCCTGTTGGAGTAGGTGTGACCTTGTTGGAGTGGATGTGCCACGGTGGGTGTGGGCTTTAAGACCCTTATTCTAGCTGCCTAGAAGCCAGTATTTTGCTAGCAACCTTCAGATGAAGATGTAGAACTCTCAGCTCCTCCTGCATCATGCCTGTCTGGATGCTGACATGTTCCCATCTTGATAACAAACTGAACCTCTGAACCTGTAAGCCAGCCCCCATTAAATGTTGTCCTTATAAGAGTTGCCTTGGTCATGGTATCTGTTCACAGCAGTAAAACCATAACTAAGACACTCACCTATGAAATGATAGTGTTGATAATATTATTGCTGAGGCCTTGACGACTTTTACAACCTCTAAACTAGTAGACATTGTGGCAGGCCTGACACCCCTTGGTCCTCCACTATACATTTATGAACCTTCACCTAAGAGGACCTGCGTGTGCTAAGGAACATCAAGGAAAAACAGACATGATTGGTGAGGTTAAGACAGAGATTTGGGAAACAGAAGTGAAACTGCCACACACTGAGCTGGCCACCATTAAACCATCTGATAACAGGTCAGAGTCCCTTAAAAGCCAACTTCACTGGATTAAACAGTTATCTATCAATTCCACTGACAAGGCTAGGGGCAGTCTTCAAAGTACAGAGAGCACTTTCGAGGGAGGGCAGATATGACACTCATCTTGGAGTTCTTAAGGCAAGGAAGGAGATGGGAACCTTGAAGATGTCTGTGGGGAGATATTTAAATGACAGAACATGACTGCATCTCCTGATCCACACTCTTGCACAGCTTACAACCAAGGACAGGACTGAGTATGAATTTAACTGAGTATGAATTTAAACCTCTTTAAAGTATCTTAGCTGGGGTCTGAATGGCTCGGGGCCTCTCCAATGGCCTCCTTCTATACCCTAGACTGTGAGAGAGCAAAGAGGAGGGGAGCAGAGCTAACTATCTCCATCTCTTCACACAAAGCTATGGACACACGCAAGCCAACTCCCTGATCATTATTCCAGAACTACCATTTCCCATAGTGGTGAGCCCACCTTGCTACATATGCACAATGAAGTTGCAGGGGTGTCTTTTGGAGCCAATGGAGTCGTAGAAGACCCAGAGGTCACAAGTGTGGAGTTTTGAAGGCTCATTATGGCATTAATGACTCTCACAGCCTGGTGGAACTACATCATTAAAAACAAGTGATGTTTTCCTCTTCCAAGACAGCAGCTCAAATCTAAGGCAGTGGTCCTCAACCTTCCTAATGCTACGATCTTTTAATATAGTTCCTCATGTTATGGTGACCCCCCAACCATAAAATTATTTTTGTTTTTACCTCATAACTGTAATTTTGCTACTATTATGAATCATGATGTAAACATGTGTTTTCTGATGGTCTTAGGTGACCCCTGTGAAAGGGTCAAGACTCACAGGGTAGGAAATGCTGCTCTAAGTCTATGATGTGTCCTCCCCTCAGCACACCTGGAGACTGCAGAAGCTCTGCTAGTGTAAAGCAAGTTTGTTGGTCAAACTACCTAGCAAGGATCATCTGACTAGACACAGGAGCCAAAACCCCCTGAAAAGGAGTAAACAGAAGGGTTCCTGGTCCTTTGGGCACTTGCTTCTCGGAGCTAGCACCTGGATAGTTACAAAAGCCCCCTTCAATGAGGATTACTGGCTAACTCTGGCTGGTGACACTCTTGAACTGTTTTAGTATCCCTCTTTATTATTAAGTCATTTTGCGTGCACGCGCACACACGCGCGCACACACACACACACATGTTACTGAGAATAACAGCCACATCACAAAATGTTTTAAGATTACAACATAAAAGCATTCACAGGGGGTTAACAAGATGCTTCAACTGGCCAAGGGACTTGCTGCCAAGCATGAGTTCAGTTCCTGGAATCCATGTGGAGGAGGAAAAGAACTCCCAAAAGCTGTCCTGTTACACACACACACACACACAGGCACAAATGATTGTTTTTAAACTTTAGTTAAAAGTTTTTTCCAGAAAACAACTCCTTCCTGCCTTTAATTCATAAAATATTCCACTGCAACAGACCAGTGTTTCTTTGAAAATCTGTTTATTCAGCTCCCCATTTCTGTGTATTGAACCCAAAGTCTTATGCATATCAAGCACTGAGCTATACCTTTAGTCCAAACCCTCTTCTCTGATTTATCACCTAACTACTATTCGGCCATTAGGAGATGTATCAAAACCACTCCACACTGTATGGAGATATTCCTTCAAGCCATACTGTTTCCCAAATTCATCTCCAGAGTGACTGTCTCATTTCATGATACAAACAACTTAAAAGCAATTTAGACACTGACTTTGGTATGGCGCTCCATCTACCTCTATAGCAAATGCAGGGGTTAATGGAATCACATTTTAGTAGCATCTAATTTACAACCGTCTGAGTTTGCTTACTATTGCTGCAATAAACACTTTGACCAAAAGCAACTTGGGGGAAGAAAGGGTTTATTTATCTCATACATCTCAAGCCACAGTCTGCCATTAAGGGAAGGAGGACAGAAGCTGAATTGAGAACGTGGATATAGGAACCGAAGTAGAAACCTTGCTGGAGCACTGCTGCCCAGCTCCCTGTCAGCTTGCTCAGCCTCCTTTTTTACATAACTCATGGCTACCTCTCCTGGGGCAGCATGGCCCACAGTGGGCAGGGCCCTCCCACATCAATCATTAGTCAAGAAAAATGTCCCACAGACTTGTGTACAGGCAAATCTGATGAAGGCAATTCCTCATGAGGCGCCTCCTTCCCAGGTGACTCTAGTTTGTGTCAAGTTGACAAAAGACTAGCCAACACAATAATAAAATGATACTCCCTCCACTCCCCCCTTCTTCTCTGGCTTCAAAATGCATAAAGCAAACCTCCTCTCCTCAATCAAAAAAAAAAATGACATTATCAGTCAGAGTAGAGAATGCCACCTACTGTGCACGCTTGCCTGGGAACTGCTCACTGTGCTAATTTTGTGTGAGGGACAGGTTCATGTTTTGTGAGTAATGAGTGGAAAAGCAGAAGCCACCATTTTCTTCCTTTTCCTTGAGGTCCTTCAAGCTCAGGAGGGAAAGGAAGACAGCTGAGACAATTGGGAAGTACTACATCAATAGGCACTAATCATCCCTTCAAAATGCAATGTACAGAAGACCACAAAGAAGAACATTCCATGCAAGACAGCCTGCCTATTGGGGAGTGTTTACCACTGGGGAAGGTGAGTTCACCCGAGAAATAAAAAGTGACCTGAACTTGCACTTTTTTTGCAACAGTTAGAATCCCGTCTGGGGCGGATCTAAATGGTTTGAAGCCCTGTTCTCTCTGTTGATTGCACCTGGGTTTCCCTTGGGAAAACTCACCCTGCTGCTGTGTGCTAACTGGCTTTTGGGGAGGCAATCTTTTTCTTACACACTCAGAAGTAGGGACAAACTGACTTTACCTTCTGCTGTGTACCCAAACTAGGCTGGTGTCCTAATCCAAGCACATCTTCTTACTGCTATCTTTTATAAAGTCTAAGTGGGTCAGGAAACCTCAGGTGGTCCATAATGGAGTTGAGGAGGTCGCCCTTGGTGCTTTTATAATTGCATAGTTCTTATTCTTTAAGTATCTCATTCACGTCATTGTAATATGATTTTTGTGTGAAGTATTTACTTTAAACTTTAACTCTTTTTTATGTTCTTAAGGCATTTTCTTGAATTTGTTTGTGATAGATTGTTTATGAGAAGGGTTAACAGTAACTGAAAGATGGGCAGCTAGATTTAGGCAAGAGTCCCCACTAGCATGCCCCATCTGGAATTCATAGACTCAAATGATGCTACAATCTCTACCTCTCCAGCTACTGAGATCATAGACATATACCACAATGACTAACCTAAACTTAACCAAAAAAAAAAATCTCTACAGTTCTAATGAGCATATACATATTCCTGTGGATTTTCTCTCCATTCTCCAGATGAGCCAAATGAACAGCTGAATGATCCCAATGGAATTCTGCAATGCAACCTCAAAATGTAGACCTTTTCCAATCCTGAAATTTATAGACATTATCTTGTCCACATCCAGGTTAACTCACCACATTTTTTTACAAAGAACAACAAAACTCCAACGACATTACCAGTGAGTGGTTACAGTGACTAAGACGTTGATGTATCCCTGTGAAATCTCCCCATAATAGTCAACTTGATGGAAACATCACTCTGTTGGGGGCAATCTGCAGATAGCACTGGAGAAATGTTATCTTGAATAGTTAGGGCAAAGAATGGTGAGACCACTGTAGAAAGACTCAACAGTCCCTCAGTCTGGCGAAAGCCAAAACTTGAGGGATGGTAGAGCTGCTTGTGATAGACCCATACCTCCAAGACTGTAGTCAGGACACAAGATACTCTCTCATGTGAAGGATGGATCTGTAGACCTCTAGAACATTGGGGGCCCTGTGGGTCACACTCAGCTGTGTTACTCTAAACTATCCAAGATTCAAATCTGTCCCTTTGTGACACTATGAGGGTGAAATGGGATCATATTTGTATGTTATGTACATCCATTAAATGTTCTGGCATACAAGAATGATTTAATAAACTCTTGTTGATTCAACAGTTCAGTGGAAGACTGGATGAACATATTTGAAATATAAAATAACAGTTTTATCAATCCTATGTTGTCCCCAGTAACAGTCATAACTTCTAATTTCTTAGCCTTATAGCAACCCTTTGAGGGATAGAAATGTCATTCTTCCAACTGTTCAGAAGAGGGAACTGATTTTTAAAACTTGACTATGACCACAAAATACCAAAGGGCAGAACTTTGTTTCCAGAACCTACACCTCATAAGAAATCGTTTCTTCAATGGAAGCCTAACTCTGAAAAATCTTCTAAACAAAACTGTAAAATAGGAAAAGAAATTTTTTTAAAAATCTTTTGACTATGAGTATAGTCATTTTTTTTTTACTATGCACTTCAGATGATATAAACCAAAACAAGTCAAGCCAAGCCAAACTGAACTGAAGAGCAAGCCCATCTGGAAGCTGTTATTCCAGAAGGAAAGAGCAAAGGAAGCTCAGAAACCTCAAACTGGGGGATGAAGAATGAAGGTCAAGGCAGAAGGAAGAAGAGTTTGGCGGAAGCAAAAGGAGCCAGCCAGCTGAGGGTGCGTGGTGAGACTGCTGCTCTTAAGTTTCCACACATCCCAAGGGAGTGTGGCTACCTTCTTGAACCACATTATACTACGGAGTCAGGATGCAGCCCTCTTCTGACCCTTCAGGGGCACAAAGCCCAAACATGGTTTATACAAACATGCAGAAAAAGCACTTAAATGCATAAGTATAATAACAACAACAACAATAATAATTCCTCCAAATCCTTCCTGCATCTCTGGCCTCTAGCAAGGAAAAAGTTGCAAGGGCTCCAAGGACAGCCAAGAAAGAAATCGCTTTTCTTTGGGGACTTTTTATCCTAAACTGCCTACACCTATTTCCACCTGCTGTTTCATCAGCCCCCACTCTGAGGAAGCCACCCTAACTACTGCTTTGGCAGTGGGGTAATGACCCCCCTGGTTTCTTCCAACTGAACGGTGTCATCATCACACAAGAAGGAGCAGCTGGACCGCTGTGCTTCACTTACTACTAGAGCCTGTGATGTATCTGAGTCCTTCAACTGAGCGAGACGCAACAATACATGTACTACCCATGCAGGAGAGTTTTATTTTATTTGGGTTTCTGTTATTTTCTTTTCTATGATTTGGGAGTGGATAGAGAGACTAGTTTAAAAGACATAGCTCATGTATTAGAAAATGCCTTTCTCTCCATTAAAAACAGTATTCAGAAAGCAAAGGGGATCTAGTTCCCTTTGACAGGTATGAAAAGACTTCAGAGGACATGAGTGATCCCTGGGTTGGCTCAGCATCATCAGGGTAAGCATTGTCCAGCATCACCAGTGAGAGAGAGAGAGAGACAGAGAGAGAGAGGAAGAGAGAGGGAGAGACAGAGAGAGAGAGAGAGAGGGAGAGACAGAGAGAGAGAGGGGGAGAGAGAGAGAGAGAGAGAGGGAGAGAGAGAGAGACAGAGAGAGAGGGAGAGAGAGAGAGACAGAGAGAGAGGGAGAGAGAGAGACAGAGAGAGAGGGAGAGAGAGAGACAGAGAGAGAGAGAGAGAGAGAGAGAGAGAGAGAGAGAGAGCCAGTATCATCAATGTAATAAGCATAGGCCAGCAGCAGCATCAGAGTGTACTTGGCAAACAGTCGACTGGTTGCTGGAAAAATTCAGAGAATTACTCAGTTCCTTAAGGACTGATGACCCCAATACATCCTTCTAGAAATAAAGAACCAAACACTTTACTCTTGGACCATGGCCAATTTCTCATCTTAGGCCCCTACACTCCAAACCAGAAGGACCATCTGCAGATTTTTCTCTTATCCCTCTGCATCTGAAAAGATGTCCAGAGTCCCCAGAGTCCTGCAGCTTCAGGGCTCCTCTCACTGGGTCACTACAAATAGCCTTCTTTCAACAGAGACAGCATCAATTTCAACAGACGCACACGTGTGCCTTTGGCTTCCGATAGATCAGTAAATGTTTGCCTGTCAGTAATACATCTGCTAATAACGATGCAAAGTGTCTCCCATGAGCGACACCAAAACCAGAGAAATACTGTAGGCATTAACCTACCCCAAATCAACCTGTGGTTCCTTAATATCTCCTTCTTCAGGTACTAGCAATCCTTCCTGCAGCAGTTGCTTTTAACAGTTTTCTCTGAAACTAAATATCATCCTAGCAAGCTGTTACTCCCCACCACAGACCACAGCACTACTGAGAACTAATAACTGAGCTTCAAACACCAGGCTTGGCAAACTCTGGCTACAAAAAAAACACACACACACATTAATTTCATGATGACATTTTAGAGGTCTCCACAAAATCACATTTCCAAGTGAAATAAATCCAGTCCCCCTAAATTAGGCTGCGTTGGAACAAGGCAACAAGCAGCCAGAGCCAGCGATGAATTACACAGGGCATGCTAACTGCTAGTTTTATCCAGAAATAGCTGAAGACTACAGGATTTTTGTTGTTGTTAAAATAACTACAGTCTTTATTCAAGGGCTGAGCAAATGCATCTGATTTACTTGCATGCTTCAGCTTCTAAACATAATCACATCTATATGTACTTGTTAGAGAGAGAGAGAACGAGAACACCTCAAGGGCTAGGATACAGGTAGCCAGGGAAGACAACTGGTGACCAAGAGAAAAGAGCCTGGATACATCTACCAGCATCCTCAGACATGCCATATGGGTGTGAGGCTGTTTCATTGCCTGTTTCCTCTGTTGCATCCCACCCAGACCTTGCTGAGAAATGGGACAGAGCAAAATGATTCCTTAACATCATCTTTAGCATCATCATCATTTTTCCCACAGGTGAAGACTAAAAACAGTGTTGAGGAAAGGTAACAGCAGAGGAAGAATCTTACCTTAGATACACTTAGAGTGCAGGACTGAGAAGATGAGTGCTTGCCATGCAAGTGTAAGGACCAGAGCTCAGATCCCCAGTACATACATAAAAGCTAGGCAGGGTAGCCCGGGCCTGTAATCCCAACCCAGGGAGGCAAAGATGGAGAGATCCAGCCCGGCTAGATGAATTGAAGACCTTCAGTTTCAGTAAGATGTCAAAAAAGATGGACGCCTAAAGTTGTCCTCTACACATGTGCACACATGTGTGCACACACACATACATGTGCACACATATAGCACAAAAGAAGAAAAAGGGGGGAGGAGGGATCAAGGGAGAAAATTGGCTAATGTACAATTTGTGAGGGTTTAAATGAGAGCAGCCATGAATAAAACTGATACATGGATATATTTTTACCACTGTCCTGGTTCCCCAGCAACAAGGCGAGCATCTTTCCATGTGTGTGAGTTTGGTCAAAAAGATTAATATCTCAACCCTTACAAGGCTACACTGTGGACTAGAAGGTTTAATTTGGAGCCTTAGCCCTGTTCAGAAATAACCCACGGCTCACTTACTCCCCGTCGCCTCTAAACATGACCCAGTTTTTCTCCATCACCACATGCCCAGGTCTCACATTCTATAATATTCCACAGAGAAACCCTCCTCATGGTCGTCGGCTGTATCATAAGCTCTTCTGGGATTAATGAAACTGTGGGAAAAGACTGTCCTTGATCAAGTAAGTTTAGAAAATCCCAGGCTAAATGACATTAAGGTTTTTTTTTTTAAATACAGAATTGTTTCTAATATGCTAAAAGCACATTAAGAATCTTCAAGAAACAGAGAGGGGTAACAGGCATAACTAATAAGCCCGGTGATTGGAAAGCCTTTCCCCTACCTCCTAAAATGAAGTGCCTCTGAACACATCGGCCAGGCTCTGGGCTCACCTTCCTCTTCAGCTGGCAGCATCCACTCTGCCCAGAACGTGGAAAATGCTAAGGACACAAAATGAAAATGATATACATACTCCTCAAGCTACAAAGCACAGAGGATTCAGAGACACTAAAAGGCAAGCCACTCCGGAAGCTAAGGTACCGATGTGTTTTAGAGAACGAACTAGTCGCCAGCTGCCAGGTCACCACGCCATCTCTGGTTCTCAGAGGTGCCTGTTCAGACTTAGAAATACAAGCTCAGAGTGAGTCTTTAAAAGGATATTATCACCAGCCTGCACTTTGGCCCCATGAACATACACTATACCAAGTGGTTCTCAAAGACCCTTTCGCAGGGGTTGCCTATGACCATCGGAAAACACAGATATTTACATTACAGTTCATAACAGTAACAAGATTACAGTTATGAGGTAGCAATGAAAATGATTTTATGACTGGGAGATCATCACAACATGAGGAACTGAATTAAAGGGTTGCAGTGTTAGGAAGATTGAGAACCACTGCACTATATCCACTTTAATGAACTTTATTTCACTGTTTATGAAACCAAGGAACCCTTGGATAGTGGTGGCTAATAAGGATGATATAAAGATACCAGATCCCCTCATCCTGCTGACACTGAAGACCTCAGCTCATGGCTAATCCTCATACACATACCCATTCCTGCCAAATGAGCAAGAAATGTCACCCTGTCACAGGCTCCAGAGGAGGAAGGTGACCAAGGAAGCATCAAGAGCATACAGGTCTCCCCTTCAGACTAGAGGTCATAGCTAGTTCATGCATGTCACGTTCCAGAGACAAGACCAACAGAACACAAGTTGTCCCTCATCCTGGGTCCTGCAGAGGCTTGAGTCCTTACAACACCATCTGATGTGCCTTTGGAGGTTGGCCTCAGGGCTAGAATAGCACTACAGATGGGAAGGGGCCAGTAGAATCATGAGGAGAAGCTGCTTCCCTCTGCACTGGTCACTCTTCTGTGTAACCCACAGGTTACATCTGTACAAAAAATTGTTGACCGTCCAATCAGGCCTCTCCACAGACAAGCAAGGACCTGAAGTTTAGGAGGATTGAATTCCCCAGGGGCAAAGATGTTTTTAGGCAACATGCAGGGCCACAGATCCTGTGACCAGCTGTTGTTGATCCAAGTACAATTTTGAGCTCAAGAAATTGAATTATGTGAGTTCTAGATAAACACAGGTAGACATAGAAGCCACTTGGTGGGAGAGTTCCTCGGTCTCAACACCTCCCCTCCCTTGAACATTCGCCCATGGAAGCAACTGGCATCTCAGGATTCCTGTCAGAGAAGGTAGTAATTCTTCTCATGCCATAAAGCAGACTTACAAATATACGGATGAGAATACAAGTCAGCAAATGGTGAGCGATGGAAAAACACAGAGGACCAACATGTTCCTGAACTACATCTCTTAGAAGAAGCTGTGAGCTCTCCTGGCAGATGAAGAAAGCATGGGTAGAAGAACCTTCCAAAGCCATGTAATGAGTAAATGGTAAGTCCAAAGGAGCAAGCCTGAGCCTCTCGCCTACAACATTCATGCATTTCCCATAGTCATGTGATTACAACCTTGCATATATTATATATAAGTATTATTAATATATATATCATATATTAGAATAAACTGAAAGTAACTGCACAGAGAGGAAAATAATGGAATCCTGGGTGACTTCGGTCTTCCTGTCTTTTATTTTATTGTTAAGAATGTGAATTAAATAATAAATACTGCTCGTAACTCAATATTGCATGTGTGTCAGTAAAAGTATAATTTCCGTGACTTTTATTATACTCTCTTAAAACAAAATGAAAAGTCAGGTGAGGCACATGGCACATGCTTGCAATCCCAGCCCTGGGGCCGCTGAGTTGGGAGGGTTATAGGTTCAAAGGCAGCCTGGGCTACATGGTTCCAGGCCAGCTAGGGGTATACAGCAAAAACCCTATGTCACAATATAAAGGAAGGGAGCAGAGACAATGGAAGGAGGAGGAACATAGAAAAAAAACAAAGGAAGAACGGAGGAGGAATAACCAGTGCCAGCCATTGACAGGCGTGTGGAGGACAGAGCCCTAAATGCCACGTGCTACATACATGGTTAGCCTTTAGCACTGGGTCAGAGGCTTGAATTATGGATTTGCCAGAGTACGCCTCCCCTGCTTTTAGAAACCCTGGAGCTGTTTTTGGAGATGGAGCGTCTATTAGCTTGGCTCCCACAGTAACAGGAAGGGGAACAGGATGGTTGAAGACCCGTTCTACAATGCTATGTAACACGGCTAAGAAATAAACTCTTACTTCTTCTGTGAGTCTTAATAATGTTATGTTGTATATCTTTTTCTTATATTTATCCTTTTTTATGTGTATGAGTTTTCTGCCTGCGTATGTATTGCATTGTGAACATGAGGGGCACGAGGCTGGGAGAGGGCACCGGTTCCCCTGTGCTGTGACAACAGGCAACAGTGAGCACCACAGGGGTTCTGGGAACCAAACCTGGGTCCCCAGCAAGTGCTCTGAGCCATCTCCCCAGCTCTTTTTCACCCTTCAGAACATTTATGTATTTATCTGTGTAGGGGAAAGGCACACGTGCCACCCCACACATGGAGAAGTCAGAGAATGGCTTTCGGGAGTCAGTTCTCTCCTTCCACCATGTGAGTTCCAGGAACCGAACTCAGGTCAGAAAGGTTTGCTGTAAGCATCTCTACCTTCTGAGCCATCTCCTCAGCCCAAATTGTTTAATTCCAGGCCCGTCTTCATGACTCCTTCATAAAGGAGGATAAAGAGATGGGTCCACCCACAATGAGGTAAAGATTTAACAAAACTCAATCTGTCTCCTCATAGCTGGACTACCATGCTATCTAGCATGTGTGGAATACCACATCCCTCTGTACCTCAACCATACCATTCAACTGTTAATGCTTTCAATCAAGGAGTATTTGGAAATTATCCACTGAGTAAATTAGTAAGTGAATGCACTGGTTAGTATACAAAAACCAACAGTTGGTCTTATCTTCAGATGGCCGTCTTGGTAGCACGGGGGTTGCTGGTTTTATCATTTGGTTTTATGGAACACCACAGATTAAGCCTCAGCTGGAGCATGTAAGGATGTCTGCCAGTGCAGACTGGCTGGGGCAGAGCGAGTAGAGTGGAATGGAACACAACCGCACAGACATTCTCTCCAGGGGCTATTTTGCTGTGACTCAGAAGCCCAAACCCCTACCGGTCCTGGCACTTTGCTTTAGTTCCCTGTAACTTTTTATTGCCTGTAAACAGAAAATTCCTCACACTTAGTCAGCCTCAGGAAATTCAATTCCCTATGTGTCATAACAGAGCAGTGTGCAGGGCCCTTGTGCAGGACTTTCCTCAGGCAGCCAAGATGCAGAGCAGGGTCTATAGGTCTGCTCATGAGTGCTGGTAAGGGTGGGCCTTATAGAGACTGTGCCCTGCACATCTCTTAGTCCTCCTATCACAGGAGCTAAGATTTGATGGTAAATAAACAGCAGTTGATGAATAAAAGCCCTTTCCATGTTTGATGCACTCAAATTTCTTTTTCATTTAACTTTATTTTTTTACTTATTTCACTTTACATCCTATTCACTGCCCCCTCCCAGCCACCCCCATTCTTTTTAATACTCTAATTTCTTAAACTGTGCCAACTATTTGATTCCTTATTATTATACCTCACTAAATGTATTATTGCCACCAAAAAATAAAGATATATGCTAGTGAACAATAAAAAGTTCCCTCAAGACAATCTGAATTTGAATCTTCACAAAATGAGAATATATATATTCCAGTATAAGAATAAAGGACCCCCAAAATGATCAACAGATGAAAGAAATTATCAATTCTTCTGGTCAAGCAGAAATTCTGAAGGTTTCAGGGTTGGGTTTCCCAGAATAATATATAGAAATACTTGGAGGGATGCTTAGTATCGTACACGAGCAAAGGCCAAGCTGGAGAAGATTGCTTCAAACTTTTAAACCAACTATAAGCTAACCTTTCTGGGCATGCAAGGTGTCCAAACTTTTCTACTGGGGACAGACAGAAATGACCAGTTTCTTCTGTCTTTAAGGATAAGAGGCATGAGGTCACTGGAAATAAGGCAACAAAGTTACCTACTCTGATGGCAATGAGTGGAACGGATATGGCACCAGTAAAGGGGATAGAATGCTGTCTCCCAGGTACACACAGATAGGCAGGCGACAGGTCTTCCCCAGGGGTGTGACCCATACATTCGACTATAAGGACCAAACACTGCAACAGCTCTCTTTAAATGTCTAGGCATCGGACATTTGGGGGCTTTTAGCAACAAGAACTTGGGCTCTGGTCCTGCTTTTCTGTTCTTGTTGTTGTTTACAATTCAGACGTATCCAGAAATAAAATTAAATTAAATGAAAAAGAAATTCTAGTGCATCAAATGTGGAAAGGGCTTTTATCCATGAGTAGAAGGCTCATATTCAATGTGAAATGAGATCGAATGTATTTTATGGGCCATGTCCTATGGGGGGTTGGATAGTAACTGCATGCCCTAAAGTGAACTCCAGGATGCCCAGCAGCCACTGAACCTCTCCCATGATGCTCTAGCATCTATATGAAAATCATGGATACAGAAATCCTTCTTCGAGTAAGAGAAACATGATCCATTCCTAGAAGGCTGGGTACCCAAGTTCAGCAAGAAAGCATCAAATGAACTATGACCTAGACCCTTCAATATTCTCTCTCTCTACTGCAGCGCCAATGGCCCTGCACAACTAGATCTGCAGCTGGGCAGAAATCACTGATATAGGGACAGGCAGCCTCTAAACGATTTTACCACGGACTCCATCGGTATTAGTGACTTGGACTGCTGTGATCACTGTTTCTGATAGAAATAACTGAAGAAAAATTTGGCTTGGTTCATGGTTTCAGAGGGTCTTGGTCCATTACAGTAGAGAAAATGAGGATAGGCTATCAGAAGCACACAGTTCACACTGTTCACACCATGGTGGACCAGGAGCCAAAGGAGCAAGAAGAACCAGGGATGGAGCTACAGCCCTCAAAGATGCCTACCCCATACTAACCCACTCTAAACTAGCCTCCAGCTCCTAAATGTTCTGCAGCCAAACATAGGACCAGATGGAAAACCTATACTCACAGAGGGTAAACGAGTGAGACGCATTTCAGGCTCAAATAATAACAATCTCTCCCACTTTGTAAAGTATTTCATTCGACCACACGGCAATTCTTTTTTATTCATGTGTCTGTGTGGTATACACGAGTGGGAGTATGCATATCCTCATGTGTGTGATTGCATGTATGTGTAGGTGGGTACGAGTGCATATATGTGCCTGTGAGGTCCAAGGTTGACAGGAATCTTCCTTGATTGCTCTTTCAGCTTATTAAGTGAGACAGGGGCTCTCAACCCCAAGGTCATCATCACGGCTAGTCTAGCCAGCTGGTTGCTCTAGGGATCTCTTATTTCTGTCTTCCTAGGCTGGAGTTACAGGAGAGCCACCACGCCCACCTGGCATTTACATGGAGTCCAAACTCCACCCCTCTTGCTTGCTCTGTAACTACTGAACCAGCTCCCAGGACCCCCAGCTGGCAGTTCTTAATATCAGTCTTACTTAGGTTTTCTCTACCAGTCACCCAAAGACGGAGTCAGAACCTTTCATTCCACTGTGATTGAAAAATAGGCGACTCTACCGGAAAAGCTTAAACTTAATTGACTAAACAACCAAATCAACTATACCGCACTAAATTCTACTTATGTATTTCCAATGCCTTAAATAGTTCAATGTCCTGTTATCTCTTTTAATCTCTCCTAACACTGTAAACCATTGCACACAAGTTCTTGGTTAGGGTTTCTATTGCTGTGATAGAACACTATGACTAAAACTAACTTGGGGAGGGAAGGGTTTATCCATGCCTCAGGTCACATATCATCACTGAGAGAAGTCAGGGTCGTACTCAAAGCTGGAACCTGGAGGCAGGAGCTAAAGTAAAGGCCATAGAGGAATGTTGCTTACTGTCTGCTCCCCCTGGCTTGACAATTTACCTTTTCATATAACCCAAGACCACTTGCCTGGGGTTTCCCCCAGTGGGACGAAGTCCCCAAATCAATTATCAATCAAGAAAATGCTCCACAGACTTACATACGGGCTAAACTGATGGAGGCATTTCTCAGCCAAGGTTCTCTCTTCCCAGATGATGCTCGCGCATGTCGAGTTGACAAAATCACAAACAAGCACAAACACTACAGTAAGTCTCACACATTCTCACATTGCCTCATTTGTAAAATAAAAATAAGATGAATAAATAAAAGAATAAAGTGAAATCATAAGATTTGGTACCTGAGATGTAAATTGCATTGCGCCCTAGAACAGAGCTTTTTTGAGAATTCAGATACTGATTAAGGGGCACACCTGAAACAATTACTGACTAAGGTGGAGCCTGGGACCCCTACAGAGATGTGGAAGATGCCTAGAGGTGGAACCTTCAGCATCAATGCAAAACAGGGCAGGGCTGCAGTTCCTTGTAAGGTCCAACTGGTATATCTAAAAGCCCCAGTGCCAAAACATCTATAAACTCACGAGAGGCTGTATTTCCACACCCCTTTAGTTCTTCTGCCAAAGCTGCATATGTCTTTGCTTTTTTTTAGGTGTGTTTTTAATGCTTCTAAGTAAAACATTTACGTCAGTAAGTTCTCATGTTTGTTTGTATCTCAAAGTATACAAGGGATGGCCTACTGCCAATGTCTACAAGACTGCTATTGTGACCCTTAACTCACCTGGAAGCAGCAGTGTTTAGAGAGAGTTTCATAGCCAGGGAGTGATGGTGCACATCTTCAATCAAGAGGCAGAAGCAGACACATCTCTGTGAGGAGTTCGAGGCCAGCCTGCTCAATAGAATGAGTTCTAGGACAGCTAGGGCTATAAAGAGAAACCCTGTCTCAAAACAACAGCAACAACAACAACAAAACCAAAGAGATTCATTTGTAGTATAATATTGGTAACAATATTATACTAACTACTTTATGGATTTTTTTCTTTCTTTTTTTTTCTGTTGTTCCCATTACTAATATTTCAGTAATATTACAGACAAAGTCAGGTATTAGCAACTAAAATGCCCACTGCTGTAAGTTCAAGATACTGTTAGTTCTTACTGTTGTTAGTAAGTCCTGTTAGTCCTAACTGCTGTGAGTCTGAGAAATAGCTCCAACATAGATGGCCAGAAAGAGACGTCAATCAAGGCCTGCCCATTAAACAGAAGTGGAACAACCCTTTATTCGGATTTTTGGCTCAACTGATGGAAGGCATCTAAGGAGCTATTTTGTTAACCGAAACCAAGGTGGGAACATTTATTTGTTAATTTGTTTTGGCTGGGTTATAGTTCACTTAAATTTACCTGGAGGGTTATCAACGAGTTGCTGTAAGCTTTACTGTCTTAAAGAAACCACAAATCACAAAGTCTAACTGCAACAAATCCTTCAGTTCAGAATGTGAAACATATAATTCCCATGCCACAGTCTCCAGGGAGCAATTCTCTTTGGGGAAGGTGACAGTGATGGCTGGTCATTTACCTGATGGCTTGTAGGTCTACATGAGATTTAAAAAAAAAAAAAAACCTCAAATTAATAAACTCAAACTAGTTAACAGATAAGTTAGATTCCATCTCTTGGTCTCTTTTGATAGCACGTTTTAAACAGGTTTTTCTGTATTTCATCAATGCTATCAGCATTTCTTCAACGGCACAGCCTGACTTCTTCGCCACAGCAGTCAAGGTCCAAGAAAAATATGCAGGTAAAATGTAGAAAATGGTGGCAATTCAGACCCCGGGGAGGAAAGAAAAACTATTTCTTACACATCTGTTTGAGCCTAGACAAACCTCAGACGTCTAGTGTCAAGAAGGAGCCTCTCTCTCCCAGACACCGTTTGTTCTCACATCAGCTGAGCATCAGCAAACAGCCTCGGACACAAATAAAGAACACACAAAACAAGTAGGTCGCTCGACTAGAAAGCCTGCACAGAAGAGACTAGTTCACATTCTTGTTTTGATTGAACTCATTAGTTATTTCCTTTATGTATACTTACATCATTTCTCCCTCCCTCCAACCCCTTCCATGTCCTCCCCTCTCAAATCCACGACCCCCTTTCTCTTTATTATTGTTACATATATATAAATGAGAATAAATAAACACAAGCTGCTGAGTTCAGCCCGTGTTGGTAGTGTATCTGTTTTACCGGGTGACACATCTAATTGTCTATTTGTGTTGTTACATCACGCAATCTACAATCCAATCCCTTCCATCTCCCTGCCTATCTTGCCTAGATCATCCTCGGCCCACACTCAAGACATCTCACATTTGACATCATTAAAAAGATTTCTCTAATGCCCCCACACATCATGCCTGAAAAATGTTCCTACCTCTGGGGAGATCAGAACCTCGCTGAGCATCCCTTCAAAGACCTAACATTCTCCCAGGCCTGGATATGATACCATGGAATTCCAGGATGCCTCCGGGTTCCCTAGGAGTCAAAAATGTTATCTTTTGGACAGGGATATGGCTCGCTGGGTAAAAGTATGTATCCCTCAAACACAAATATCCCTAAAACTCATGAGAACCCAAGCATAGTGGCACATGTCTGTAATTTCACAGACAAGATATCGAGACAGGCGGATCCCAGAAAGCCAGCTAGCTCAGTGTTGGCAGCAACAAACAAGAGACCCTGTATCACAGTAGACTATGAACAATATTCAAGGCTGTTCTTAGACTCACACATGCAAAACTGTGGCACGGGTATTCCCACACTAACATCAACACACAGCACACATACACAGATTTAAAACAACAACAGCAGCAACTATTTTTAGGTTGCTCCATCTTCCTGCCCTTTCTGTATTGGATCCAAAAAGAACTTAGCAAACTACTTCCATCTGGAAGACTCTGTAATAATTATACAGCTCTGTGGTGACACTTTTTGAAAGGGTGGCCCATGTACACCAGCAACAACAGGACTTTAGGAGGTCATCTTCCTTGAAGGGCATGCTCACCCAGCAAATGCCCTCCCAGATGCACCAAGTGTGACTTTGCTGGGACTGCTGAGACACAGTCTGTTACAACTGGCATCAGTTGCCACAAGCAAGCGCTAAGAACCTGACCCTGGCAAGGCACATTTTACACTCCAGTGCCGCTCATCTGGGTGATACCAAGTGGGGAGGCAGGGGGGCAAGGAAGGCAGAGAAGGAAGCATTGGAGCGCGATGCCATGTACTGTGCCCAAGACACCCTGTCACAGGAACGACTTCGCCCACACAGACAGACCAAACCCACGAAACCAAGTTTTCAAACTGCGCTGAGCATGCCATAAAAAGCAGTTCTATTTCTAACCTCCCGCACCATGGAAAAATACAAACGGCACCAAGCAACCGAGACTCTCTGAAAGTCTTATTTTATACTCTTTCCCCACACCCACACCCAAACCTCCCCCACAAAAAAAAATCTTAGGTGGAAAATTTGCTAGCTTTTTTCAAAGTTTGACAATACTGTGATCAACTGATGAAGCTGCTGGTGCACTTGGATGTAGAAGAATTTGCTAAAGGCATTTTTCTGTTACAATTGTGGTTGTCTACTTGATGAAGGGGGGAAAACGTCATTTGGTAATAGAAGGGCAGAGGACTGAAGAGACAGTTCCATTAGGAATTGCCTGCCTTGCAAGCATGAAGACCTAAATTTAACCCCCAGAGCAATGTAAAAAAATTCTAAATTAAAGTGTTTTAAAGGTGTCCATGGTGCCGCATGCTTATAATCCCAGTAAAAAGAGACAGACTTGTTGGTCAGCCAGTCTCCTTCTATGTGGTAAGTTCCAGTCCAGTGAGAGACCATGTCTCAAAAGAAAAGGTAGATAGATCGTGGCTGAAGGGACACTCAAAGTTGCTCTCTGGCCTCCACAAATACAAACGTTACAGAATAAAATAATGGATGGCGAATGAGGCAGACAGAAATCCCAAGGTCTCCGGCCATGGATAGAAGGGCTCATGACGTGTCTCTGAGGTTTCTTCCTACTAGCCTTCCTCTTTGCATTTCCCAGCTTTTCGAGGATACACCCAGTGTTCTTGACACTTGTGCAGTGTTTCTGCTTCTCCCAGTGACACTCTTAACCCAAAGCCAGAGAATGGGGGACAGGGGAGGAAGAGGGGTGCTATGGCCTCCTGACTCCTGTTCACAGTCACACAGAGATGGTTACAGGGATAGACAGGCAAGAGGGTGGGGTTTCCAGACAAAGGGATATCCCGAATGGAGCCCTGAAAGAATTCAGGAGTCCTCTGAGAACCCAGGAGGACAGTGAAGGGATGTCCCCAGGCCTCCTCCTTTGCTCTCACCTCCCAAATAGCCAACATGGAGGCTAACCCATCATTGCCCAGCTTCCAGTGCAGCCCCCACAGGGATCTTCTATTCCTTCAAGTGGAGGCACCTCAGGCTGTCATCACAGCTGAGCTCCAATTGCTCTTATCTGGTCCCCTTCTCACCATCCATCCGTGTCCTTGTGCACCACAGAGATCATTTTGTACACACACATCACTTTATTTAGCAGGCACAGATGACGGAATACAAATGCTTTTCCCAGTACTGCTGACCTTTGATCTTGACTTTTTTGTTTTGTTTTGTTTTCTTTTAATATGATCGCAGGAAGTTCAGGTCAGAGAAGCACGGTGTTGAATAGGGTTGTTGGTTAATTGCTGACTGTTTCTCAAAGTGGCTCCCTGTCCTCACCATTGAGCAAGGAGCCTGAATTTATGGTTTAATTAATGATTTCCTCACCTACATCTCAGCAGCCCTGTGCTTCGCCCATTTCCTAGCACCTGGCTCTAGCAAGATGCCTCCTCCAGTGTTTTAGGAAACCTGCTCAGTCCTGAGGGAAGACAGACAACACTTCTGTCTGTTTGCTGCCACTTCCTACATCTGTATGATCCATGACAGACAGCTGGCTAATATCAGAATAGAAAATGACAATTGACATTTTACTGACCGTATAATGTGTATCAATGCTGAATTAGTCTTTTCAAAGATAATTCTACAAGATAAATCTCCCGTAAGATAAGAATGACTAAGACTCCGGGTGACAGCTTGCCCAGGGTATAAAATGAATAGACATGGTAGGGCTGGAACTCAAGGCAAAGCCTGTGCAAGTGCAATGTGACCAAGGTGCACATGCCTTCGGAGTCTTCAGGAAGACCGAATCTTTAAAATACTTAATAACAACCTAAGCACAGAGACTCAATCAAACCCACCTTCAAAGCCAAGTCCAGATAAATCCACTGCACCCAAAGACAGACGCGGTGCAATTAAGGCAGGACCCTCCCAGAGAAACGAGCAGAGCGAGCAAACGACACCTGTCCGGAGTGCTCACCACTTAGGAATGTCTCGCAGTCCAGCTGTGAGCTTTACGAGTAATGGAGCAAGTATAAATTCCAGGACAGCCAGCTGTAAGAGCCTATTTTAAAGTGTGAAAGTCCTGACAGCACCTCAAAATCAAAAGTCTGTGCTTGAGAGTGCCCGGGAACGCTGGAGCAACATGCACTTGTGCAGCGAGCTCCGGCAGTTTTTCAACGGCTCCCGTTGGTGGTGGGGAACACAGTTTTGTATTTAACCTAAAAGCCACATACAGTACTGTAGTCAAGAGAAAGTTTTCCATTACCAATTTTAAAGTTGCTTAAAATAGTTGACAGAATGAGGTAATCCCATATAAGGAGAGGAATCAGATACTTATGTAATTTTCAAGAATTATTGCTACTTTTACCAAAATTTTGTAAATCAAATTTCGCAGTCCTTTGGGGCATAATTCAGTGGTATGTTCACTTACTTAGAAAACTACATGGAGACAATTTTAGGCCTGGGTGGGTGAACATAAGGAAGATGCACGTGAAATAAAGACGAATGTTAAACAGCATTCACACTCACACAGGTCTTGGGAGAAGACTTCCTCGTACTTTAAACTGGTAATAAGTATGCCAAATTACCATAGGAAAACCACCAGCACTCATTACATCAGCAAAAACAAGAGATTCTCCAGCACCGAGTTGTTCCATCCAGTTAATAGAGAGATCACACAAATATACATCGGCAGCACAAACATCTATGGGAAGAAACACCGAGCACTCCTACAAACACTTGCCAGCTACCCTGTGGGACAATTCACTCAGGAAGGAATTATGTATAAACTGAACTCAACTCTCCCATAGAGAGGTGAACTGAACGCACCCTGAAGTAGAATACAGTCTGCTGAACAGTTTAGCACTATGGAAGGCTGAGAAAAGTCCATTTAAATCGAGGGGTCTGTATAAACTAGTGAAAAGGTACACAGAATCCTTCCTCATGCTGCAAATCAGGATCCTCACTGAATCCCAACCATACATAGTTTTATAGCCCAGTCCTCATCAATTAGTGACATTTGATGCAAATTTTATTAAGTTGGGTTAGCATACCAGATACTATTCAGGACCAGCCACACAAGCAAGCCATCAAGATAGGATGGAATAAGAGCCCAGGGTCTGTCCTGGACCTTAGAGAGCAAGTGTGGAACTTGTTATAAGTAATGAGCCTACCTTCTAGCAAATTTTTAAAAAGAAAGAGAGGGGGAAGGAAAGAGGGCAGGATGGAGGGAATACTCTGAAACTTTGTAGAACACTATAGAACTCCTTAGCTTTTTGAAAATTATCAAACACCTTCATTTGATGCCAGGAAACATCAAATGAAGACAGTCAACTAAGCATGACCAGAATCAATAAAATCACTTAAGAGTCAACATAACAGAGGTAAAGGGACATTACTGGGTAAAGAGCAAGCAGTAGACAAGCCAGAGCCTAGGGGCAGAGTCCTGCATCCTCGACACCATCCCACTGACCGACTCCCCCAGGACTAGCTCTGAATCTAGCTTTACACCAAAGGATGTCCGAGTTACCAAAACATGTAGTTACCATCTACATTTCGCCTCCATGTATCCCAAGTTTCCGTCACTTAGACAGACAGAAAACAAAGGCAACGTAAGGACAGACAACCACCTCAGACAGACCAGCACCATCAAACTCTGCTTCACAAACATGAAAAAGAACTCGGCTCACCTCTGAACTAGGCAAAACCTGAGGTCTGCTCTTAAAAACAGTCCAGTAGGAGAATGGGGTCTGGTGCTGCAAAGGTGGGGCCAGAAGGGCTGAAAGAAATACAGAGAAGTTCGATGAGTTGAGTCTTGATTCTCTCAGTTCAACCCAAGTTCCAAAAAAACTGAGAGCTGTCACAAAACAAGGCACAAATATCAAAATAAATAAAATGAAAATGCAAACACAAACATTAAGTATTACATGGGGGAAAAGAGAGATTCAAAAATCTGGGGTGAAGGATATGACTACATTGGGATCTTTTCTAGGAGCCATCAAGGGCAGTAAGTTCTCATCTCTACATCAAAAGACACACTTGCCCCTCCAATGACAGAAACTATCTTCAATGAGAAGTCACAAATAATGGACAGTGCCTTGATGGACCATTTCCTTTTTTAAATTATTTTATTTACATTCCATTCGTTTTCCCCCACCCAGTTCCTCATCTCATTCTTCCTCCCCCTTGCCTCTGAGAGGATGCTCCCACACACACCAGGCCTCCTCTTTCCCTGGGGCCTCAAGTCTTTTGAGGATGAAGCACATCCTCTCCCACTGAAGCCAGACCAGGCAGTCCTCTGCTACATACGTGCCAGGGGCCTCGGACCAGCCCACATACGCTCCTGCTTGGTGGCTCAGTCTCTGGGAGCTCCCTGGGGTCTGGGTTAGTTGAGATTGCTGGTCTTCCTAGGGAGTTGCTCTCCCCTTCAGCTTCTTCAGTCCTTCTCCTAATGCAACCATAGGAGTCCCTGACTTCAGTCCAATGATTGGGAGTAAGTATCTGCTTCTGTCTCAGTCAGCTGCTGGTAGGGCCTCTCTGAGGACAGCCATGCCAGGCTGGGAGGCACACAGGCTATAGAATGTGGGCAGGTATTGGGCCACTGATCCAACCCAGGTGAGGAAATGGACCAGAAGGAAGGTCGACTGTTTTCTTTTTAAATTCAGACAATTCAGACGGGTGAGTTTGTCTGTAGCAATGCTGTTGCTGTTGCTGTTGTTGTTTACATATGTCCATGAGTGCAGGCACAAGCATGCCATAACATGTATGTAGAGGTCAGATGACAACTTCCTGGAGCTTCTCTTTGCACTGTGGGGTGTAGGGGCCAAACTCAGGCTCTCAGACTGATGAAGCATCGTCATGTAGGTGTCTCTGTCTGTCTGTCTGTCTCTCTCTCTCTCTTTCTCTCTCTCTCTCTCTCTCTCTCTCTCTCTCTCTCTCTCTCTCTCTCTCTCTCTGAAATAGGGTCCCCCTTTATAACCTAGGGCTAGCCTCTGACTTGAGACAATCCTACTGTTTTAGCCTTCTGTGTAGCCGGATGAAAAGACCATTTTCCTTCTTAACAATCCAAATTGCCTTGAGATAACTCAGTGTACCTAATATTCAACAGTAAAAGGAGGCAAACCCGAGTGCACCTCATCCCTTCTTGGAAACAGGTATCTAATCCTGCGTAGCAGTGAAACTCTAACTAGGAAGACACTGTGATTATACCCAAGAGGCTGCCTTTCTGTGTCTTCCATCCTAAAAGTAAAACATCTTTGGTGCTTCCAGGGGTTGCCTGGTTCCCACCATCTACCATTAAAAACCTTTATCCCAACTTTGTGAGCATTCTCTATGTAATGCCATTCTAGGTGGGACCACTGTGTCTCACTCATAGGTGGCTCATTGTGATCCACTCAGTGACTTCTTGTCTTATGAAGCCATTTCAGGTAAATCTCTGCCTCTGACAAAATGGGTATTTCTTAACACCCAGTCTGCCGGTACTTAGGATACCCTCCATCCAAGGTAGAATAAACAGCCATCTGTGACATTTGTGTGCCACACTGCACTCTACAAGAGACTTGTCCCTCAAATCGTGTTCCTACCATATGTCACTCCCCAATGTTTGGCCAGTACAAAGGTAACCAGAAAAAAACTGACAGATAAAGGACACTGAGAGATTCCTGTGGAAGTCTACTCCAAATACAGGAGCCAAACCCTCCCTGTTATTATCTATCCCCTTCCTGTCCATATTGGAAATGTACAGAATCTAGAGCAGGCTACTAAGGCCTCAATCTTAGCACCTTACATAAGATTCTTGAATTGTAACCGAAGAGTGAGAGGCTGCCTCGCTGAGGAACTGGGGCCACTTGGAAAGACTGAGGAGCCTCTAGGCCGTGAGAACAGCCCTAGCTGACAGCAACAGAACAATGACATCAATCCTACAGTTAGAAGAAATCTAATTCTGTCAACTATCAACAAACTTGGAAGAAGACTCTTTTCCATGCAAAGCACAGCCTACCTGACATCTTAACTTCAGCCCTAAGAGAACTGAACAGAGCACGAGACAGCTCAGCCATGGAAACTGAGATAATAACTGTGCTGGTTTAAAACACCAAGTTTATTATTTTAAAAAGACTATTTTATTCAGAAATATAAAACGAATGCATAACAGATACGTGAAATGCATATTTATACATTAAACACATGTGCAACTCCATTAATGAGGATCCATCAACCATGAATAATTTTTCTCACTCGACTAGGACCACCCTACTAGAAGGAACTACATTGCCAGCATCCTGAACTCATCGGTGATCTCTAGCGTATTGTGTGCATGTGTGGCTGTGTATGTGAGTGTATGTGTGAGTGTGTTGTGACCAGGTATTTGCATATTGAAGCCGGAGGGCACCCTTGGGTGTCATACTCAAAAAGTTGTCTGCCTCCTTTGAGATAGGTACTCTCGGTGGCCTGAAAATCACCTTAGCGTGGTGAGCCTTGAGGCTCCTCTGGTCTCTGCCTCCCTAGCATCGGACTCACAAGCAGCCCCCACCATGCTTAAGGATTTTATGTGGATCCTAAGGATCAAACACAAGTCTTCATGTGTGTGAGGCAAACACTTTACAAGCATCGCCATCCCCTTGGGGGCTAGTTTTTAATTTCAACAATTATGATTATTAGTCAACTTCTACATAACGCATAAGGTCATAGCACCTGAACCCATTCAATCCTTCAGAGCAGGGGTCAAAGATTCAAACTTAATTTCAAAATAGGCTGAAAGATGGTTAGCCTCACAGTTTTTGTCCGTGAACCTGAGTCAGTGCTTAGGAATGTCTCTCAGAAAGTGGCAAGGTTAAACTGTAGAGAAAAGTAGTAGAGGTGTGGAGAAGGCTGGACTTGATCCAGGGCAGGATGCATGCCTGCAAACAAAGTGACAGAAGGTGCCAGACAGAGTGAAGGGGCGGTTCTGAGTCAGGGTACAGTGCCAGAGGGCACACAAAACACAGCAAGGGCAGTGGGAACAGGGAGCAAGCCAGCGATGAGCTAGAGTAGGGTGCATAGGAACCCACAACAAAACTCACAGGTGAGAAGTGGACCAGACTTGACCCTGGGGTAGCTTGCCCAGGTATGTGGGAACCTGCAACACACATCATCGGCTGTGAGACTAGGCAGCTGGATCCGACCCAGGGTCTGAGTCTTCTCTGAACATTGCAACTGCCTCCATGCAAAGAAGGTTAACTTGAAAGAAAAGGGGGAAGGAAAGGAAGTGAGGTAGAAAAGGAGAAAGGAAAGAAAATCTCGATAAACTGACTTCAGATGCAAAAGTCTCAGTGCAGAAACAAAAACAAACCACAGAAAAAGGGCAGCATGCCTCCTTCAAAAATTACTGACTCCATAGTGATGATCCCCAATGAGAGTGACTCAGAAGAACTGTCAGACAAAGAATTCAAAGGAGTGATTACAGAGAGGTTCAGACAACTCAAAGAAGGCACAAATGTACTCCAAGAGCACAAAAATGAACAGCCGAATGAAATAAAGACATCAATTCAAAAATATGAAAATAGAATTCAATCAAGAGAGAGAACTGTGAAAGCAAAGCCAAAGGAAATGACGACGGAAACACGAACCTCCATCAGCCAAATACCAACAGGACTAATTGATGGTGAACAGAGCATCAAGGTTCGAAGGCAACATGAGGGATTAGATCATTAGTACATGAACAGAATATGGGAAGGTTTGGGACACCGTGAAACCACCAATCATTGAATTGTGGACATACAAGGAGGAGGCTTTCATTCCAAAAGTATAGAAACTGCTTTCAATAAAGTCAAAAGAAAAAATTTCCCAAATCTAAAGAAAGAGATGTCCATCTGGGGGATGAGGAACTGGAGATAGCCACTGGAGGGTCCCAGACAGCAGGGAAGCAAGAGGCTCCCAGGACCCAATGGGGATGGCTTTAGCCAAAATGTGCAGCAAAGGGGAGATAGACCACCTCCAGTAGATAGGCATGGCCCCGGTTGAGGGATGGGGTCACCCACCCATTTCAAAGTTTTTAACCCAGTAATGTTCTTTTCCAAAGGAAAGACAGGACAAAAAATTGAGCAGAGACTGAAGGAAGGGCCATCTGGGAACCACCCCACTTGGGGATCCATCCTGTCTGCAGATACTAAACACTGTTTCTGTTGCCAAGGGGCACTTCCTGGCAGGAACCTGGTGTGGCTGTTCCTTGGGAGGTTCTGCCAGCAACTGACCAATGCAGGTGTGGATGCCTGGAGCCAACCATCAAACTGAGCTGGGGAACCCAGTTGGGGAGCTGGTGGAAGGACTGGAAGAGCTGAGGGGGATTACAACCCCATAGGGAGAACAATGTCAGCTGGCCAGACCACCCACTGCTCCCATGGACTAAACCACCAACCAAGGAGTATACAGGGAGAGATCCATGGCTCCAGATACATATGTAGCAGAGGATGGCCTTGTCTGACATCAGTGGGAGGGGAGTCCCTTGGTCCTGTGAAGGTTTGATGCCCCAGAGTAAGGGGATGGAGGAGCAGTGGGGCGGGAAAGGGTAGGTGGGTGGTGGAGCACCCTCACAGACGCAAAGGGGAGGAGGGAGAGGGCAGATGTGGGATGGAGGGTTTGTGGAGGGGTAATCAGAAAGTGGGATATCATTTGAGATGTAAACAAATGGAATGATTAATAAAAAAAAATACAGAATATCAAGTAAAAAAGACCAGAAAAGAAATTCCCCATGCAATATTATAATTAAGCCACCAAAACCTAGACTAAAGAAAGGTTACTGAAAGCCACAAGAGAGAGGGCCACAAGCAGAGCAGTCCTGGAGACAGTTCTACTGATGACTCAGTAGAAATTTTGAAATCTAGAAGAGTACCCACCTACCCAGACTGTCATACTTGACTATCATGACTGAAGGAGAAATAAAAACTTTCCACAACAAAAATAAACTAAAGGAATTTATGACCACGAATCCACAGAGTCACTGAAAGGATTCTGGACTAAAGAGAATAAACACTCCCAAAAGGCCACAAAGAGAAAAGATCAGGCCACAGTTGGTCAAAAGGAGTTTAAGAAAAACACCACAAAAGCAACAAAATGTCAAGAATCAAAACACGTCTGAATCTCAATAGTAAGTCTGACTATTAATGGCCTCAGTTCCCCCAACAAAAAGACCTAGACTAATAGAATGGATTGGAAATAGGACTTATCTTTTTGCTGCCTTCAAGAATGGCTGCTTACCCTCAAAGACAGACAGACATAACCTAAGGGTAAAAGTTAGAATCCAAGCGAATGGAACAGGGAATGAGCACATGTTGCTATTGACAAGAGCATGAAGCTATTGTCAGCTATCTGACAAAATAAACTTTAAATCAAAATTAGTCAGAATAGATAAAGAAGGTCATTTCATGCTTACCAAGGGATCTGTGTCAAGAAGATATTAAAATTCTAAACATGTATATCCCCCAAATGCAGGTACACTCAATTTCACAAAGTAAATACTACCAGATGTAAAGTCACAGGTTAACCCCAGCACAGTAACAGTGGGTGACTTCAACATAACCCTCTCACCAACAGGCAGGGAATTTATACTGGAGGCGGGGGCGGGGGGGGGCGGGGGCGGGGATGAGTAAAGTTAAATAGTATCATAAAATGAATATACCTAATGCCTATCAACAGAATGTTCCACTAAAAGTCTTTTGTTTTGTTTTTTAAATCACATTTTCTCAGCAGCACATGGGACTTTCTCCAAAATAGATCACATACTGGGTGGGACACAAGGCAAGACTCAACAGCATAGAAAAACTGAAATAACATCCTGTATCCGTTCAAACCACAATGAGATAAAGCTAGATATCAGCAGCCAAGAAAGACTGCAGAAACAACACAAACTTGTAGAGATTAAACAACACACGAGCGAAAGATAAAGAAATCACAGAAATCCAGAAGGGAGTAAAAAATCCTAGAATCAGATGAAAACAAGACAGGGAAGACAGTCCTCAGAGGAAAGCTCAGAGCACTGAGTGTCAACATCCGAAACTCAGAAAGAACCCCAAATAACCGACTTGATGACTCAAGAACAAACCTAAACCAAAATCAGTGGATGGGGGAAGTCATTGAAATCATGGCAGAAATTAATGAAATAGAAATTTAAAAATGCCCAAAAAATTAAACAGTTGGTTCTTTGAAAAGATAAAGACTGACAAACCCTCAGTCAAATTTACCAAAAGAAAGGGATGTAGGATCCTAACCAACAAAATCAGACATGGCACAGCTCGGCAGACATTATGATACCAATAGAATTCATAAATATCACAAAGATAAACCTTCAAAAAACTCTATGTCCCACTAAACTGGAAAATCTGAAAGAAATGGATGAGTTTATAGAAGCATGTGACCTACCAAAATTAACCCAAACATAAACAATTTAAACAGACTTATAATCAACAATGAGATCGAAGCAGCAAATAAAAATTCCCCTAAAAGTTGTATAGGGCCAGATGAAATCACTACAAAACTCACTCAGACCTTCAAAGAATAAAAATCGATACTACTTAAATTTTTCTGTAAAATTGAAAAGGAAACCAAGTTCAAACTGTTTTAACAACGCCAGTATTACTCTGACACCAAAACTAGATAAAGATACTACAAAAAAACAAAACAAAAAAACAAAATAACAACTCAACCTCCTGATAAACATAAATTCAAAATTCACAGATACTTTTTAACAGAATTCAAGATCCCATCAAAAACATTATCATCATCATCATCATCATGAAGCCTGGCGAGATGGTCTAACATACATCAACCAATAAATGTGCTTTATCACATATATGGACTCAAAGTTAGAAATCTCATGATTACCCAGTCCTGTGACAAAACCCAACATCTTCATGATAAAAGTAATGGAGAGCCAGGGGTGGGAGGATCACATTTGACACGATGAAGGCTACAGATAGCCAATCTATAAAGCAATGCTGCCCTAAATAGGGGAAAACTCAAAGTATCTGCTAACACTAGTGTGCCTACTCTCCTTACTTCTACTCTAATTTAATGCTTGTACCCTGAGATAGAACAATAAGACAAAGGAAGGAAATAAAGGGGGTACAGATAGGAAAAGGAGTACCCCTACTTGCAGACAATAGGATTCTGGACATGCAGAACTCCACCAGGAAAATCCTACAGCTGATAAACTGTTGAGCAAAGTAGCAGGATACAAAATTAACACACGAAAATCAGAGACCTTTCTATACACCAAAGATAAACGTACTGAAAGAGAACCCAGGGAAACATTCTTTCACATAGATTCCTTTAGCTGCCAAAGGAATAAAAGACCTGGAAATAAGCCTACGCAAGGAACCAAAAGATCCCTGCAATGAATATTCAAGACACTGTGAAAAGAAACTGAGAAAGACAATGGAAGACAGAAATATCACCCATGTTCATGGATCAGAAGAATTAATATTGTGAACATGATTATCCTACCAAAAGCAATTTATAAGTTCTATGTATCTCAATCTAAGTTCTGGGGCCATTCTTTACCAATACAGAAATAAAAAATCTTGAAATTCATATAGAGACACAAAAGACTAAAGCTAGCCAGAGCCATTCTGAGAAAAGAGAATTCTGTAGGAGGTATGACCATACCTGATTTCAACTTACACTCCAGATCCACCGTAGTAAACAGCAGGAGTCTGGCACAAAAACAGATACACAGATCAATGGAATAGACAGAGGGCTCAGAAATACCAAAATACACACAGGAGAAAAGACAGCATTGTCAACAAATGGTCCCAGGATCCCAGGATATGGGCTATCAACATGAAGAAGAATGAAAACAGATTCTCACCTTTCGCCTTGCACAAAACTCAACTCCCACCAACTCAAAGGCCTCAACATAAATGATACTTTGAAACTTCTAGAGGAAAAAGTAGGGAGTGTGCTTCAACACACAGATGCAAGTAAGGACTCTGAACAAGATGTTACTGGGAATTCAGTGTCTTCAGTGATGTAGCCACGGGTCAGTTAACTCACACTCCAGTGAACAGCTTTCCATCCATTCCCAATCAACTAGTTATACCCAGTGAGTCACAAAGTAAAAACAAAATAAAAGGCATGAACATGGCCTTTTATTTTGGAAACTCAATGGGAGAAGTGGGGTTCAGTGGATCCAGAGTGAGATAAGAGAGGGCAAGTCCGTGACCAGACTTTTATATACACATATGAAATTATCAAAGAATAAATCAATTTTTTAAAAGAACCGTATCCATGGATGGGTCATGGCTCCAGCTACATATGTAGCAGAGGACTGCCTTACCTGTCATCAATGGGAGGGGAGGCCCTTGGCCCTGTGGAGACTTGATGCCCCTGCGTAGGGGGATGCTAGAGGGGTGAGGCAGGAATGGGTGGGTGTAGGGGGGGAGCACCCTCCTAGAGGTAAAGGGAATGGGAGATTTGATAGGGGTTTGCAGCAAGGAGAGTGGGAAGGGAAACAACATTTGAAATGTAAATAAATAACCAAACATACATACATACATACATACACACCAAAAAAAAAGAACCGTATCCCAGGAGGCCACACTTTTGCCAGATATCATCATCTCTGGCATTTTATTATCTAAAAACAAAGTTAAAAACAAAAGTTGCATAAGAGAAAGTCTAAGACTTCATGGTTCATTTTCAATTTTCCGTTACTATCAGTAAGTCTTTAATTCCCATTCAAAATGACAAAATCCAGTGAGGGTCAATGATCTGGTTATAATTCTACAAGATTCTGATACAACCACTTGAAGAGCTATTTTAAAAATCCAGTAATATTTTTAAAAATAGATAATTTTAAAATCTTTTAATTAAGATTTTATTTCAATTCTGTTTAAAAGTTGTGTTCAGGGTTGTTGAGAAAATCAGTGAGTAGGGGCACTTCCTGCAAAGCTACACAATCTAAGTTCAGTCCCCCAAGTCCAACAGTGTAAGGGGAGAACCAACTCCCACAAGTTATCTTCTGATTTACACACATACTCACTCTGTGATACATGCCTAACCACATACATACACATACCACACAAATAAATTTTAATTAAAAAACAAGAAAGTTGAACACAGGGCCAGCTCTGGGGATAAAGGTGCTTATCACACAAGCCTGACAACCTGAATTAAATATCCAAAACCTACAATGGAAGAAATTTTCTTCTGTAATGGAAGAAACGGTTCCCAAACACTGTGCTGTGAATGCTACATACAAACCATGGCATGTGCACACCTGCACCCACACAAAAATAAAAAAAAATGTTTAAGTTGAATGCATTAATATTTTCAGTGCTCATTACCATCAAATAAAAGGTTATAATTTTTTACTGTAAAGAAAAATAACCATGACTAAAGTTCTATCTGTTGTAGATTTTGAAAGGGTAGATTTCAATATAGTCAAACTGCTTCAAAGAGTGAAAATACAGACTTCATTCATTACAGAAACATATCACAATCTCCAAAACTGTATACTCGGGAACTTATTGCATATTCCCAGTCTTTCATAAATCACTCAGTAAACATGAATGCTATCCTCTCAGACAGCAGGATTCTCATACCCAAGCCAAGAAAAACTAAAAACATCAGTTCCATAACACAAGGCTGAGAATTTCAACAAACTCAAGTCTTCATCCCTGCAGAATTTCAACCCTCCTGGGTCCATCTCTAGCTGTGAAAATAGCAAAGACCCAGGCTTAGGACCCTCTTACGCAGGAGCGAGGTGGCGAGCTGGCATGGAACCAATGCCAGGCTTACACAAAAGATGAATCATCCCAGGTCAGAACACAGACTGACACCTACCCAGGTTTTACTGTTCCTTCCTTCTAGTGAACACATGACTTTTTCATAAGCCCACGGAGCACTCTCAACACAAAACCCAAGACTCCCAAGCAAAAAGACTAAATATGAAGACTAAAGGTGGAGGTGCATTATTTCCAGGGGTCTCTGTACTAATGATGTCATTCATCATTCATCCGCCATGCCTTTACCATGTGGGGGAAATGATCGTCTACCCTACTTTAGTCAACAACAAACAGTTTCCAAATATCCTCATATCCACTGATCATTTTAATCAAAATTAGACACATGCATCTACTGCCTCGCTGAAGAGTTCCAGAACACAGCATCTGACTGTCTGAGACTAGCAAGCACACTTTTTCACAGGCCAATTGTTCATTTCTGCTCAGTCACACAGGTTTGTTTGGGTTTGTTGTTGTTTTCTTTTTTTTTTTTTTTTTCTTTTTAATTACCAAGTTCCTCTTGTTTGTACAATATTCTTAGAAACATTTCCCGGTATTTTCTACATTGGACTATGGAAAAATAAGAGGGTTAAAGCCCTGCCCATCTCAAAGGCCACTGTTAGTCAGCTAGAGCCTGGACTTGCTGTTCCATGTGCTATAGAATCAAAAAGTATAAAAATAAACTTCCAGAAAAGGGAATGCCTACCAGGCAGCCTCTTATTCCGACCTTTCCATGAAGCCTTTCCTCATTCTTGTGGGTTTCATTAAGCTAAGAAGAACAGAGCACTATAAACCGGTTTGCTAGTTTCCATACTTCCTGCCAATTTTCCACTTCTGCAAAACCAATTTCAATTAAATAAAAAAAAATACAGTAAAACTCTCACAGTCTAAATTATTTGGGGTGTGGGACAAGATGGTGGAATAAAAAAAATGTTGGCAAATAATGTCAATGTTCATTTATTACTTTTATCCTTAAAATCACCACTTAGTCTCAGACTCATTTCCTTCTCCAAGGTCTGGAAAGTTTCTAAAAGGTAGACACTGCCAAACAATTGTCCCGAGTCCGGTTATTTTCAGGCAGTTTTACTACCTTGTAGTTGAAGACGTTCTCATGGAAATCCATCCAAACCGCTGCCTGTGTTA
This sequence comes from Tokudaia tokunoshimensis, assembly GCA_036184795.1. Classification (NCBI taxonomy): domain Eukaryota; kingdom Metazoa; phylum Chordata; class Mammalia; order Rodentia; family Muridae; genus Tokudaia; species Tokudaia tokunoshimensis. Next base: position 81,309,093 of record BTHU01000017.1, read on the forward strand.
AGGATTTACACAGATTTATGATAGAACAGTACATAGCTTCTAAGTATCTTAAGGCTCTGCTCTGTGTGTTATGTTAGCTTTAAATATATGTAAAATCTGAAGCCAAAGACAGGGAAGAAGTCAAGAGGCAGACTCACAGTGACTGAAGGCAGCACTCCAGGGAAAACCTAACTCAAGAGCAGAATATGTTTCAGTCACCCAATAACACCTATGAGCAACAGTAAAGCATAAACCCGCATGCACCAGCTTATTAAAATATCTCCCTTCTTCAGGGCCTCCTGTATTAAACTCAGATCCGCAGATAAACACCAAGATGCTTCAGATTTTCAGGTCCTCCCCAGAAATTTGCCCCTACTTGGCCAGAATCTGACAGTGATGCTACTCAAACCACTAGAATTCATACGAGAAACAAGATAGTTACAGCCACAAGGCCTTGACACATGATATGGTTGGCCAACTTCCTAGTGACAAGAGATGCTAAGGCCAAAAGGAAGAAATGTCAAGCAAGGAGAGAAGAGGAACAGAGGGGGGCAGAAGGAAAAGGGAGGAAAGAAGCGAAGGAAAGAGAATCCAGAGAGCCATGACTGGGAGGAAGGCAGAGTCCATGTTGTCTCCGAACCATCATGGAAGACTGCTAGGGATGCTACCATGTGTTACTGCAAATGAAGATGTTCAACCCAGCACTGCATACAATACTAGACTTAGGGAGAAGTTACCTCGCCATGTCTTTTAAAATGCAATGATTAAGAAAATTAATAGATGAATGCACTGAACTGATAACATTATCTTAGTTTCAAGGGGCGGCGGGTGTCTCAGAGCATGTGTCGATTCACATTATGTCCTAGCTGCTATTGCTAGGGACCCCTAAAAAATGCTGCTTGATGGTCAAATGGTTTGTTGTCATCCAGTGTGACACCTACTCCTCTGGATAAAGGAGTATCCTTTTTCCTTGTGGGAAAGCAAAAGATGAGAAGGAACCAAGGGAACAGGTGAGCTCCACGCCCCTTCAGAAAGGAGCCTTTGCTCATTGCGAAGTTTCACGGCAGGAGGAGCTGGGTCTGAGTGAAAACAGACAGCTGGTCTCCAGGATGGGAACACTGCACCGAGTTGTTTTTAGAAAGTAAATTAACATACACAAGCTCTGCCCCTGGAAAACTTCACAATCCTGATAAAACTGTCCTCATTCTTCTCAGATTCCGCCATAAAATATGACAGGTGGAATTGGTGCTGTTAGTTTTAAAATAAATAGATCAGACCACTCTTGGAATAACTGCTAATGCTTTAGGCCTGAGCTCATGTGTGTGCATACCTACATCTGCATGCATTATGTACATACACACACACACAGAAAGAGAGAGAAAGAGAGAGAGAGAGAGAGAGAGAGAGAGAGAGTTCCAATTATCATAACTAGAGTCTTCTCTGATGATTTAAAAGTATAGCTCAAAAGAATTTAAGGGCATGGCTCTGCACACCTAACTATATGCAGTATTTCTAATGGATTCAGCCCTTGAAAGTAAAGGTACATTTTGCAAATACTGATAGAGTCTGAGAATATTTATCAACATCAACTCCACTATTCTTCTGTTGACTGTGACCAAAATATAGGTCAAAAATCCCCCCCAAAATTATTTTATGGCATGACGAGATTACATGTAAATGTATAAAAAAGATTGGTCCAGGCAACATAAAAGATTATCAGTCGTGTTGAGACATTTAAAAATGCAGCCTTTGGTATCACTTATGTATTTCCACCTACCAGGAATCAGTGACATGCCACCCTTTGAGGCTGACAGTTCCAGAGACAGGGAAGGGACGGTGTCCAGGCACAAGTCAGAGTCTGGCCATGACTGCAGAGCTTGGGAAGGCAAGTGTCCAGTGCTGGGCTCACTCCTGGAAGCTTTCCCACTGTAAAAGCCCCTTCCGCCGCTGTCCTTTGATTCAAGATGAAATATAATAAATAACATTTGAGCCACTCCCACTCCCTCCTGCCTCTAGGAGTAGGAACACCATGCCGGGAAGAAAGGAGGAGAAAATACCCTCCGTGAATCTGCCCTCTTCCTCAGATTTCAGCACATACTTGTCTCCAAGGGTGCCCTCTGCAGAGAGTAGGGCTTCATGCATGGTGGGAGAAGTGCAGGCCAGGCCCTCAAGGGAGCAGCCATGACATAAGGAGCACAGCAAGTTAGAGGACTAGCAAAATGGCTTCTGTGTTTCTGGGTCCAGAAAAAGAAGTAGGGAAGAGTCCTAAAAATAAATCTTTGGAGAAAATGGTGGGAAAGGACTCAAAAATAGGTAAACATAAAAAAAAAAACTCAATTAAAAAAAAAAAAAAGACCAGAGAATTAGAGAATTTGCCAAAGAAGAAATGCAGATAGCTAATAAATATTTTTAAAAGTGTTCAACACCCTTAGCAAACAGGCAAATGCAAGTTAAAACTATTTTGAGAGTCCATCTCATTCCCATCAGAATAATGAGAAAGAGAGAGAGAGAGAGAGAGGAGAGGAGAGGAAGGAGGAGGGGGAGGAGGAGGGGGAGGAGGAGGAAGAGGAATAATAATTATATAATAATTATTATATATATTATATATTATATAATTTTATTATTATTATTATTATTTATTATTCAGGCAAGAATGTGAAGAAAGAGGAATTCTCACTCACCGCTGGTAGGAGCGTCAATTAGTGAAGCCATTACGTAAATCACTGTGGATGTTTGGAAAGCAATATACAAGCCTACTATTTAAAAAAATAACTATTTTTAAAAGCTAATTAAAAAATGTAAGATAAACGTGCAACCTGAGGGAAGGTATGTCACATAGACAGGCAGTGCTGCTCCAGAAGCTCTCAGATATCAACCAAAACTGTGTCAACTGTGAGATCCAACCCTGGAAAGTGTTCAAGAAGGTCCCCAAAGCAATTACTACTATGGCTCTTGGTTGTCCTCCAAAACTAGATAAGACTCTACTGTTGAAGATACCATACACACACCTACACACCCACACACATCTATATACCACATACACAACACATACACACACACACACTCTCACATTCATGTATACACCACATACACATACATGCATACACTCACACACACTCATGTATACACCACATACACATACAGTTTGAAAACGGAGACAGTTTGTCGGAAGGAAAAAGGAGCTTGGAGTGAGAAGAGGGGGAAAAGGGGGTCATGGGGGGTGAATATTGTGATGACAATATTTTACCTATGTATGAATTTGTGGAAGAATAAAGGAAACTTCTTTAAGTTCCCCAAAAGGCCTTTGTTTTTAAAGTCTAGACAGGTGCTAGCCAAGGTTCAAGCTCAGTACCGATTATGTCCAAAGGGCCTGGTGGCCGCAGCAGAGCTACACCATACCTAACATGTTTGGCTTCTTCTGAGGCCTAGTGTCTGGGGATAGTGTAGTAATTTGAATAAGAAATGTCCCCACGGTCTCAGGCATTTGAACACTTAGACCTCAGTTGTCTGGGGAGGTCTAGTTGGTGCAGCCTTGCTGGAGGAAATACATCATTGAGGGCACGCTGGGAGATTAAAAGGCCTGGTACCACTTCCAGTTTGTGCTCTGCTTCCTGCTTATACTTGAAAATGTAAGCTCCCAGCTTCCTGCTCTGGCCAGCTTCCTGCTCTGGCCAGCTTCCTGCTCTGGCCAGCTTCCTGCTCTGGCCAGCTTCCTGCTCTGGCCAGCTTCCTGCTCTGGCCAGCTTCCTGCTCTGGCCAGCTTCCTGCTTCTTGCTGCTGTGTTGTCTCTCCATATGGGCTCTAACCTTTTGGAACCATAAGCCAAAACTAAACCCTTCTTTACATTATTCTCTTTGCTCATGATGGGTTTTTTAAATTATTTTTCATTATTGTATTGCTTAATTACGGTACGAGTGTTTTACTTACATACATGTCTTTGTGTGCCTGGTACCCAAGGAGGCCAGAGGAGAGTGTCTGACAGTTGAGAGCTTCCATGTGTGCTCAGTCCTGGGTCCTCTGGAAGAACATCCAGGGCTCTTGAGCACAGAGCCATCTCGCTAGCCCCCATGCTCATGGCAGTTTACCACAATAGCAGAAAACTAATACTGATGGCATCTAGGAATCTGCACTTTTAATGGGTTCCTAGAATAATTCTCAAAACATACCAACCTCTGAAAATTAGGGGACTGAGCTATCAGACAGGAGGAAAAGGCAGAGAAGGCAGAAAGGATTCAAACATGGAGAAGAGAGTCAAAAGTAAGGAAGGGAGGGGGTCCTCAAGAGAGACGGGAACCAGCAGAGGACATCACAGGAGGATTGAGTTCTGAGCAACTGGGCAAGGGTTCTCCAGGATTAAATGGAGTAGGGCCGCCCCTAGGGGAGATGACTTCAGCAAAGTCTAACCAGCTGCCAAATAAGCAGGACCTGCTGCCAACAGGAAGGGTACGAGAATGAGTGACAGTTCCTTCAGTGTCCTACTATGGGGGAGGGGTATTCCCCCCCCCAAAAAAATGACTGCCAGGAGCCCATCTTGCCTTTCTAACTGAATCACAACTCAGATGAGATTTGCTTTAACTGCTCTAGAAAAACAAAGGGATGTGGCATCTCTCGTCCCTGGATGCCACGGAACAGTTCGTTTCTGTTCCAAATCTCGACAAATGACAAGACGCACAGAACAGCGTTCACCTCAGCCAGATGATGTCTGTGCAACACAGCAGTGGCAGCCACACTAAAAGGCAGGCCGGAAGGGCAAGGTCATGAAAGCCAGGCCAGAAGGGCGAGGTCATGAAAGCCAGATCCTCTGGGTTACTACAGACGCTGGTGGGGCAGCAGAGGGAGGAGGAGCTGGAGACTCCCACCAGGCCACACAGACAGGTGTGCCCTTCACTGGTGATGCCTGGCAATGACAAGCCACCCCTGCAGGCAAGAAGGCTGCGGAGAGTCTTGGAAAGAGCACTTGACCAATCAGAAACACTTTGTGTTAGGCGGCCCTGTGGGGGATTCTGACCACACTACAGTTGGAGAGCTCTGTGCTAAAAATACATTTAAAAAAAAAATCTTTTTTCTTAAACATAAAGCCATGCTGGAGAGATAGGCATACCTCAAGGAGAGACAGAAGCATGGGTCAGAGGCAGGGCCACCCATTCAGAGGGCTGCTGCAGAGATCCGAGCAAGAAATGTGGAGACCTGAAGGCAGTAACCAGGAGAATGGGTAATGAAGTCATGGAAAAAAAATAAAAATTAGCAGTTAAAATGCAAAGCTTAGTGACATGGAGAACAGATTGTGAAGAGTGGGGGTGGGGGCAGAACTCCAGCGTTGTGTTTTAGACGACTTAGCTTTACATCAGGTAAAAGAAATGCGAGCTCTTATATAAGTTACCGATCAATTTTGCCATCTGCCTCAAACTTGAAACGCTCAAATCTGTTTGTAAGCCAACTCAGACTCTCCCAGATTCAGGAAGACAGTATTTTAAATACTTTTATGAAACAGCACAATTATGAAACACACCCATGAGCCATCTCCAACTACTCTTTTTCAGCAATGCATCTCAGAAATAGAAATTAGTTCAGATCTGAGAATCTGGGAAGAGGAAAAAGGCTAGAGAGAAATTACTCCAGAAACTCAAAGCACAGCCATTTGCAGAGAAGAGTCCTAACCACACGTTAGCACCCAGAGTGTGTGAATGGAAGAGCACATTGTAGAGCGTCCGATAGGAAGTATATGTTAAAGATTTCTCTGCCCTAGAGTGCTCTTTACCTAAGTTATAGGACTGAGGATAACTGTAAGGAAAAGTCCATTTTAATTAGCTATAGCAAATACTTTCAAAATTATTCCTTTTTGCTTCATATAGGATGGTTTTATACTTATTAAACATGGGTGTGCCTGGTATTTCGGACATTCCCTTTGAGCAAAGCAGAAAACCTCCAAGGATGTGACTCAAAGGAGCTGGGAAGCCGCCCAGTGTCTGGCCCCACACTTCAGTGGCTGGGAATGTAGAGCTGTGTCTAGCAGGGCCGCCTGGCCACAACCTCAGCTACGCGGGATGGAACAGGCTCTTTCATCCTTCTACCAGGCCTCTAAAACAGCATGCAACCATCAGCTAGCAGAAACTCAAGAGCTAGGATGGGATGAGCCTTTTGACCCTCACAACACCCTTAAACCCATCCCCCCAAATACCTAACTCCTCCTTTGAAGTCCTTCCAGAGTTCCATTACAGTTCCCCAAAATTCAAAAGTAATACTGGCTGTGCTTTAGAGGAAAGGGTGTAGAAGCTGAACCATGGGTGTACATAACACAGTCAAGAGCTGTCCATAGCCAATACGGTCCCTTACTTACAAACAAGAGCGCAGGCAGGACTGGTCATGTTTTTAAACACTGGATATTACTGATGGTTTGAAACTTCATGAGCACTCCATAAGGAATGTTCGAGAGATGGCTCAGTGGTTAAGAGCACCAGCTGCTCTTCCAGAGGTCCCTAGTTCAACCCCCAGCACCCACGTGACAGCTCACAACCATCTATAAACTCCAGTCCCGAGAGATCCGACACACTTGCCTGGCCTCTGCAGACATCAGGCTCATAAGTGGTGGCCAGAAATACATGGCAGGGAACACTCATAAAATTTTTCACTTTTTCTTTTATTTATTCACTTTACATCCCAATCCCAAGCCTCCTCCCATCCCCACCCTCACATACCAGCTTCTAAAACCCCTTTTTCTCCTCAGAGAAGGGGAGCCCCCCCTTCCATGGATACCAGCCCATCTCGGCACATCAAGTCACAGCTAGACTAAGTGCATGCTCTCCCATTGAGGCCCAACAAGTCAGCCCAGCTAAGAGAAAGAGATCCAAAGGCAGGCAACAGAGTCACTGACAGTGCCCCACAAACACCAAGAACCCACATGAAGACCGAGCTGCACGTCTACAACATAAGTGTAGGGGGCTCCCAAGTAAGCTCTTGGGTTGGCTGTTCAGTCTCTGTGAGCCAACATGGGCCCAAGTTAGTTGACTCTGTAAGTCTTCTTGTGGTGTCCTTGACCCCTACAGCTCTCTTAAACCTTCCCCACCGCCACTCTTCCACAAGACCCTGCCCCACTTTCGCCTAATATTTGGCTGTGGGCCTCTGCATCTGTTTCCATCAGCTGTTGGATGAAGCCTCTCAACGGAGTGTTATACTAGGCTCCTGTCTGCAAACATAAGAGTATCATTAATAGTGTTGGGGGTTGGCTCTTTCCCATAGGATCAGTCTCAAGTTGGGCCAGTCACTGGCTGGCCATCCTCTCAATCTCTGCTCTATCTTTATTCCTGCCCATCTCGTAGGTAGGAAAAATTTTGCTTTCAAAGTTTTGTAGGTGGGTTGGTGTACCCCCTCTCTTCAGTGGTAGTCCCACCTGGCTATAAGAGATGGCCACTATAGGCTCCATATCCCCTGCTGCTAAGAGTCTCAGCTAGGGTCAACCCCATGGACGCCAGTCTCTGACTTGCCCCAGTTCATTCCCCCAATTCCTGACACCTGATCTCCTTCCCCATTCCTCTCACCACCCCTTCTCCCACCCAGTTTCCCCTTCCATCTACCTCTGATGTCTATTTTATTTCCTCTTCTGTGTAAGATTCGAGCATCCTCCCTTGGGCCCCCCTTGTTATTTGGCTTCTTTGGGTCTGTGGATTGTAACATAGTTACTTATGGCTAATATCCATGTATAAGTGAGTACATGCCATACATGTCCTTTTGTGTCTGGGTTCCTTCACTCAGGATGATCTTTTCTAGTTCCATCTATTTGGCTGCAGATTTCATGATATTTTTGTTTTTAATAGCCGAGTAGTATCCCATTGTGTAAATAAACTACATTTTCTTTATTCATTCTGCAGTTAAGGAACATATAGGTTGTTTCCAGTTTCTGGCTATTAAAAATAGAGCAGCTACAGCATAGTAGAACAAGTGTCCCTGTGGGATGGGGGGACATCTTTCGGGTATATGCCCAGGAGTGGTACAGGTGGGTCTCGAGGTCAAACTAGTCCCAATTTTCTGAGAAACCATCAAATTGATTTCCAAAGTGGCTGTACAAGTTTGTGGTTCCACCAGCAACGGAGGAGAGTTCCCCTTGTTCTACAACCTCACCAGAATGTGCTGTCACTCGAGGTTTTGATTTTAGCCACTCTGACGGGTGTGAGATGGAATCTCAGGGTCATTTTGATTTGCACTTCCCTGACAGCTAAGGACATAGAACATTTCTTTAAGTGCTTCTCGGCCATTCGAGATTCCTCTGGTGAAAATTCTGTTTAGCTCTGTACCCCATTTTTAATTGTGTTATTTGGTTTGTTGATGTCTAATTTCTTGAGTTCTTTACATATGTTAGATATTAGCCCTCTGTCAGATGTATGGTGAGAGGTCTTTTCCCATTCTGTAGGCTGTTTGTCCTATTGACAGTGTCCTTTGTCTTACAAAGTGTACTGGCTGGTTTTGTGTGTCAACTTGACACAGGCTTGAGTTATCACAGAGAAAGGAGCTTCAGTTGGGGAAATGCCTCCATGAGATCCAGCTGTGAGGCATTTTCTCAATTAGTGATCAAGCAGGGAGGGCCCCTTGTGGGTGGTGCCATCCCTGGGCTGGTAGTCTTGGGTTCTATAAAAGAGCAGGGTGAGCAAGCCAGGGGAAGCAAGACAGTAAGAAAAATCCCTCCATGGCCTCTGCATCAACTCCTGCTGCCTGATCTGCTTGAGTTCCAGTCCTGACTTCCTTTAGTGATCAACAGCAATGTGGAACTGTAAGCTGAATAAACCCTTTCCTCCCCAACTTCCTTCTTGGTCATGATGTTTGTGCAGGAATAGAAACCCTAACTAAGACAATGAGATCCCAACTTATCAACTGACTAGCCACAGTTTAAGCACTGAACATTACTGTTGGTTTTGAGCTTTATGAGCTCTCCAGAAGGAATGGTGACTTTCAAAATCCTGAAGCTTCTCTCTGAACTGAACAATGGGTAGAAATATAAGCTTCTAACAAGAGTTATGAGTCCAATTCCAAGGTTGACTGAACAAATAGGCTACTCCTAAGTTCTGTGAGCCTCCTTAGCCCCATCAATATCTCACTATGTATAAAGATCTTCTACTTGGAGAATACATGGTATTTTTTTAAACCAGTTGAAATTTTGACTTTTTAAAAATCTTTTCTCCGAATGGAGATACACAGTGTTGGGCACTGGCAGCAGCCACATCTCTTGGTCTACTCCGGGATAGGGGTGGCAAACAAGGGACATCTTGCAGTGTGCTGGACCACTATGTTCATGTTCAACCGGCTACATGAATTCAGTGCATGTCAACTTACAACAGATTTATAGGAGGGTCTTTGTAAAAAGCATCCTATGAATACATCTAAAGTTGGGGCCACAAACCCCCAAAATGATAAAAAATATAAAAGTCTGAGGTTGGAATTTTTAAAATCGAACTACAAGGCTTCCTAGCCCACAAGTTAAACTAAAATAGTTTTTACAAACATTTGCTGAAGTCATCTCTGTCCCAGCCAGACACTCCGCTGCGCATTTTCTCAAGACTGCCTTTTTCCACAGATGAAAAAAAAATCTCAGAATACTCTAAAACTGTTCACCAGGAACCAGGAATCCAAGGCCTTGGCTCAGAAACCACATTCTTCCCTAACAAATAAAGCAAAAGAAAACTCACCATCTAGCAAGCAGAACAGCAAGAAGCCAGCCTATTTTTTTTTCCACCAGTAAATGGACTGGAGGGGAGGGAGTTCTGCTATTCGCTAGAGCTGAGCTGACATGTTGCAGCGCTCACACCTGCCAGCACGTCTTAATGCCTGTTGTACTCGGCTTCAGCCCATTCAGCCCCGACTCCACAAAGCTCTGTCAGTCTGTGGCCGGCATGGAATAAAGGAAGCTGCTGTGTGCCAGGGGAAGAACGGAGAAAGCAAGTCGGGCCTTCTAACCTGGAAAAGAGGTTCCGTCGTGGGCATCAGAATGAGGACTACAGGCTCTGCCTGGCCACAAGCCTGTAATCTCAGTACTGGGAGCCCGAAGGCAGGAAGACTGTAAACTCAAGACCACCTGGGGCTACATAGACATACCAAAGCCCTACCTTTAAATTTTAAAATCGTCATAATTTATAAAGCGTACTGAAGGCAGCCCAGCCAAAGGGAGACAGTGAGGAGTTGGTTTCTACTGTGTTCGCAAAAAGTTCCCAGTAGCCACAGGGTCCTCAAAGTGGATCATAACCCATTCAGCATCATGAAGTCCCCAGGGCTGTTTCCATGACAGTCAAGGGTGAACTGACCACAGTGTCTATAAGACAGAAGTGGGGGAAGGAAGGACCCAAGAAAGGCATCTGCAAGAAGGGGAAGGGACAGGTAAAAGAACAATAAATCAGTGAAAATGAGAAGTCGGCTGACCAGAGAAGTGCTATACTGCAGAATCCTGTCACTTCCTACAAAGTGTCATATGCCCCAGACATCCCAAACTTAAGCAACTTTGCCTAAGTTGAAGTCAAATCAATGCACTTGGAGAGAGGACCTGTGAAGCTAACATACATCACTCATGACAGTACACAACAGAACATGTTCAAAAGCCAACATCTTTTCAGCCACTGTCTAGCCATTGTGTATTTTCTAAAGTTTACCTAATATCATCCATCTACTAAAACAGGCAATTTTGTTAGAGCATAGTTTCTCTACCAAGGTGTTACTGGCATCTGGGCCTGGACAAACCCCAGCGTGGTGCTATCCAGTCAGTACAGGACATCAGCAGCACTCCTGGCCCTTGCCCTCAAGATTACTGACAACCAAAACTGTCTACATCGTCAAATGTCCTCTGGGGACGAGCCCTCCCTAGTTGAGAACCACTGCTAGAAATCGTCCAGAGCCATGAAAAACACCCAACATGATTCAGGTCCCACTGTCCACCACCACAGGCTTCATACCCTGGACCCAGATCACCGTCTTACACAGGTTTTCACCCGGTACTAGACAGGGAAACCTGCCACTCTCCGTGGGAAAACAACCATTGCCTATGATCTACCAACGACGAACTAAGAGCACTACCCAGAGTGGCACAGGTCACACACACACACACACACACACACACGGGGGGGGGGTGACGCTGAGTTTCTAATTGCACTATCAAGAGAATGACTGTCTCAAACTTATGCCATAAAAAAATGGGGTTTCTGAAGATCCTTAACAGGGACATGATTTTCAAGACAGGATCTCTGCACAAGAGCCGGGTATTTTCGGTCCATGTAGATCATGTCACTGATTTTAAAAAAACAGACCCACAGCATACAGACTTTAGACGTCAAGAGTAGCAGCCTAGAGGCTGTGCGCATGCGCAGACTTTACCGCTGCCTGGTTTAACAGCAACGTGCTTTAGCTGGAAATGATCTGTGACGGCTCATAAACAGCTCTGAATACAAACCATTCTCAGAGGAGGTACTAACAATTTTTTTACTTCTCAAGATCCCACACGAGTAATTTTCTCATCACTCTGACAAGAGAAATGCTTAAAGAAAAAGCAACAAACACTTCAGAAATCTTTGGGCAATATTTTCCAAATAAGTGTGTCACCATATATCAAGCGGCACTCACGGCAGGACAAATCTCTGCCAATGACTGCACCTGCTCCACAGTGTGGGGGCGCCTGGGCTAGCCAACCGATTCCACTTTTATATTTCATTTATTTGTATTTTTGTAGTAGTAGGTAAAGCTTTTCCGCCACTCGCACGACTCCCACTAACTCATCCTTTTCTTATAAATGAGGGGGGAGGGGCTTTCTGCTCCATGCCCCCTACATACCAGCTTACAAGGTGGAGGGGGGTTCACAGCATTATTGAAGGGAGCACTTATGGGGTGCTGTGTCCGAGGTAATGTTAAGGTTGATTTGTAACCCGAGTATCCAGCGCTGCCCTCGGTTCACACCCGCTAGCATTCATCGGATTTAAACCCAGCTGCCCCCAATAAAATGCTGATCCCAAAGCCAAGTACACTTCAGACACCTTTCAACTGCTTTAACCCAGTCCTTCTCAAACTTTAAAGTATCCAAGACTCCTCGGGGGTTAGGGGGTGTTCAAAAGCAGGTTAGTAGTGCAGAATCAGGACTGGCATTCAGATTCAATTTCCAACCTGGACCAATAAGGGTGAGCTGTGATTCCCAGCAGAGAGAGCTCAGAGACCAGAACCAGTCAAGAGAACTTAACTTTTTAAAAGACTACTTACAGGTGGCATAAGATGCCTGGGCTTAGGTGATTCTCCTCCCTTGGCGTTCTGAATAACTGGAAGTATGGGAAGGCACCACTGTGTCTGGGTCTGAAAACCTAAATTAGGAGAAGAGCAATCTCTACACCTAAACAGCAGGACTCAAATATCAAGAGGATGGACCCACAAAAGATCAACAGTCTGTATTGCCCGAGCTTCCCTGCTGCATTCAGAGCAGTCGGTCCTGAGTTAAAAACCACGGCTCTATAATTTCCAAGAAAAAAACTTCCTTGCATGCACACAGAACTCCTCCTAGAAAAATCAAACCTCTTTAAGTCAAGCCTTTCCCGCCAAGAAATTCAGTTTGGTTCCTGGATAACTATGAACACCACCAATGTCTTCGTCCCTAAGTGGCGAGTCATTTTCTACAATGATATTAATTGCAAAGGGGGCATGTTGAAAGTCAGGCCAAAAACCTAGGCTGTAAGACAGACACCAGTATTCTATCACCTTTTTACAACTAAACAGTAATGAAACCTGCTCCTTCCCCCTTTATGATAATAGACAACTCCAGGTACTGAGGCAGACTCAGATCCACCCTCCTCTTCCACACCAGACTTTGAGGTCCCTAGTTCTTCCTTCTACTCCCTGAACCTAACCAACCTAGCCTGGGGGACCTGATGCAGTGGCAGCCCTCACAGCATCCCTTCATGCCCCAGTCTCTCTATGGAATATTCCCCAGAGACCCTTTCCTACATGGCTCCTTTCCCATCCCAGAATGTCATTTCATGCCAAGTCCTGCATGACCCGAAGAATTCACACACAAACACACATGTGCACACAACTCTTCACTTACCTTGGCTCCTCTCCAGCCATCGGACCTTGAATATTCCAGGCAAGCTTTTGTCTAAGGCCTTTACAGAGTTCTTTTGGCCGAGAAAGCTCAGTCTACCCATATGGGTCATTCTCTGCTTATACGCCACCTTATTAATGAAGGGTTCCCTGACCCCTACATAACAAACTCTATTTTTCTCAAGAATGGAACTTCCTTCTGGTGTGTTCTTGTTACTTCTCTCCTCTTTTCTCCCCACCTCAACACAAACCTCAGTACCCAGTCATCAGCTCTTCCCAGGTATGAGCATATGGAAGCAATTCCAGAGGGCTCCTGTGAACAGCCTGGTACCTTATACAGGTTGTCTGCTCTCATCTCAGCTGCTTATAGGTTCAGCTACTGATCACAGACTGGGTCAGCAACTGTCTCATGCAGAATCTGACACCAGGCCCTTCTCTAGTATCCATCCCTAGTGTCATAACTCTTAGCATCACATCTTGACAAGTTCTGCTATCGATTTTTTATTTTGAATTAAATTTTTGAATGTTTATTTTTTTTCACTTTGACAACTGGCTCTGTGGTGCTGTCTAAACTTTGGGCTTCATTCTCGTTAGGCAACTACTCTTTCACTTAGCTACATCCCTGGTCCCTATTTTTTTCCTAGTGCTTATTACATTTGAGTGCTTTGATTCCTGCACTCACTTTTGCTCAAAGAAACGTTCCTAACTCTGGAATAGTCACAAATGACATACAATATTGAATTTATCTGTAAGAGTAAATACTGGTCCCTGAGGTTGTAAGAGCAGCTATCATCAAGCCGAGCTACACGGAGATAGTCAACTTATAAGGAGGAAAGCTCTGTTTGGTTCTTAGTCTCAGATGATTCATCACTGGCCCTGTCGCTATGAATCTGTCATAGCACAGTCATCGCCACAGAAGCAGAGGAGGACAGCCCATTCGTGTTACAATGGCCAGGAAGCAAGAGGGGAGAGTTGTCAGACATCTCAGTGAGCAGATGCACTTGAGTTTACTTGAGTTCAACTTCCAGAACACACACACACACACACACACACACACGAAGAGAAGGGAAAGAGGGAAGGAGGAAAAAAGAGGTAGAGGGAGAAATATGTCCCAGTGTGCCCTTAAAGGCTATGTCCCCAATAACCTAGCTTAATCCCACTAAGCCCTGCCTCCTGGATTTGACAAATCCTGAAAGCACATGTGCCTTGGGGGACATAATGAGTAGGGTCTCAGAAAACCCTTCCCCTGCCTTCTGGGCACTCCTCATCCTCACCAGCCCTGGCTCGCCATGCTTTCTGTTCTCCCAGCTCTGCCCAGGAAGCCTCTCCCATTCACCATGAAGACCTGTTCCATTCAGCATACAGTTCCAGCACATGCATTCAGAAATCTCAGCTTCCTCACAGAATAGACTAAGGCTGGTGTTCATATTCCCCCAACAGCAAGTTTGATTTCCAAGGCTTTCTCCCAGCTATGGAAGAAATCCAATATTCAGTATTGAAATAGCAATTCTGCATGTATACCCGAGTCCTCAGTTCCTTGGAACCTTCCACTGCTCCATAGCAAGTTGCCAAGCAAACACACTTCCAAGGCTTATCTCCAAGGCTGCAAGCAAAAAGGCAGGTAGAGAGGTCGACACCATCCTTCCTGGTGGAGATTTGCTGTCAAAACCTCTCCCACAGTTTGATGTCCAGAAACTCCTAAGTATAAAGAGGCAAGGGCAGCCTTGTGACCAGAGATATTTCATTAAGGAACGTTTGTGTTCAACTCTTTAAAAAAAAATAAAAGGCATACATGGAGAGCCCTGACCACTGTGCCCTTAAGGGAACACAGGAAAGATTTCTGCATTCTCAACTTTCGTTTCCTTTCAGCGCATTCTTATTTCTACTCCAACCTCCATTTCCCTGAAAGTTCCTCTCATGACAAATTGACTCCCATTAGTGCCATGCTTCCTAATGGATCCAAAATTGAGCCTTGTCTCGGGGTACCAAACAAGCCAGAAGACAGCATTATCAGCCATCCAGATCTTAGTAACGAACCCTCAGGCTTAGGAAGCTCAAGGAGGTGGGAAGGAGGAAAGGAAGAAGGGGTTTAAAGTGTTATTCTTCCTAGATTGCACTTCTGCAGAGAAACTGAGCACATGACACACTTCCCCAAGGAACCTAAACACACGTTGTGTTCAGAATGGCAGAGCCCGTGGCAAACTATCGTGTTCCCCACAAGAACCGCCAATCACACAGAAACTCAGACAAGGGTCCAAATCAGGCCCCACTTCCTCAGATCATAACTCCTGGCAGAGTGGGCAAGTGTGATGCCTGACACTCCACTCCATCTCCACCCCTTCATCACTCCAGAGTTCCGACAATTCACAGGCCCAGAGCTTCTCAGAGCACAGAGCCCAGACCCCTGGCCTACCACAGAGAAATCCTTCAAACTGGGAACAGGAGGCGTGTGCCAAGCGTGAGGCAGGCCTGTACCTTGATCCCTGGGGCTCTGGTTTTCCAAGATCATGCGTCTGTCTCATGCCATCTGTTCAATGAAGCTTTGTGGTATGGCCAGTGGTTCGGAAAACTAGCAAAAGGTACAAGATGCAAAATAAACAGGACAGAGCAGCCCAACAGTATGGATATTGTCCTAGGAAGAGGGTGTCCACTCTGCAGGGAGCTCACAGCCAGCTAGCCCTACCCAGAAACAACTCTGGATATCCAGGGATAATGACAAATGTGCCGTTTCTAAATGACCCACACGGGAGCTCATGATGTTAATACAAACTAATGTCATTTTCATCTCTCACCTGACTCCTTGCCACTCATAACAATCCAGACCTCAGTCAGGACCCACTGATGATGGGTCAGTCCTTCCATGGCTAAGCACCCCTCCCACCGTTACTCTCCTTGTTTCTACTTGTAATTATCCTCATAATGACTACTGGAGATATCGAAGGCTACCTGAGGTCAGTCATTGGATCAGACAACAGGCCTCAGACCCTTTTCTGAAAGCTTCCTACACCTATCCTCGCACCTGCAGAGTGTGCACAGAACATCATTGTTGCAAGGAGTAAATGAGTAAATGCATTTGAGCCTTGGCAGTAACGCCACGTTTTCATGAAAAAACTTAACTTATGGCAAGGAGACATTCTTACACTGGCTGGAGAAGCTAAATCCCCTTCAAACAATCACACAAATAACTGTGTGTGTGTGTGTGGTCACCCACATTAAACTATCATATAAGCTACTAACATATTTTGAAGATCAATGAAAAGGACCCTCTGCATTTGAATTCTGTTCCTTAAAATGAAAACAATCTCAAAGGGCTACCAGGTGAAGACACTGAAAGTATGGTGGGAAGCAGCTTGACAAAATGAAGTCTGAAGCCTAGTAAGAGGCTTCCAGGAGCAGCCAGTAACTAGCAAGACACAAAAATGGGAACTTGTCTTGAGGCAAGCAGACTGTGCAACGCAAAGGCAAACCCTTAAAAGCTTTAATATCCCGGAGGTAGCGTAGGACCCTGACATCCAAGGTCAGAGTGTAGACTAAGACGGTCTTTACCATTTTGACAATTCACTTTAGAATGGCTCTTATCCTCATCTCAAAAGTGCTGGGGTTATGTGGAGCTGGAGAGGTGTCCCCAGCCACCCGAAGATAACTGTATCTACCCATTGACCCCAAGGGACGAATGAAGACGCCGATGAGAGTTTTCCAACAAACCTGGAGAGGCATCTCTTGCATCTGAAGCATTTTTTTTTCCGGCAACTATAACAGACCGAGGTAGGAAGACCAGACACGATTCCCATCGTCAAGTGTTCACACTTAGTCACTCAAGCAAGTTATCAGGGCGATGTTACCAGACAATGCCGAGGCTTACAAGCAGGCACGACCTTGCATCCTTGCCAACTCCCTCACGCGGCTTACTGCTCTGTGCAGCACCCCTCTGCAGCACCCCTCTGTAGGCTCTGCTTCAGTTCCTGCCACCAGGTTTGTGTGTAGACTTCCTGCCCCGATTTTTCTTTGTGATAGACAATAATCAAGGCAGTAAATTGCAATAAACCTTTGCTCTCCGAGTTTTGTTTTGTTTTGGTTATGGCATTTATAACAGCAGTGGAAACTTGGAGAGTATTCTACTCGACTGTCCTAGCCACCTTGGTTCACTAGGAAGAGTGAATTGCTTAGGGCAGAGAAGTGAGATTTAACCATACTTCACAGAGAAAAGACATCAGCTGGGACTCTCTTGAATTCTCTCAAGAGCTTGAGTTTTTACCACATAGAGAAGTCAAAAATAAAGTTGTATAAAGAGTAAGATGTACAATGACTGTCTGAGTTGGGGTTTCCACCTCTGTGATAAAACCCCATGGCCAGAAAGAAGCAATTTGGAGGAGAACAGGCTTATTTCAGCTGACATGCCTTGACCATAATCCTTCACAAAGTCAAGTCAGGGCTAGGGGCTAGACACTGACCTGGAAGCAGGATCTGAAGTAGAGACCACAGGGGTGTGCTGTTTACTGGCTTGCTCCTCCTGGTTTGTTCAGCCTGGTTTCTTATAACCCAGAACCATCAACCTAGGGTTGGCACCACCCACAGTGGGTTGGGTCTTCCCACATCAATCACTAGTCAAAAAAAAAAAATGCCCAACAGACTTGCCCATAGGCCAATCTTATGAAGGCATATTCTCAATCGATAGCCCTCTTCCCACATGATGATCAAGTTGACATAAAACTAACCAGCACTGTCACTAAGTGCAGTGAGGTGTGTTAGACTTCTCTAGGAACAGAAAAAGGGATGCGCATGGAAAAAACCAAACAAGGTCTGAATCACACCTGTGCTCTTCCTCCGCGGCTGTCTGTAACTGCGCATCGCTTTACTGTAGCAGATACACCTGGGTAAGTTAGATGCTGGCATCAGAAGTGTGAGGTGTGCAGAAAACAAGGGTTTCCTGCATTATCTCCGCAAGTCTGCTATAAACCTCTCAATTTCTGAAGGGAGGTTGGTTTTCTTTTTCTTTTTCATGAGGCTTATTAGGGATGAAAGGGGGAGGGGCTTGTGTTACAAAAAAAGCCATATATATGGGAAAGATTTGTGGGGAGAAGGGGAAGTTGACAGGATAAGAGGGGAGAAGAGTTAGCATGAATTTTATACAGTATGAAAATGTCAAGGAACAATTTTATTTTTTTTTAAGTTTTCTAAAGGAATTTCCTTTTTTTCCGATTTTACAGCCATCCTGAAAGTACAGCCCCAAATATCGGCTGCTAACTGGGGCCCTTAAATCCCTGCCTCACTCCAGCTATTCCTCTCTTCAAAATATAAACTTAGGAGTTCTCTCACTTTGCTTGCTACTAGTCCCATGTCTGTCCAATTCCTTTTTCCGGAACACAAGGGATCCTCCCAAGAGGTCCCCACCGAACTGCGATACCCAGTGACACCAGTTGTCGAATAAGCCACTTGAGGACCCGGAGACCTTGTGAGCCTGTGAAAGACCTCACACCTCTCTTCAAAAAGAAAAGCAAAGTTGTGTTTTGATGATGGGTCAGGAAGTTTTAAGGCAGACACCTTGAAAATGAGCAGTGTTCATGGCAAGAAGCAGGAAATAGCCAGAATGACCCAAAGCCCAGATCCTAAATGACTTTAGGATTTCAGCTTCAGAGAGGGTGTACGCTGGCAGGTGTCATGTCAACCTGACACAGACTAGAGTCGTCAGAGAGAAGAGAGCCTCAGTTGAGAAGATGCCTCCATAAGACTGGGCTGTAGGCAAGCCTGTGGGGCATTTTCTTAATTAGTGATTGATGTGGGAGGGCCCAGCCCATTGTGGACCAGGCTACCCCCTGGACTTGTAGTCCTGGTTCTAGAAGTAAAAAGGCTGAGCAAGCCACGAGGGACAAGCCAGTAAGCAGCACCCCTCCATGGCCCTCCATCAGCTCCTGCCCTCAAGTTCCTGCCCTGTTTGAGTTCCTGTCCTAACTTCCTTCAGTGTTAGACTATGGATGTGGAAGTGTAAGCCAAATAAACCCTTTCTTCCCCAAATTGCCTTAGTCATGGTACTTCATCACAGCAACAGAAACCCTAAATAGGACAGGGGGAAATATTAGCTAGATAGTAATAAGTTAGCCTTGGAAGCCTTGAAGCTCTCTTGCCTGGTCAGTTTGGGATATTTCTTTCCATTTCCTTGTAACACCAAAAGGGAAACATCACTACTCTCCCTCCTTTGAATTTAAAATACCATGCAAGAAGAGGGCAATATGAGAGCTTTGTTGAGACTCGTTATAGGGAGGCTGCTTCCTCCGGGTCAAAACAACAGGATCTCAGTTCCACCACTAGCCCTGTAAGGACCTGATCTGCTCCAAAGATAAGAACACTGCATGCTCTCACCCCCTTCCGTAAGAGTTAACCCAGCTGGGCCTGTCCATCACAAAGCCGATTCACCTGAAGACATTCTAAATCGATTGGGAGTGGAGAATAATTATCCCCATAGTGAGATAATGTAGCATCCAGAAGTCCCTCCCCCACTGCAGCTGCTTGCAGAACTTCTGCCATGTTGAAGTCTGGCTGCTTCTCTGAGTTCTAACTCAGAGAGCATAATTTGTATTCCTTTTTATCTTTTCAGACACCTGATGTCTCGCTTCGATTCTCTGTTGCTGTAATAAACACCAAGCAAAATCAGCTGCAGGACGCAAGGGTTCGTTTGGCTTACAAGTTACCGTCCATCCCTGAGGGAAGCCTACAACTGAAACCAAGACCATGAGGAGCCGGCCCTGCCCCACCAGGCTTGCTTCCAGGCTCACTGCCAACTCTCTTATACAGCCCAGGCCCACCTGCTTAGAGATGGTACAGCCCTTGGTGGACTGGGTCTTCCTACATAACTAGAAATCTAGAAAATGCACCCTCGCAGGCGCGGTCACGGGCCAATCTGACGATGGCAGGTCCTCATTTCAGCACCCGCTTCCCAGGTGTGTCAAGCTGACAAACAAGATTAGTCATGGCACCTGCCAAAGGCTTAGCGTGCTTTCCCGATAGGCTAGGCTTTCTCATTCTCTGAAGTCTTCTAACGCCTGCCCCTTTCCACGAGGCAGCTGCTTGCAGACCTCCGGTGCTGCACATGCCTGCTTCCTTGGTCCCCAACTCAAAAGGCATGACTTTCTCTCTTCTTCTCCCCTAGCCTAGGAGCTCACTGTCTTCCCATCTCTCAAGCCCCAATTTATAATCCTATAATAAAATTCCTTCCTAAACATGCCTTCCTGCTCTCTGTAAATTCCATTCTCTGAGTTCCTGGGACCAAAGACCTGGAAGCCACCTGTCCTGGTGTTTTGGTGGTTGTTGATCCAGGACTCTAACAACCCTTCATCTCCTCTGTGGAAATTTAAATGATGCCCCCTTCTATAGGTTCATATTAGGAACATAAGTGAAAACATTTTGTGTGAATTGAAATAAAGTAATTCTTGCAATATGTGTTAAGGAACCAGCTACAAGGCAGCTTCAATATGAGCCAAGCCTAAGGCAGACTCTCATATGCTAATGAAGCAACCCCAAGGTGATTCTGATATATTAATGAACCAGTCCTAAGCTGTAAACCCCAAAACTATAAAACTGATGCCCGCTAAACAATACAAAACACTGGGATTTAGAGGGTAAGTCTAGGGTGGCACTGCCATGCTCCTGAGACATGGCATCTCAAGCCTCAGGACCACTGCACATCAGCAAGGGTAGTTTTGAGACTGGCCACTGTGTGACTCTGGCTTTGACAACTGTTTGGGTGCCGGCCCTGTTGCTCAGTTCACAGGAGCCCATCCGTTAGCACCAGCCACAGACTGACTTCTCAAGGACCCTCTGGAACTTCCAATGATGCCTTCTTCCCAGCTTGCCACAGCCGAACACCTCAGAGCAGATGTGGGTCGAGCCTGCTCCCAAAGCACCTCCTCCAGAAGCCTGCAGCATTTTCTGCCCTGCTGACCATTCCTCAGTGGGTGAGATGTCTGCTTATATGAGGTTGCCACACCGGCTATAATAGTATGGTCTTATAAGGGATGTTTGTGTGAATAAACTGAGCATATTCAAAAGGCACATCCTCTGTGAACATCCTAGCTGTCACACCCCATAGCCCACCAACCACGCTCTCCAAAGCGCGTGTTTGAACACTTGGTTCCCCGATGGTGGCACTGTTTGGAGAAGTTTTGGAACTCTTTGGAGGCAGAGCCCTGCTGGAGGATGTCCTAGAGAGCAAGCTTTGACCCCACTTCCAATCCACTCCCTCCATTTCCCATGTGACTAAACGTGGACAGTCGGCTTCCTGCCCCAGCACCTGTTGCCACTCCGCCCCACCATTATGGACTCTCCCTTTCTCTCTGCAAGTGGTTGGAGGTGTGGTCTCTCAGCTTCCTGCTCCAGACACCTGCTGCCCTGCCTCCCCTACTCCGATGAACTCCTATCTCTCTAAAACTCTAAACCAAAATAAATGTTCTCATATATAAATTGCTTTTGATCATAGTATTTTATCCAATGATAGAAAAAGTAACTAATGCATCCTCTTGACCCCGTTTTCCCCACATCAACCATCTTCTCTAAAATGTTCCAGGACCCTCTGCTCTGCAGCTTTCCTCCTCGCTGCTGGGCTGTTGTCTTGGACCAGTGTGCGACAGTTCATGTGCTCCCTTCTATATGGACCCACTTTTATCAGCTGTTGTGGTTTAAATGAGCAATGCCCCCCTTGGGCTCATGTATTTGAGCATTTGGTGTCCACTTGGTAGTACTGTTTGGGGAGATTAGGGGACCTTTGGGGCTTTGCTGGAGGAAGTACATCATTGAGGGCAGGCATTTTGAGGTTTTATAGTCTGCACCACTTCCTACTTTCTCTCTGCTTTCTGTGTGTGGATAAACTGTGGCCACTCTGCTTCCTGACTGCCATGCCTTCCCCGCCATGATGGGCTGCAGCCCCTCAATAACACTAATCTAAAACAAGTGCTTTCTTCCCTAAGATTTATCAGGGTCTTCCATCACAGCAGCAGAAAAATAACCAATACACCTGGCTCATTCTGATCTAAATGAAATGCCACCTTTTCAATAGAGAGCCACCAGTATGATTTTTTTTTCTCTGCTACCCAAACAACCTTACTCCTGAACCCAAAGACTAAAATGATTGGCCAGGCATAGGGGCACATACCTTTATTCCCAGCACACTCTGGAGCCAGAGGAAGGTGGAGCTCTGTGAGTTTTGGGCCACCCTGGTCTACACAGCAAGTTTCAAGCCAGCCATAGTTACATGGTGAGGCACTATGTAACCAGGGAGGGGCCTGATGGTCCTAGCCATACTAACAGCTCAAGAGGGAGCTAATGCTCAAAGAGAAAAACTGTTGTCTCTTCTGAGATTCAACAGCCCGGACTAAGCCTATAATGGAGGGATTCGGTTGCTTCCAGCTCCAAAGCATATAGATCCCGCCTCTCCAACCCACAGGTAGCTATGGAAAGAGAATGTCACAGTTCTTCCTTCCTAGACAGTGATTGTGTCCCTCAGTCGCATGGGAGCAGGTACAGAAGGTGAACTGTAATCCTTCATCTCCCCTAAAATATTTCTAGAATGAACCACAGCTCTCAGTGGTGAACGGAGGGTAGAAACTAGGACAGAGAGTAAGGTCCAAAGAGCCTTACACCAAGGCGATAAAATTAGCATATATAAAAAAAACAGTTGGCAAAAAGAAAAGCTGGGCGTCCTTTCCGCACCTCCCTTCCATGCCCCATCTGGCCAACTAAAGTCAGCCACCATACGGGCATAAAGGCATTCCAGAGCATCTGAATGTAACCTATGATTCACGCACTCCTGGGTGGAGATTTAAGATGCTGACAGACATACAATGCATAGTTGTATGTAGAACCACATGAAACAGAGAATGCACAAGAAAGTTCACACTCTGCGCATGAGCCAAATGTCCTCACTGCATGAGGATATTTAAAAGGCTCTACCCTTTCTACAGCATGGCCATTCAAGCTCCTAAGTCGGCTCTGGCCAGCTTGCTCCCTTCGTTAAGGGAGTCTCTCAGTTTTGCTATCTACCAAACAAATAAGCCAAAGGATCGGGACGTAAAAAAGATTGTTTGAAATGGAGGCCTTAAGTCAATTCAAAATCATTTTTGTTCTTCACATGCCATCCCTATATCCGTGTACAATGAATATTCACTTTATTTTAGAAATTTTCAAAAGAGGAAAAGAATAAATATGAAATTACAGACTACCAGCAACAAAATTAACCTAGCCTTGGGGGTTGGGGGGAACAACTGTTTCTTAGCTTGGCGTGTTCCTAAGAAGACAGATAAGCCCTAACAACGGTTCAACTTACAATCTTTCAACTTCACAATGATGCTAAAGGATAAAAAACTGTACCCCTTTTTTGGCTTTGTCTTTTCCTAAGGCTAACCATACACAGTACAAGTCTTCTGTGATGATGGCTGGTGATGAGAAACCAATGAGGGCGTCCTATGATGCTAAATGTTCTGTCACAGTAAAAACAGCATCTGTGTTTATTTAACTATGAGGTCAGGCGCAAGTCTCCCTGACCAAGCCAGCTCAATCGGTCAACGGGGTCTCAAGGGAGGGAGTGAGGATTGAAAAAGAAAAACAATTAGACAAAATTATAACATGACTCCAGACCGTACTGAGGCTGAAGCAGCTTTAGTTCTCTGTAGCCTGCTTTTATATCATTCCAGGTGTGTCCAAAAAAACACGCCAGTTCTTACATCAAAGACAAAGTAATCAAATGAAGTAGTAAACAAAGAAAGCACATAAGATAGCAATTAATTAAAGTAGTAAGCAAAAGGATCACACAAGGTAATAATTAAAGTAGTAAACAAAGCCCCATGATCACTGTTTCTATTATTCTTATCTGAACCTACTTCTTTGTCTGAACCCAGTGACAAATGCCGCATTCCTAGAATCGGCACCAAAAGCTCTTGACATCTTCCCAGGTCTCCGCATGATTAATAGGCATGGACCACCAAAGTTCCCCCCCTAGTCATGTCAGTGTCACAGGGCTAAGACAGACTGGAACCAGGCCTGCTCTGCAGGAAACCCCTGGAGACCAGTTTCCAAGTCATTGGCAAAATCAAGGAATTCTCTGCCATTGATCACATTTCCTTCGCTCTCCTGCCCATACACAGCTAGCCAGGCACCCAGTAGGGCCACGGAGTCTTTCCTTGGGTGGCAATTGATTGCCTGAAGAAAACAGATGCAGCGCCTTGCTCTCATTTGGGGAAGCGCCCAGGAGCTACAATGCCTCCGCTTCAATCAAGCTCTTTACAAAAACCTGACCACAGCCTCCCGCAGTGACATCCTGTACCATGACGAATTCCCAAACCAAGAGTGAGTGCCGAGATGTATCAGTATGTGCATCCCTAGATTCCAGGGACCTCAGAGCAGAGCGGTCTCAGCATGGTCAAAAGCTGATGGAGTGAGGTGTCAGAAATGGCCACAGACTATCCAGACCTCCGCAGGTACCATTAACTCTGCAGTGAATGCTTAGCCGTAGATTCCGACCGGATGGCTTTCCGATGGGATGACTTATCTGAATTTATCACTCATTGTTCATGCACTTTAATAAGCCTCTCAAAACACAGAGACCCAACCTTCATGCCAATCTCTGTTCACACATTGAATCCATTTTTAACAAAGCATTTTTAATTTGCTCTTGAGCATCCACTCTTACATCTGTCAGGGCCTGCCTTGTAATTCCAGGGAGAGACCAGCTCCACAGAAAAGAGGAATACGAGCTTCTTTGAGCCCTGATCCCCATTCCATGAGGCATGGGATGAGCATTTTACACATTGGTTCCCACATCCTGTACAGACAACCTTGAAAGTCTTACTTCTCTTTACTTCCCTTGATGTAGAAATGACCTATGCTATCTATTGTTCCTCTATTGAAAATTGCTGCCTAGATTCCCTGGGGATCTCTCAGCCACAGCAACATAGATAGAGAGCTAGGGTCAAAGATGTGGGCTGGAAGCTGGGGAGATCACTCAGTGGGTAAAGTGCTCGCTGTGCATGCAGAAGGCCCTGAGTACAGATTCTCAATGTGCTGGCACAAGTCCATAACCTCAGCACTGGAGGACAACCTCAAGCCTACACATTCCCTCAAACAGGCAAACACACTCTCACACATATATATCCATATAACATGCACACATATACATACACATATACACACACATTTATCTATATGTACATGCATACATATATATATATCATATATATGTATAACACACATATATATGCACATACATATATATCCATACAACACGCAAACGTAAATACACACATACATGTATACGCATGCACATATATAATATACACACACATATACATCCGTACAACACATACATATCCATACAATTCACATACACACATATATATACATGCACATACACACACACACACATATATATACACACAAATACACACACATATACATATATATACACACATATATACACATACAACACACACATATAGATATATATAGATATATATCTCCATACAATACACACACTCACATATATACACACACACACTCACATATATACACACACACACATATATATCCACACACACATACATATACACATACAATATACATGTGAATATTCATAACACACATGTGTATAGCCATATAACATACACATATATTTCTCCATACAACACACACATTCACAAAAGCTGGAAGGAAGTCCAAGTCCACTGCAGTTGGGTTGACTTGGGCCCATGACTTAATCCCACTGAATCCCAGATTCACATTTCAAAAGTGAGGGTGGCAATAATACACATTACAGAAAACATCTGGCAAAACCTGTGTGAATATTAATTCATTTTCTACTGTGATACATTCAGCAAAACCTACAGGCAGCCCCCAAAGTCGACATCACTTACACTCAGTATGAAAAAATTCTCCCCTCCTCCCTGCCTGTCTCATCTCAAATCTTCCCCATTATTTCTGTAATGAATAGATTCTCAAGAATGGTAGGGCCGGGGGGGGAGTTCAGTGGACACCCTCGTGAACCAGAAGCCCCTATCTGAGTTCCTCAGAACCAGCCCTACTCACTCCACAATGCACACAGTGGTCACCCCGGCGTGTTTGCTTTGACTCAGAGCCCCCAGTTGGGCAAGCCCACCACTTCTCCAAAAGGAGGGTCGGGATACCAAATCGTCCCTCTGCCTTCTCAGACTCTGGCATGCATGAGAAGGCATGCCCCAGTCAAGTTCCAGAGATCACAGATGCTGTAATGCACGTGTTCACGTGTACTTGTCTGCTTCCCCAGAAGGCCTAGCTTTGTTTCTAATGAGGTATATAATGCAGATGTTCTCAATGTTTATTAAATTGTAGTTTCAAGAGAGCAATTCTGTCCTAGAAGACAGAAAAGCCCAACTGTGTGCTCAGTCATGTGATCTGTCAGTCCATAACCTCTGCCAAAAGCTCAAACTCCACACAGAAACATTCAGAAAGCCTGCTGGGGGTGGGGGGTGGGGGTGGGGGGCGTGCATGTGCGCGCCCATTTGTCCATCTGTGATTGGGAAGGAAGGAGGAGACACCTAAGCTCCTGGTGACCACATTTGTAGATGTAAATGTAAATGAGTATAATATTTAACCACCACATGAATCCACGGAGATCAATAAATATGCTCAAAGACTTCAAAGGTCAATTAGCAATTACAAAACCCAAAGAAAGACATAGGCAGATGAGAAAGAAAAAAAAAAACTAAGGGTCTTTATCTTAACATTAAGTTGGGAAATTAAGTGATAGGTTGGAAGATAAATGATTGGACACACAGACAGACAGACAGGAGGGGATGGTGGTGGGGAACAGAGAGAAGTTGATGTAAGTCTTTAAATGATGACCCCATATTTTGTCTTAGTTTGAGATGTGTTATTATGTCCGCTCACAGAAGGTTAAGAGTCAGAAGTGGAAGTGGGAAAGACACTTAATCCCTCACCTCTAGTTTCTTCGGGCACTGCCTTCACACCCCAGTTGCAGGAGGCTTCACTAGAGCTCTCTGTGAAAACACGATCTGATAACAGGGAGCAGGTACAGGGGAGGGGAGCAGACACAAACCTTCTCAGTACTTTCAGTATGAAAGCCCAGACAGGGGTGCTGGACTGAGCAAAGTAACAAAGGTACAAGATCATGGGTGTACCAAAAACACTGGCAAAAAGAGGGTCCTTGTACAAAGCTCTCAACCAGCAAGAAAGGGAGATTATTCAGATCCGACCTTGGTGCTAATTGCTTAACAGCTGAAAGAAACTAGGTTGGAGCCATAGGGGTCGGAGCTGTGTGGGAGGTCAAAGCTGCTGGATATGATTTTAATAACCACTTGGGAAAGACTTTTATTAGAGGCTAAGTAAAGGAATATGTTTTCAGTGTTCTTCTTTTTCTATATACCATGCAGACTCCATACCATATTAAGGAGCAAAATTTTATCAATCTCCATAGTATCCTAAAAAGTCCATTTCTGCAATGAAAATCATTAGTAAGTATTTAGAGGTTATTTTTCTCTACCAGGAAAAAGTCTATAAGGTTCTTGTCAGCCCTACCTTAGTCACCAATCACCTGAACACAGTTTCAGGCATAAATCAAAATCCCCATAAGAATTAAAAGTCTGTTTGCAAGCTTCCAAAACCAAGTTCCTCACCAATACGAGAAGGAGAGCCAGCAGAGCAAGCAGTTGGGTGGGTGGCAGTGCCATTGCCTAAAGCTTCCTATTGGGGAAAACTTGAAATGCTGGATGTCTAAACAGAAATGTTTCTCTTAACTTTCCTGGACATGTGGAAATAAATGGCTCTAGGAAGTCAATGCATCTAAGGAACGCCCTTCGTGTAACCAAGCCCAGATGTATGGTCACTTCCTGCTGCTGTGGCACAACACCTGAGAAAAGCAACTTACAGGAGAAAAAGGATTCTAGGGAGGGCACAGTCCATCATGGCGGAGGAAGGCATGGCAGCAGTGTGAGACACACGTATAGGAAACAGGGAGAACAAAACAGAAAGTTTGATGGCCAAGTTATAAAATATCAAAGCCCAAGCTGAGAATGGTGGAGCATGTCTTTAATCTTAGCACTCAGGAGGCAGAGGCAGGAGGACCTCTGTGAGTTTGAGGCCAGCCTGGTGTACTGAGTGAGTTCCAGGAAAGCCAAGATTACATAGAGAACCCCTATCTCAAATAACCAAAAGGAAACAAAAACAAAAACAATCAAAGTCCACCTGCAAAGATGCAAGTCCTCCAAAAGGCCCCACTCCTAAAGGTTCTATAATCTTCCAAAAGAGCACCACCAACTAGGGACCAAGAGTTCAAATTCAAATACATGAGCTTCTAAGGGACATTTTTCATGCAAATCAAAACACTTGCTAAGCTTACTTTTCCCATTTGTCCTGAATATTTTATTATTACCCTGACATGGGTACTTCAGTAGTTTTCACCAGATTACTTCCAGAAGGTGAACATCACAAAGAATCCAACAGGCTGCAGTTGAGGAATGGATACATCTCAGATGGAATCTGTTCTCTGCTTTGACACTGGTCTGAGCCAGTCTTACACACAAACACACAAACTCAGGCCTGAGCCTATTCCTTCAGCTGAGGATAACCAGCCCAGACTACAGCAGCCCTTCCAACAAGGTACCCTGCCTCCTGCAGGTGGCAGAGAGTGGGAACATGATAGTCTTCACCTTTCCAGAAATCCTCCCAGTCACCACCCCTCAAGTAGATGAGTCAGCGTTTATTTTCAATATAGGAAAAGATGTTAAATCACACTTGACAATAAAGCAGTCAACTAACTCAGGATCGAGGATACAGAAAGTTCTTCCCAAAGGTCCTTGTGAAAGTACCATCCAGAATGTCCCGCTTTGAGGGACAATGGGAACAGGTGCCAAGGCAGCAGGGTAAAGGTCTGAGTTGAGATGGGGTGCCCTGCCTCACCAACACTCTGCCAGGAGGAAGCTATGAAGCTGCTCATCGGGGCCACACGCAGCAGGCCTTTACCTACTGCCCCTGCTCCTACACAAGCCAAAGACAGGCCCTGGGTTCCGATATACTCACACGAGTGTATCCAGGCTTCACTATCTACCTCCAGGTATGATCTCTGCCCCTTCTCAAGTTTCCAAGTAGCAAACAGGGCTTTTTTCAAAGTGATGATGAATTTCAGAGTTGCTAAGACAGTGTAGAAAGAAGTCACCCTAAGCGAATACTGAATGGTTTTTGGTATGGTGGTGGTGGTGGTGGTGGTGGTGGTGGTTTGGGGGTTGGCGGGGTTTAGAGACAAGGTTTCTCCATGTAGCTGTCCTGGAACTCACTCTGTAGATCAGCAGGCTGGCCTTGAACACACAGCAATCTAACTGCCTCTGTCTCCCTAGTGCTGGGATTAAAGGCATGCGCCACCACTGCCCAGCAGTGATGAGAACACTAGATTTCGGAGTAGACACAAATGATACCAGGGAAGTGTATATCAAGCATTAGGAACAGGGATAAGCTAGTTGCATCTTTGGGTCTTCGTAAACCAGTATCCTTTGAGGTAGCATATGAAACAGCATGAAACAGTCGGTTTTTTCCTAGTTAGACATATACATACCGGCATGCATACATGCATCTGTGTACAATTGAACACACATGTGCACATGAATGCATGCACACATACACATGCAGAAACTATGAACAAACTCAGAGAAAGCACATAGGAGCCTTGGAACACTTAGTACTGGAAACGGCACCTCTCAGTCTAGAGAAGCCACAGGAAGGCCAAGAGAGTCCCATGAAAAGGCTGGAACCGTGATGGGCTCACCAGAGGGTGGGACAGTCTAAAGGCACTTCCATGCCCATGCCTGCAGGGACACGGAACCCTGCACTTTTAGACTGGCAGCCCCTGCTTAACATTCAGTGGGACAGGGGACATCCTGGCTGTTCCACTTATAAGTGAACTTGTGACCCTTTGTGAAACACCCCAGCTGGTATGTCCAAAGACAAAAATGGGTTAAGAAGTTGGCTTTTCCAATATTCTAGTCATGAAGCAATGAATATATCTAAAGTCCACTCTAAAACACGAAAAAAAATCAAAGAAATATTTATATGCTTGCCAATGCCTTTCATGGACCAAGTGATAGTGAAATTCCCCAATACCTGGCACGGGATGGATCAGCACATCACCAGGAGGTCTCCCCACATTACCTTCTGCAAACCTGTGTGTGAATTCCCAGGACCCTGGTGAGACGGCTACACTCACTTCCTTTGGCTCCATGGTGTGATATCCTAGATACAGCCCACATGCAAGATGCACATCACAGGGCATCTACCACAGTGTGTATGGATAAATCCCTGTCAGCAACAAGCTCTAAACTCTGCTCTTCCCAGGACCACCCAAGACAGTCAGGGCATCTTCATCCTGTCCTCGGTCCACACAGTGGACCCAATGAGGGCTTCACAAAGGTGGAGAATAGAGCATAAAAGACAGGAGAGCCAGGGCTGGAGAGATGCGTCAGAGCTTAAGAGCACTGACTGCTCTTCCAGAGGTCCTGAGTTCAATTCCCAGCAACCACATGGTGGCTCACAACCATCTGTAATGAGATCTGATGCCCTCTTCTGGTGTGTCTGAAGACAGCTACAGCAAGCTCATATTAATAAAATAAAATAAAATAAAATGACAGAGAACCTTTCTTAGACCACCGAAAGTCTCTCCAGGCTGATAACCAGGACTTTCATTTGCTTAAATACAGTAATCATTAGTACCTCTGTAAGTCATTCTGATTAATCAGAACTCGTACTAGTTAATTTGCTAGCTAATTAGAATTTAAAGGGTACTGTTGCCATTCAGGCAAACTCATTTAGAGCTAATGAAATTCCTATACAATATTTAAGTGAAAATGGAGAGTGAGTCTGTTTAAACTTCTAAGTGGCCCCTTCAATGCTCATTTGTCAAATCCCGGCGCTCAGGAGGCTAATCTCACTGGGCTAACATTTCTGGATCTGACCTAACACCAGTCCCCGGTCACCAGCAGCAGTGCCTGCCTATGTCTGGAATGCAAATGTCCCGCCACAGGTGCAAGCAGCCATCTTCAAGCTAACGTTCTGACAGGAGATTCTGCAATCCTCACAGCCAAAGCAGAGGCTACCTGTATGTCTCAACATACTCACCCAGGGGTCAGTTTTACCAACATGTACTTCCATGTTGGTAACTAACATACTAGTGGGGCTCATGGTGGAGCTGTCCTATGCAGGACTCTTCCAGGGCATCATTCTGTGGAATCTCTCTTGGCTCCTCCAGGTAATGCACCTTGACAAAAGATTTTTCAGAAGTGTGAGGCCAGGTGGACAGAGTCTAAATTCTCTCCTCTCTAATACTATCTCTCAGAGCTGGGATATATCTGGTTCCACATCCTCTCACTTGTTCTAAAGGAAAAAACAGCTCAGCCTATAATAGGCAGTCAGCCTATTATATATGTAAAATAAAATAGAGAAGGTTTTCCTTTAAAATTGCTTTTGTTCCATCCAATAGCACTTCATATTTGGAGAAACAAACAAAAACAAAACAAAACAAAATCCCTGCACAGCATGGGAGACTCCAACACTGCTCTGGTTGAGCTAAGTAAGGAAACACCAAGTAATCATCATATATAAAGAGCACAAATCTAACAATGAAATATTTTTGAGGATCTGTTCTGCCTCCTTTCATGATAGGTAACTTCTATCCAGTCAAAGAATTCTGTCTCCAGTCCCTATGCCAAAAAACAAAAAAAGAATATCCCAGGCATTTCACATCTGACCTGATGTGTCCTGGCCTGAACAAGGGCAGATCATCTGGACCACATTTTGAGAAGCTGCAACTCCTCAGAGCAAGCACAGGGCAGGCAGGGATGGTATGAGTACAGTCCTTATGGCATGGTTTCCCTTGCAATCAGCCTCACAGAATGTGACCCTTGAAGACAGAATCATTTGACTCAAGGGGTAGCCTAAGGAACCGTAGGCTCTACCACTTACTGCACAGACAAGACCTCGGGCCAACTGAAAAAAAACTCTCTAGACCTTACTTTTCCATTTGAAAAATAAGAATCATCATAATATTTCCAATAAATTAGTCAAATGAATCAAAGTAAAAAATGCATGGAAATACACAGCAATGGAAGTGTGGGGGGTGGGGATTCTCAATGGGGAAACCGAGGTCAGGGAGCTTGTGTGGCCAGGCTATCTGGCACAGGTTAATTATGTAATAGTGTCCACGGAGAGAATGGACCTTAAGTTGTTCATGCTACACGTCTTCTAACTGCTTTTCCCATTAAACAGGATTATCTCTCTTCCATGTGGCCTTAGAGATGGAGGCAAACGCATCACCTCTGTCCCCAAGGCAATAAGAAACTGGCATACTGGCACTCACTCTCCACAGGCCCACTGTCCATAGTAACCTTCCTTGGTACCAAGCGTTTGAGCGGCTTGCAGCCTCAGGGGCAAACACTCACTCACGAGTGCTTTGTGGAGCCTCCTCTAGTCTGCTCACAAGAGGAAGTGGGCGCAGTGCAACTGGAACAAGGGGAATGCTTAGTGGTCTCCATTTCAGAGAAACCACTTGCCGTTCCATCTCATGGTCACAGTTATGCTATAAGCCATACAAATGCTATCCCCCACCAGACCACTTTCCAGATGAGGAAACAGAACTCTGTGGTCTAAGATCACACCAAAAATGAGACCGAAGACTATACCTATACAAGAATCCTTCACAACATGCCGGATGCCTTCACTGGGCTTCTGAGAGGATCCCTCCTTTGGGGGCCTCCTTTATCCCATATCTACGACATTCTCCAGGAATACTCTAAGAGCCATAGACTGAGAACGCCCACTGCTTATTCAATGCCTGAAGCCTGGCAGTCCAAATCTGTACCCTCACCCCAGTCTGTCCTCCAGCTCTGCCCCTCATGCCTCTCACCCTGCTGTCTGCCACTCAGCCCAGCCATGACCCAGGCGTTAATATGTCGGTCACTATCTCTGAACCACTTGAAATGTTCTCCAGGTCTCCCACGTCACCTCTCTGCACTCAACTCTATTAAACATAAAGCCTAACCTCTTGCACATGCAATATGCCCCTGGCCAGACTTCCAGGACAGACTGTTACAACCTTGCCCCCGAGATGACCACAATGGTTCTAAGCAAGGCTCTGAAGGAAGGGAAATAACATCATGATTTCAAGGAGTGAAGAGGCATCCAAATATCACCTCTAAGAAAAAGGTATCAGTGCTTGTGCAAATGGATATCAATTCCAAGTCTGATCCTGAAATACAGCGTGGGCCATCTTAGACAGGGAACACAGCAGAGGCCGAGCCTTCCAGACGGCAGACAAGCCTACCGAATCACACAGGTAACCATAGCACACAGAAGAGTTGGCCCAGAAAAAGAACTTGGAGCCTTTCCCTATTACTAGACCAAAGCTAGACGGCAATCTCAGGGGAAGTGTGGAATAATAATTTGACATGTAACTGTTTCCTCAGCTCATAAGAAATTCTATCCCAAGTAGGGCTGCCCAGCGTGGCTCCAGGAGCGAGACAGGGCCAGATGGAACTACTCTGTGGAAAGCAACCCTTTCTACCCCCATAGCAACTTCACCCCTGCCTCCAAAACACTTAAAAAGATACACATCTAATTGTTTTCCACAATTTTTAAGAAACCGACTTTCGGTTCCACACCCTGTACAGGGCATGTTCTCATTATAAAAACAGAAACACGAGATCATTTTTTTTAAAGAATTTTTTTAGATCATCCTTAGCACCACATTTCAGGCATCTATTTTTAATGTTTATGTATATTTCCTCTCAGTCTGTCTTCTGGGTGTGTGGATTGCGGATGAGGGGATATGATTCAAACCAGATTCTTAGCAAAGGTAAGAAGAACAGCTCAGCTTTGGCTCGTGCCTTCCCTGCTCCGAGCAAGACTGTCTCCTGAATGAACAGACAAAGAAATCACCTCGTCTGTGGTCACTTTTCTCCTAGGGAAGCCTGCCTAGCCCTATGGTCTAGTACTCATGGGCTGGAAAAACCATCAGTGGCTTGAACCCATGACTCCTCAGAACTCAAGCTTCTTGGGTCCTCTCCCCCTTGTCCTGTTATGTAATTTACTGTCACAATGTCTGTGTTGATTTTAAGCCCAAGACAATATAATAAGTAAATAAACTTAGGAAATCACCTCTCATGCCAGAACACAAGCATGGTGAGCTTAGAAAGTAAGTCAGAATTCCAGGAACTAATCAAAGGCTTAGTCTGCTTTGAAAAGATAGAAAAACAACAATTTGTACACCTTAACCATCTCCACTTGGAACTTTTATGGGTAAAAGAGGATGTCTATAGAAAAAAATTCCTTCATAAGGTGATTTCTAGAACATTCACAAGTCTAATTATGTTTCACGGCTTGATGGATTTGCTCTAAACGTATAAACAATATTTAACTCGCCCATAATTGATATAGAGATTTAAGTCTGAGAGAGTAGAAAAGGAAGGCAAGAGTTGGTTTAGAAAAGAATTGCTTCTCCTGACCTCTAGAAAGTAGTTTACTTTGTGGGAGAAAGTGGAAAATAAGAATTAAGTGTAGAGATTAGGAGTGGAACTCAGTAGAAGATGGATTCTTAGCGTGGATGAAGTCCCAAGTTCAATCCTGAGGGGTGGGGGTGGGGGAATAATATAAATAGCCCTGGGAAGGGGGAGGGGGTGAGAGCATTGAATAACATGTCCCCAAGCCTGTCCCTGTCACTTCTGCAGCCGTACTTTACCCCTTCCGTTAGAACTTACTGTTTGCATTGAGGCCTGACCTAACCCACAGTGACAGAGGTGAGATGGCCTCGTCGTATTCACCCCTGTAGCCACCTAAGCATCAACAGACGGAAGTCCATGAACAAACAGCTCTACCTCAGCACCAGAGCTTCCCCAAGCCCTGGGAGTCTTGATGACCTTCTCTGTACTCCTACCAAACAAGAGCTTCTAGCTCCCATGACCACTTGTCCATGGAACTAGCAATACGGAATTACTGCTGCCCAATGGGAAGGGCAGTGTTCTGTCTGCTCTCAAGAGCTTTCTCGGAAGAGGTAACTTCCAGCATTCTATCATAGGATGCCAAAGACAGGAAAAAGCATAACTGAGAGACCACCTGACCAAGGCAGGACACCTGACCAAAGGCCAGGAATATACATACATCAAGGTTTCAGGGAGGGAAACCGCAGAGGCCCTGGGATAGGAACTACTTGTCAGGAGCTATGAAGGAAGGCAGTGCTCCTGGGTGGAGCACATATAGGGTGTATGCTTGTGAAGAGGGGATTTATTCAAAGACTGGACTTCAGGGGATTAGAGATGCCAAATGTGAGGCCCGAATCATTGGGCAGAAGGAATTGCCAGTGATCAAAATAAAACAGTGAGAGACAGAAGGACAATATGGAGAAGACAAGGGAACATTAGAGAACACACAGGGACTCCATGGGACAATAATGGACAGGAGAGAGGTCAAAAGGGATCTTCAAAAAGTTTGAAGTGAGAACAATTTTTGTGTCTTCCTTCCTTCCCTTCCCTACTACCTTCTTTCTTCCTTCCTTCCCTCTTTTCTTTCTTCCTTCTTCTGAGGTGATCGGGACCAGACCTGGGACCTTGTTCATTTTTGGCAAGTGCATTACCTCTGAGCCACACCCCGATGCCAGTTCATTTTTGTACACCCTGGCTGAGATACTTGGAAATGAATCTACCCAGCAGACATTCTGAGGTAGGAGCTCTGAGCCTGAAAACATAACCACTCTAAACTCCAAAAAAAAGGATTCTGCCTCCATCTAGAAATATCTCCACACACAAATAAGGTGGAGCCCCTGTTTCCTCCTGACACTGATGCCAACTGTGCCTCACAGGCTGGGTTCATTGGCCTGCCATGCTCCTGACGGAGACCCAATACCCAAAGATCGCTTTGTCTAGACAATGTTCTCCTAAATGACACTCAAAGTGACAACCAGGTCCTCGAAGGAATATGCTTCAAGAAAGAGGGTGCTAAATTCTCCAGCCTGCTTTCAAGACTAGTTCTTAAATTCTTTCCTGGCCTCGATGAGACATCCCTCTCTAGCACCTCCAGGAGCAAGAAGAAATGCCCCCTTGATGTTTTACCATATCCTAGCAACAGTAAACAAGAAAGCGAGCCTTGTGGATCACAGTTGCTGCCATGTCTTCTGATGACAGGCGGTATATTTGAAAGGTAGACAAAATAACAAGTTATCTATTAAGGCAACCCATACCCAGCTTCTAAGCAAATGCAAAGAGTGTGTTTCATCTGAAGTGTCCTGCAGGGCCAACCCCTTCATCAGGGGAGATTTCCCTACCCCCCCCCCTTTTTTATTACAAGCCCTGCACCAACTCACTATGGGTAACTACGAGAAAAGTCCTCTGCAGACGCTAGTCAGTAATACTGATCACACAAGCTGATTACCAGAGATCAGAAAGCACTTCATTTGCCACCTAAACTATTGACCAGTGACCTCAAGCACTTTTAGCAGAAGCACCTGTTGTTGCTATTTTCCTGGGGAACAAGAGGGGCCGATGCAAGGGAAGCCAGCAAACACACCAGCCTTCGGACTTTATTATCAGCATCAGAGACAGGATGGAGTCTTCTGTAACCCTCCTGGCCCTGAAATCTTCAGCAGCAGCTCTGTGTAGTTGCAGGAGCACATTCCCCAGAGGCAACAACTCCTGGGGCTTCAGAGGAGAGAGCAGAAAACTGTGGGTGCAAAACAGCCCAGGAAGGGGCTTGGGATACTTGCAATAGTAGTCGGTGAGGAAGAAAGTGTCCTACGTGGCAGGATGAGCAGAGGAAAGGATACAGCAGCTAGCAGTGCAAACTCTTCCAGGGCTGCACCAGGGACCAGGACCACACAGCAGGCAGCAGGGACAGAGAAGAGAAGCAGTTTTTGCCAAAAGGGGAGAAACAGAGCTGAAGTCAACTTGTGTCTCCACAGCTGAACATGCTGTACCCAGTCAGAAGCCAAAAATATGTTGGGGAACCCGGGGTGGTCAGGGGAAGAGACTAGACTGTGGACGGAAGTCAGTGGGAAGCAAACCCAAGAAGGGGGTGTGCGGCTCAGCTCCCACTTCACGGCCAGCAGCACCATGAGTTCATGTTTGTCCGACTTTTTCTGAGGCCCTCTGAAGAGCTACCAACTCCCCGGAAAACTCCTGTTTAATATGGAAAGGAGAGGAAAGTTCACGCAGTGGCCCTGACTCACCTGCAGCAGGGATGTCTCTGCTCCCGATGAACATCCTGGAGAGGGCCTCACAGTTGGGCTCCTTGGCTCACGCTGGTTTAACCATGTATACTTTCAAACTCAATTTCTAGCATTTTACCCTCCTAGCCTCTCAACATTGCATAGACTATGTGTCTGCTCTGCCACCAATTGCAATTCCTCAGACTTGATGGCCCTCAGGAAACAGCCTGTTGTGTAACTTGGACAGTAACAAGAGATTGCCTTCCAATATGGTTTTGCACATTAAAATTAAAAAAAAAACTGAATTCCACTCTCAGCTAGAAGGTACATTGTAGAAGGAATGAATCTATTAATTACACTTCTATGTACATTTCATGAATTATTTGCTCCATAAAGCCAAGGAACACAAAATTAGATGTCTTTGAAAAAGTTACAAATGTTTTGCAAATAGAAAGCATTATTATTCCCCACATGAAAGTGATCGATCTGGCTTCCTTGTGTGAACTGTATGGGGTACGAAATTTAATCATTTTAGAAAATGTGAACAAATAGAAAGTCTTAACCACAGTCAAGTCTCAGCTCATAGTGTGAATAAGTAGGTATAGCCAAAGTAACTTCTACAGTGAATGTCTACTCCCAGAGGCTTGCTCTTCAGAGCGGCAGGGTTGGAACACAGTGGAGTGTACACTTTGCACATAGGATGTCTTTAGGTCTTGATGGGCTTTCCTTCAAAGGCAATGGTCGGAGCACATTTCCGTCTTTGCCTGCACTCTCTGGTTATGACAGGAGCTGTTTTGTTCTACCACATGATCCCTTACCAGGATGTTCTGCTTCTTCACAGGCCCCAAACCAATGAGACTAGAATGTCTAAAGCCCTGGGTCAAAGTGATTCTTTTCTCTTTATGAACCAGTTATCACAGAGGTTTGCCACAGTGCAGAAAGCCGGCCAGCACAGTGGGTATACAATAGGCTCATTTTTCTTTGTCAGTCTTGATGTGGATTTTTTTTGGGGGGGGGGGATGGGAAGAACCACATCAAGCCAGTGCTGTGTTTCTGTAGCCCTGCCCCAAGACACAATATGACAATATGAACAATGATCATAGTGAGTGTCAACCATGGTTGATGTTGACTGAACGTGCTCCCCTTCTCCTTGTTTAGTCTTCTAACAAAATTCCTCACCCTGAGGGCCTTTGATAGCTGGTCCATTCTTCCCCTGTGGCATTTATCAACTACAAAACCTGCATGCCCCCCTCCACGCCTGGT
Source organism: Tokudaia tokunoshimensis (assembly GCA_036184795.1). Taxonomy (NCBI): domain Eukaryota; kingdom Metazoa; phylum Chordata; class Mammalia; order Rodentia; family Muridae; genus Tokudaia; species Tokudaia tokunoshimensis. The sequence continues at coordinate 81,347,593 of BTHU01000017.1, forward strand.
CTATCCCAGGAAGACTTTGCCTCTTTAACATCTCCAATGCTAGAGTGTCTCCCACCACACTTGTCTTGAGCATGAATACCCACAAGTGTCTCAAATTTAATTCTCTTGCATCTTTCCCATGATGCATATTCCCTGAAGCCAGTGAAAGAAACATCTCTCTATGCTTCATGCACATTGAACCTATGGAATGAATGTGCTACCCTAAAACACCCCATTCTTATAAGCTAAAACAGGGTCAGTGCTCCAAACGCAGGTAAATAATCCCGATATTTTGATGACTGTTTCTTTGGGTCAGCAATGCCTTTCATGTTACCTAAGCTGCTGTCACCTTGTGTCCCTCTAAACAAAACTTGGGAAAGGAGTCCTTAAGTGTCCATGAGGCAAAACAGTGTTGAGTTGTTGGCACATAAAAGCTACAGACATGGGAGCTGGGGATGTAGCTCAGTGTTTTACTTAGCTTGGTAGAGACCATGAGTTGGTTCTCTAGAACCTCAAAAAGTAAAAACCTTAAACTCTTACATTTCAGGAGCTGTAAGCACTGACATACGTCTATGATGCCCACTGACATACGTCTATGATGCCCGCTGACATACGTCTATGATGCCCGCTGACATACGTCTATGATGCCCGCTGACATACGTCTATGATGCCCGCTGACATACGTCTATGATGCCCACATGGCATACGTCTATGATGCCCACATGGCATACGTCTATGATGCCCACATGACATACGTCTATGATGCCCACTGACATACGTCTATGATGCCCGCTGACATACGTCTATGATGCCCGCTGACATACGTCTATGATGCCTGCTGACATACGTCTATGATGCCCGCTGACATACGTCTATGATGCCCGCTGATATACGTCTATGATGCCCACATGACCTTTCTTACACTGGGCCACACACTCCTGGCCTATGCACTTAGTTCTCTTTCTGCACTTCCCCATTGCTGGCCTAATGATCCCATAAAGCAATGGTTCTCAACTTGTGTGGGTCACGACCATTTGTAGATTGAACAACCTTTCCACAGGGGTCGCATAACAGATACCCTGCATATCAGACATTTACTTTACGATTCATAACAGAAGCAAAGTTACAGCTATGACATAGCAACAAAAATAATTTTATGGTTGGGGGTCACCACAACATGAGGAACTGTATTAAAGGGTCACAGCATTGGGAAGGTTCAGGACCACTGTCATAAAAGCTCTGGCTTTCAATACTATCACACTGGGGATTATACTTCAACATGTGAACAGGGTGGTGGGCGACAGTGATGAGGGACAGTCAGAGCACAGCCTTTAGCCCCTCTTAAGATCTCCTTGCATTATCCAAAGCTTCCCTTTTTTCTGTAGTGGGGCTGTTACCACAGTGTGCACATCTGCCTTCTATCTTTTGGGGACAGTGATATTTGCACTCTTGGTACCTAGTGCTTGGACAGAATATGAGTTCTAGAAAAATAAGGGACAATGGTGAAAGAAAGACAGACTGAGAAAGCACCCACGCACACCAGCTCTGGGCCTAGTGGCCTTGCTCTCTTCCATGTACAGTGCTTTCCTGAAACTAGATTTGATTATAAGCTGGCTCACAGAACTGCCCTGAGTCACCAGCTGCTTCTTATACCATATTCCATTTACTCTTCGTCTCTCATTCCCCAAAGACCAGGAATTGGGTCTCTGACCACATTCCAGTTCTGGGCAGGCACTTCACAAACACTTCATATTTGGCTTAATAGCTTCCATTTAGGAAGCAATGTGTGTGTTATGAGCCTCTCCCAACTGGTTGCACACGCCCTATCTTATTTGGTCCTTCCAAAATGTAAGAAATGGGCAAATGGATATGTTGAAGAGCCACAAAGTAAGATATGGAGCCTAGAAACTCACTGGAGTCGTAAAACCTCCAAACCCTTGCCCAAGCAGGACAAGAGCCCTAGGAGGATGGTTAGATTTGCAGCAGGTGAGAGCAAAGCCCAGTGGTGGAACCTATGTGGATCCCAGAGACACAGGTCTGCCTAATCCTCCACGTGCACTGTGGGCAGTTATCCCAGGGCTTATGCTCAACTCCCTGTGACAGCTCAGTTTCCTCAACGGATCAGGCAGAGACAGTCTCATCCATCAAGACAGGGCCCTTCCTCAGTGAACAAAGTATGCCCAGACCTTAAAAAATGGGATACATACACTTTATTATAGCGATTAAACAAGAAATGAGAGACAAATGCAAATGCATTGCAGATCAAGTCACTGAGAGTTCTATTAAATAATTCCACCTGAGTTTCTCACCTCTATTAAAAATGAGTAACCCAATTTTTCTGCACTAAATGTACTATGCAAAGCTAATTATAACTACATAGTTATAATTACTATTATAACTAGTTGGGGTTACGTTTACTATTGCTATGATGAGACACCATGACCAAAAGCAACTCAGGGAGTAAAGGGTTTATTTGGCTTTTGCTTCCACACCCACAGTCCATCACTGAAGGAAGTCAGGTCAGGAACTCATATAGGGCAGGAACCTGAAGGCAGGAGCTGATGCAGAGGTCACAGAGGGGTGCTGCTTACTGGCTTGTCCCTATGGCTTGCTTAGCTTGCTTTCTTCTAGAACCCAGGACCACCAGCTCAGGGAAGACACCATCCACAATGGGCTGAGCCCACACCTATCAATCTCTAAATAAGAAAATGCCCTGAAGCTAGATCTTAATTTAAAAAACAAACAACAACAAAAACCACTACTTTTTCAGTTCAGGTTCCCTACATTCAAATGACTCTAGCCTATGTCAAGTTCACATAAACTAGCTGAACACTGTATATGTACAATACCATCCACACTGCCCACTACCCATGAGAACAAGTATGTATCTCAGAAAGGATTCGGCACTTACTGAGCCTCCAGACACACAGACGAACCCACCCTAAGATCCAACGCTCAGGCAGAAGGGACAGAGTGCTCCCAGGAGCAACCAGTCACTCTAGCTGCATTGCGGTCTGTCCTTACCATGTCTGTACTCCCTTGAACACTTCTGTGAAGGCTTCACACAAAACAGAAACTGCTTGCACAGTCCCATGGACCCTGCCCACTGTCTACCAGGCAGCAGGGCATACTGAGTCATGCCCCCAGCACACACCCACAGAACAGATGACTGCTTTGCACTGTGCAGTTGCCTAGGAAGATAGCTACACCACACTAATTACAACCAACCCTGGGATAGTGATGTCTTTCCTGCACGCCCTGTATCCTTCATCTACTGAAATCGTCTGCCACTCTAGGTTCTAACCTCTCAATGAAGGCTAACTCTGATTAAGCAGGCCCCACTAAAATGAATTTCATTTCTCTCAAGATTTAAGAGTAGTTTGGGAGACAAGGCATTGTTGAACATTCAGGTCTGAAAGGGTTGAGACTTTTGTTGAACACTTGAGTACAAGTATGGAGACCATGAGGTGTCTTGGCAGAGGACACAAACATTTAACCACGAGAAGCAAACATCATTTGATAGAGTCAAATGCATCTTAAGTCTATATCCTTGGAGGGAGACACAGCACACTAGATCTATTGCTCTCAAAAAGTGGTCAAAGACAACTGACTGTATAAGGTACTGCATGGCCAGCAGTCAGATGCTGAATCCATGTCCTCTCCTGGCCTTCATTTCTCTACTATGACAGAGAGAGAGAGAGAGAGAGAGAGTCAATTATAATAAGGAAAGGTCAAGAGCAGTCTACTGCCATGAAATCCTATAATTGTTCACATATGTACATGGTTGGTAGATAGATAGATGATAGATAGATAGATAGATAGATAGATAGATAGATAGATAGATAGATAGATAGATAGATGGATGATAAGATAGATAAATAGATTGATAGGTGATAAGTGGATAGATGATTAATTAATTAATAGATGATAGATAGATAGATAGATAGATAGATAGATAGATAGATAGATAGATAGATGAGATAAATAAATAGACAAATATAAATTAGGCTGTTAATGTGCCCTTAATCTATCTGAGTAAAATTGACTTCATATTTAAAACATCATTACATTTGCCCTTAACAGTTATAATAAAGTCTGCACTGGTTGCTGATCGTGTGCCACAGTACTCCACACCCAAATACTGTCGGGAGAGAGCTGGTCTCCCAGGAGTGCTGACACACCTGTGAGCACAGGTGATATACCACTTCTGCTCAAATTCCCGGCACAAAAGGGACCCACCCAGAGCCATCAAGACACAGGAACCAAGGAACAGCCAGGGACAGGATCCTTCCAGTTTCCCTCTGCACCCTGGAGCTGACCCTGTGCCACAGCTCTTTATACCCTTCCTCCCAGAGAGAACTGGTTTCCCAGAACACACATGGGTTCACAGGAGAGACAAGCCATGGTCAGATACAGCAAGACAAGCTAACAGCAGAGATAACCAGATGACGAGAGGCAAGGGCAAGAGCATAATCAGCAGAAACCAAGGCTACGTGGCATCATCAGAACACAGTTCTCCCACCACAGTGAGCCCTGGATACCAAAACACACCAGAAAAGCAAGACTCTGATTTAAAATCACGTCTCATCATGATGATAGAGGACATTAAGAAGGTCATAAATAACTCCCTTAAAGACCATAAATAACTTCCCTTAAAAAAAAAATACAGGAGAACACAAGTAAACAGCTAGAAGTCCTTAAAGAGGAATCACAAAAATCCCTTAAAGAATTACAGGAAAAGACAACCAAACAGGTGAAGGAATTGAACAAAAACATCCAGAATCTAAAAATGGAAATAGAAACAATCAAGAAATCACAAAGGGAGACGACCCTGGAGATAGAAAACCTAGGGAAAAGATCAGGAATCATAGATGCAAACATCACCAACAGAATACAAGAGATAGAAGAGAGAATCTCAGGTGCTGAAGATACCATAGAAAACATTGACACAATAGTCAAAGAAAATGCAAAATGCAAAAAGCTCCTAACCCAAAACAACCAGGAAATCCAGGACACAATGAAAAGACCAATTCTAAGGATAACAGGTATAGAAGAGAGTGAAGATTCCCAACTTAAAGGGCCAGTAAATCTCTTCAGCAAAATTATAGAAGAAAACTCCCCTAACCTAAAGAGAGATGTCCATGAACATACAAGAAGCCTACAGAATTCCAAATAGATTGGGCCAGAAAAGAAATTCCTCCTGTCATATAATAGTCAAAACGCCAAATATTAAAAGTAGTAAGGGAAAAGGGTCAAGTAACATATAAAGGCAAACCTATCAGAATTACCGGAGACTATGAAAGCTAGAAGATCCTGGGAAGATATCATACAGACCCTAAAAGAACACAAATGCCAGCCCAGGCTACTATACCCCGCAAAACTTTCCATTATCATAGAAGGGGAAACCAAGATATTCCATGACAAAAACAAATTTACACAATATCTTTCCACAAATTCAGCCCTACAGAGGATAATAGATGGCAAATGCCAACACAAGGAGGGAAACTATACCCTAGAAAAAGCAAGAAAGTAATCTTCTTTCAACAAACAGAAAAGAAGATAGCCACACAAACATAAAAATAACATCAAAAATAACAGAAAAGAACAGTCACTATTCCTTAATATCTCTTAACATTAATGGATTCAATTCCCCAATAAAAAGACATAGAATAACAGACTGGATACGTAAACAGGACCCAGCATTTCGCTGCATACAGGAAACACACCTCAGGGTCAAAGACAGACACTACCTCAGAGTAAAGGGCTGGAAAATAATTTTCCAAGCAAATGGTTCCAAGTAACAAGTTGGGGTAGCCATTCTATTATCGAATAAAATCAACTTTCAACCAAAAGTTATTAAAAAGGATAAGGAAGGACACTTTATGCTCATCAAAGGAAAAAAATCTACCAAGAACTCTCAATTCTGAACATCTATGCTCCAAATGCACAGGTACCCACATTCATAAAAGAAACTTTACTAAAGCTCAAAGCACACATTGCACACCACACAGTAACAGTGGGAGACTTCAACACCCCACTCTCCTTAATGGACAGATCAGGGAAACACAAACTAAATAGAGACACAGTAAAACTAACAGAAGTTTTGGATCAAATGGATTTAACAGATATCTATAGAACATTTCATCCTAAAACAAAAGAAAATACCTTCTTCTCAGCACCTCATGGTACCTTCTCCAAAACTGACCATATAATCAGTCACAAAACAGGCCTCAACAGATACAAGAAGATTGAAATAATCCCATGCATCCTATCAGATCACTACAGACTAAGGCTTCAATAGCAACAAGAACAACAGAAAGCCCACATACACATGGAAGCTGAACAATGCCCTACTCAATAATAACTTGGTCAAGGAAGAAATAAAGAAATTACAGACTTCAGAAATAAATGAAAATGAAGGCACAACATATACAAACTTATGGGTCACAATAAAAGCAGTGCTAAGAAAAAAAAAACTCATAGCTCTGAGTGCCTCCAAAAAGAAACTGGAGAGAGCATACACTAGCAGCTTAACAACACACCTGAAAATTCTAGAACAAAAAGAAGCAAATACACCCAAGAGGAGTAGATGGCAGGAAATAATCAAACTCAGGGCTGAAATTAACCAAGTAGAATCAAAAAGAACTATACGAAGAATCAACAAAACCAGGAGCTGGTTCTTTGAGAACATCAACAAGATAGATAAACCCTTAGCCAGACTAACCAGAGGTCACAGAGACAGTATTGGAATTAACAAAATCAGAAATGAAAAGGGAGATATAACAACAGAAACTGAGGAAATTAAAAAAATCATCAGATCCTACTACAAAAGCCTATATTCAACAAAACTGGAAAATCTGGATGAAATGAACAATTTTCTAGACAGATACCAAATACCAATGTTAAATAGGGATCAGACAAACCATCTAAACAGTCCCATAACTCCTAAAGAAATAGAAGCAGTCATTGAAAGTCTCCCAACCAAAAAAAGCCCAGGACCAGTGGAGAATTCTATCAGACCTTCAAAGAAGACCTAATACCAATACCCTTCAAACTACTTCACAAAATAGAAACAGAAGGAATACTACCCAATTCATTCTATGAAGTCACAGTTACACTGCATATTCTCCCATGGAAATGGAAAAGTTTCTGTCTACTCAGGAACTTGTCACAATTTCTTTTCATAAGAGATTTTTTTTTCTACTTCTATCATGTTTAATGTTCGAAATAGGTTATAAAAACTGGTTGAGTGCATATTACTTTTAGCTTCAAAAGCTATCATGCATATTTAAGAGGCATTTAACTATTATAAATTATTTTGATGACTTAAAAATGATAATACTGGGGCTGGTGAGATGGCTCAGCGGTTAAGAGCACCGACTGCTCTTCTGGAGGTCATGAGTTCAAATCCCAGCAACCACATGGTGGCTCACAACCATCTGTAATGGGAAACAAATAAAGAACCTATGGGCTGGATCGAGCGAGGCCCAAGCAGCAGGGATGGTGGTGGGGGAAATGTCAATACTGAGTTGTATATTTTAAAATAAATTTTATTAGTTTAATAAAAAAAAATTTAACCCCCCCAAAAATATAATAAACAGCCAGTTTTCCACCTATAACTCAAATGATACAAACCAAGATCTTTAACAATAAGAACAAGGAATAGAAACATTAAAATCATATTATTTTACTAAAAAACATCCAAAGATGTTGACACTGATGGTCGGCATTGACATGGTGCAGTCACCCTGTAGCCCCTGTATCTGTCGGGGTGTGAACTGCCCCACCCATTCTGAGAACCAACTGCCCAACTTTTGGAAGACCCTCAAAAAGTCTCCTATCCATTGACTCTCCTTTTAGAAAACTACTCAACATCTACATGTAATACAGAAATGTTTAAGTAGTAGCTCATACCTATAATCTCAGCACACAGGAGGCTGAGGCAGGAGGATTTCCATGAAATTGAGCCCAACCTGGCCTACAACAGTAAGTTCAAGGCCACCCTGAGCTACTGAGTAAGATCTTATTTTTTTTAATAATTTTTCAGTAAAATATTATTTATAATGGAGAAGACTAGCATCAGTCTTGGTGCCCTAACACAGTTCTTTAAAAATAACAACAAAACCAGAGAGGAGGGGCTAGAGGAATGGCTTAGCAGTTAAGAGCAAATACTTCTCTGCAAAGACCTGAGTTCAGTTTCCAACACCCGAGTGGGTTGTCTCACAACCTCCTGTAACTCCATCTTGAAAGAATTATCTATAACCTTCTTCTAGCCTCCAAGGGCACCTGCACACATGAGAACATACCCACACACAGACACACATATACAATATTAATAATAATTTTCTAAAAATTCATAAAGGTGAATACTATATACTATGCTAATAAAAATATAGAAATATTTTAGAACAACATTTAAATCACATTTTAAAATGTTCACAATTGAGTACAATGTTTTGAAAGAAATTGCAAGGATATGCAAATTTTACATGTGATTTTGCAATTGATCAATAAAATTCTCTATATAAGTTTATACCAAGTCAATAAACTGAATAGAATTCAATTAAACTGAATAGAATCAACTAAACTGTTTATACTGATCAACTCTAAAGAATGGTAAGCAACTTCAGTCAATCTTATTTTTCTTCCTTCTTTCTGTTCTGTCTATTTTTAGGAGCAAGTGAACAGAGAGGGAAAAATCTTATTTCTACCCAGATACTAACAGATTCAGCTACTCTAGGACAGGCTCAAGTTCTAGGTGCTCACAGTGTTACAGATATATGGAAGACAGAGGCTAGACCAGGATAGTCACTGAGAGAGCTCTTCTCCCCACCCACACCTTCCACACCAACATGTGGACCAATCCGACAGAAGCTCCAACAAGCCCTGCAATCGTACAGGAGATGGCACACATTCCATGCACCAGACCCAAGGAAACGTCTACTTGGTACTGAGCTTAGAAGGTGGCCTTTGCTATCCTGAGGTCATGAGAATACTTCCAAACACAGCAAGGGCTGTTCAGTCAGGCCCATATGCACATCCCCTGTAAGCTTAAGTATTTACATGGTGTATACGCATATCTCTGTGTGTGGCTAATTGATTGATGCCCTGTGGTGCCCAGTCCAGAATCTTCATTGCAAGTTTCTTCAAATGTAAGCCAAAGGGAAAAGTATAGTACTCCATGATCCTTCTACATAAATAGACACTGAAGTTTTCCAGCCTCCCCTCAACCCCACACGCCCTTCTGTGAGCCTGTTTTATCCCTAGGAAGGAGGCAGTCAAGTTCCTCCAGACCACTATGGAAAGAGGAATGAACATAGTGTTGAAGGGTATGAAAAAGCACTCCACTAGCGTGTTTGTGACTTCCTGTCAAGGAACTGAAGGTTCAATGTAACCAACACAAAGCCGCTGCTTGCCAGGTTCTCAGTACTGAGGCTCTCTCCACAGACAGACCAGACAGCAGAGAGCAGAATCAAAACAAGGAGGGTACTAAAAAACACATGGAAGTGGGGGAGCAGACAGGAGGACCCTAGGCATGCCAGCAATCGAGAATCCCAACCGGGCCTACCCAGAGACCAGCAGAGAAATGGCAGGACATTCCTTCTCAAACTCATATGGCTTCTGATGAAGAATGTGTGGCCGGCCTGGGTAGCCCTTTTCCAAAGTGTCAAAGCCACAGATCTCTTAGCCAGATGGCCCGAGCTGTTCAGGACGCCACTGTTTTATTTACATGTTTATATGACGTTGGATAACGTCTTGACCTGTGTCCATACAACTCAGCTGTGTCTGTCACAGAGCTGCTGTGGAGATTATATTAGCTTTTAGACAGCAGAGAACACATGCCCATAAGTGAAATTCCTGCCATAGCGATCTGACCAAGAGCCAGGGTCCATGCAGGACTGACCAGGTTCAAGGAGCCCTTCAGAAAGCAGCCCTCTGGCTTCGGTCTTAGACGGAGAGCGAACTTTTACTACAGAAATTGCTGCCCTAACTCTGTGTACAGGTTACCAGTCCCCAGGGCACAGGCAATAAAAACAATACTGAGTTGTGCCTGCCCCCAGCAACTGCCTGTATCTGGAGAAAAGTAGCCAGCAAGCACACAGGAACCAGCACAGTTGGCAGGAAGCCTACATTCTGCAAACCCCAAGGGCAGGAAGTCCGCGCACACCAAAGGGTCCCCCACCACACCCTATAAGAAGGAAGGGCCAGCCAGAGGGGATGGGGTGGGTTATTTCCTTTTCCAAGTAAGGCTCTGAAGAGTCGCTGCAGGGCAGTTCTAGAAACAGGGTGGCTAAGGGCACACACATGTTTCTCACACCCACCCGATTCCTGACCTTAATGTCACTTAATAAGCCAGGCCTAGAGTCCTATCTGCAAGGAGAACTGCAAATCATTTGGCCGGGGCTCTGCATATGAGGTGGCTTTGTAATATGAGCAGTGTGTCCACTAACTAGAGCAAGACCATTAGGTCCATTACACCTGTCACTCTGCCAGCTGAGTCGCCAAACTGCCATGATAAAAGTACATTATGACCAAGGAGTGCCACCCAGCCCCCTCCCGGACGGCACACACTCATCCACTGCACAGAGAACACACCACTGTAAACAGCTTGGAACTTGACTGTGGAATACCTCAGGCTCTTAGCAGATATGAATGTTTCCCTTTCCTGGGAGAAGGAACGTGGGAATGGACCAGACGACCCAGATGGAGACAGAGGTGAGCAGTTTAGTAAAAAAAAATAATAATAAGGGAGGTGGGGAACAAGATATTTGGTAAGTGGATTCTACCGTAAAGCCCAAAATAAAAGTGAGACACACCCTTTTCACCTCTAAACCAGGTCCCAGTGCTGCCGGCTGCAGGCAGAGGCCTTCTGTGCAGCTATACTTCCAGCAGGCCCCAAGAAAAGCACATAGCCAGCTGGGCTGCTCCGTGGGTTTGCAGTGCAAGCGTGTTGCAGACAGCAATAATTTATTTATCCCTGTCATGGAACATTAACAATCTGTCTGGAGCTTGGCAAGCACCAACTTGCACTGTCATATAAACTGTCTGACAAACCTAAAAGTTTCATAAATGCGTCTCTTTTCCCAGCAGACAACAAAACATCATTCTTTTTTAAAAGTTGTCATCTTCTCTGTTTCTTTTCCTCTCTTCCTTTTCCAAAAACTAAGGAAGGAAAAAGAAAGAGGAAACCAGCAATGAAAAAAAAAAAAAAACGCATGCAGACACACATGGTCTGCCGGTGTTCTCAAGCACTTTACTGTTTTCCTATAGCAAGTAAATAAATGAATGGGGTGGGGGTGATGCGGGGGTCAGCTGTGAGGCTGCTGGGGTGCTGAAGCAAAATCTGCAAAACAAAAATACAGTCATTAAAAATTAATAAAGGGTGTGGACACACAGCCCCCGCCTCGTTCCGCTCCTGGGAATCTGAGCCAGACATTCTGCGTCCTCATTAATTGAATACTGGCAGGCTGGCAGGGTTTAGTGGGTTCTGGGAATGCCAATATATTAACCAGAAGACTTTTTGCATACCCTTTAGAGTTTTTATTCTAGAAAAGTCAACCATTTGGCACAGTAGAGCCTTATTTTTTTGTCCAGGAGAGCTCTCGGCTGCCTATCAAGGGAGAAATTACAGCTACATCCTTCATTATTTCCAAGACCTAGCTGGAAAACAAGTTTGGTAGAGAGAGAAGGCCTCAAAAAAAAAAAGCCTAAAAAGGTCAAAGTACCATTTTTAGTGGGAATTCAAAAGAAAGCAAACTATCTTTAAATCAAATGGATACGTAACAATACAAACATTATTCTCAAGTCTTCCTGTAACAGAAGAAAACCAATATTAATTGGAAATTTGAACCCAATATATCTACATCTGGGAACAGTTCAGGCAGTTGCTTGCTTCCTTTTGTTGTCCAACATGAACACAAGCAATACATACTTGTACATATGAGCACAAGCACACACACTATCCGACCGCAAACGTGGCAGGTGCTAGGGTTATATAAAATTCAAATAGTGTGCAGATTCCTATTCCTATTTGTGTGGAGTGAGACATGTGTATGTGTATGTGTGCATGTGTATGAGTGTGTGTTTATGTGTATGCATATGCATGTGCCAGCCAGAGATCAACATCAGGTCTTTTTCAACCTCTCCCCACCATATGTTTTGAGGCATGGTCTCTCTGAATCTAGAGTTCACCAATTCAGCCCGACTGGCTGGCTAGCAAATTCCAAGTATCTGCCAAACTCTGTACCTTCAGCACTGGCTTCCACATGGGCACCGGGATGTTGACTCAGGTCCCTGGACTTGCACACCAAGCATCTTACTGACTGAGCCATCTCCCCAGGCTCCTATTTTCTTATTTTAAAACTCATAGTTCTCTGCTCATGTTCTCTCATAATAGAGGTCAAGATGGACTTCCCATCTAACAGTCCATCTTGGCAATAAGTAACCCTGACATCAGAGAAATAATGCCTTCTGGGAGATTTTTCTACAAAAGGGAATGGCTTAGCGGTTAAGAGCATTCTGCTCTTTCGAAGGTCCTGAATTCAAATCCCAGCAACCATATGGTGGCTCACAACCATCCATAATGAGATCTGACGCCCTCTTCTGGTGTGTCTGAAGACAGCTACATTTTACTTAGATATAATAATAAAATAAATAATAATTTTTAAAAAGGGAATGGCTGAAGAAGCAGGGAACAAGCACACCAAGGAGAAATGGGGAGACCAAAACCAGGGGACACTGCAGTTTGCCACAATTAACATGTAATGCATGTGTCCACATGAATAGCATTGAATATCTCTGACATTTTCCGGGTTAAAATGCTATACTCCTTTCACAGCTGTTCCTTTCTGAGCGTTCCCTATCAACCCTAACCCCAAAAGAGGCACATATCCTAGAGGTTCCAGACACCCAAATTCAGAAGAAAAAAAAGAGAAACCATGACCAAAATTTCTATAAAGATCTAACTAGCCTATACTCTTGCAGGTATTCCTCCCTAGAATGGGCTTTGGCTTTATATGATAACAGGACAACCTTACATACCACTATAAAGTGACCGACTTAATTTGGTATACATGCACTGGGATCCAGAGTTTGGGGTCTTTTCTTGCCAGCCAGTTAGAAACTACCCACAAGACATAAAAGTCATCCTTCCTTCTCTGAGTCCCTGCCAGGCTAGGAATCAACTCCAACAATCCAGATAAAAAACAGAAAGTGACCCATGAGCCACAGGACTTCTCTGCCAGGCTGTTAAGTCAAGCAAGACTACAGCACAGTCCCAAACTGTAAACACCTCTGCAGACAGGTCCTTGCTCTAAACATGCCTGGCAGGAGAACTATTCTTGGAACAGTTCAAAGTTGGGGGAAATGTTGGGGGCGTGAGAATAAACATTTGCCTGTGGATGTATATATTCTAATGGAAAGGGGTGGAGAAAGAACTGTTGAACCTGAAACGATGGGCCAGCTGATTGCCACAAAATCCCGTAAGAAGAAGCTGGCCCTGGCTGGACTCCACTGCAGGATCATGGTCATGAAAGCCAAGCACCTAAGAGGATTCAAGAGATAGCCTTAAATACCTGATGGCAAGAGGCTTTCCAACACAAATGCAAACTTACAGGAACTGGAGCCATAGACAAGGGCGGCCATCTCTTCCAGTGGTAAGAGCAGAACGCTTAAGAAACTAGAGAGGTTTTCTGTTTTAACAAGGGGAACGGTTACCTACAACTCAGTAAATCCGTGACATTTCCAGTCCTCGCCTCTAACACTTAACTGTGTTCTACTTTTAATCGAAACGTTAATCTGTTAAAGAATTAAGCTTTCACTGCGATGACAGAAAACAAATATTAAAATTCATATGCAGGTAATATCCAGATCCATTACTGTCTGTATAACGACTCAAGTTTGGCATTGTTCCTCTACTGAACACATATTCGATATTCCAAAAAGAATGGGCAAAGGCAGATTTATGATGCCAGTAAGCTGAATTCAAACCATAGGGAAAGACTATAACTTCTTCCATACAAAATGAGGCCCCCACTTGGGGTGTGCTCACCTCATAGAACCTTCGATGAAATCCAATACTCTGTCCTGAAGGCCCAGGGTAGATACAGACAAGGGTAAGGTTTGGGGGCACCCAATAGAAAGAGCCATTCTAAGGTGGGCCTGGTAGTGCTAGCCCACCCAGCACAGCCCTTTACTTTTTGTACCTGATCTTAGGAATGAAAGCCAGGGTCTCGGCATGCAGAAAGCCAGCTGCCACCAAAGCTACCTCTCCACTCTAGCACTCTACTTTGAAGATCCAGCAGGGTTCACCATCACACTCCACAATGCCTAACACACAGGTCACTAATAAATATCACTGTCATAATTAACTCTAACTTTTAGTGAGGAGTTCAGGGATGGCAAGATGGCCAAATAATTAGAAAATAAAACAAAAGGAAACAAACTCTGAGGAAAAGAAAAGCCAATCAAAATAATCCGTTCTAGCTCATTAAGAGTCTCTGTGGAAAAACAAAACATGATGTTGACTGATGTGGTCACTGACACTCAGTCACTCCTGTGCTGGGGCAGAAACTAGGAAGCTCCGCTTGTTTTAACGAGTTTCTCACTGTCCTGACTGGCCACGGAGATGCCTCTCCAGGTAACCCGGAACAGACGCACCTGGTGCCGTCTCTTGGAATGACGCCCGCCCACCACGCGTCCCTGTGGTCCTGAATCCTCTGCTCACCGAGAACCCTCCAAATTAAAAAAGAAAAAGAAAAACGAAAGAAGAAAGAAAAAAAGTTTAAAAACAAGCAAGCAAATGCTGTCTGTGGCACCGCAGCTAGTTAACGCACAGAGAGCCTGCTGTCTCCCAGCAGCGTACTCACAGGGCGCGCCCCCAGCCGTGCCCAGACGGCACACCGGGCAGGGGTCCCGGGAAACCTCCTTCAGTCTGTAGATCGCAGAGACCACAACAAAGGCAAGTGCAGGGCCCTTCGGCTGGGTGCTCTTCGCTTCCTGTTTATTCCACGGTGAGGGTCAAAGAGAAATTCAACACACGCCTGCTTCCTCCCGGCCCGGAGACCCAGCCTAAGTGTAACAGCAGCCGCCCCAGACAATCGACTTTGCCAGCCAATGCCAGGAGCCCCGGGCAGCCCGCGGCCGACGTCAAAGCGCGGGGGGCGGGGGGGGGACCCGGGAAGACGGTCTGAGGTCTGGGAAGCCTGGAGCCTGAGCGCCGGGGCGCAAGGTGCAGGGGGAGCCTGCGGTGCCGACTCGGGGCCGCTCCCGCGCCGTCTTCTAGCTGCTGACTTCCAGCCCCCCCACCAAGACTGCCGTAGCTCGCACGCAGGCCTAGGAGTGTCGCCGCCTGGAACCGGCACCCTTGCGCCCACCGGGGCGCTGGGTGCTGCAGGATGAAGCAGCTACAGCGGGACACTCTAGAGCACCGGGTCTCGGTCGGTGGGCAAGACTCCCGCCAGCCGAACGCTCGGAACCTGGGCAGGCGCCGGGGCAGCCCTCGGCGCCCACCCGCAACACAAGCTCACAGACCTGGTGCGCGGGTCTCGGGGACGCGGGCACTGGGAGAGCACTGGCCGCCGGCGCAGTCTGGCGGGCATCCCGGCCCGTTCCCCGCCCCCCTCCCCCGCCCGCCCCAGCTCAGAGGTGAACTCCGGCCAGACGCAGGAGACCACGGCGGGCGGCACTCACCTGCCGCAGCCCCTGGATGGGCGAGCGGGACCGCCCACCGCGCAGTTCGGCCACCGGCCCTGTGGGCTGCGGGGGAGGGGCAGCGCTCCGGGTGGCGCGGCGTAGCTCTTTAAGAGGGACCTGCCACCGGGCTCTCAGAGCTCCCCGCCCCCCTTTCGCCTTCTCAGGACTTGCTGCCTGTCTGGCGGCCGCCGCAGCTCCTCCCCGGCTCGCCGGGGATCCCCGCCGGCTGATGGGGGGGGGGGAGGGAGGGAGAGCGCCGGTGCTGTCTGGTGAGGCCCGCGTCCCGCCACCGCGCCGAGGCCCGGTCGGTCTCAACTCAGCCTCGGCCGCTCCTCCCCCGGCTCTGCGGCGAGGACCCGGCGTGCGGCCAGACGGCGGGGGGGGGGGCGCCGCCGGGGGATGCGGCCCCGCCCAGGTGCACACACCCCCACCCCCAGGCAGCGGGTCCGGGGCTCCGGGGAGGAGGGGGCGTCGCAGTACACCCGGGACGCTGAACCCTGTAAAGAGCCTGGAGCTGGGGGCGCTCACTGCGGGTAGGGTAAGCAACCGGAGGTTTGAGGACTGAGTGGGCATCTACTGTCTCCCGGGCTGTGAATGCCCACCCGCAGCAGAATTTGATCCTCTGTTCTCAGGCACACAGTAGGACCACAGGACAGTGAGTGGGAAGGGTTAAACGTCTGGGGCTCCCCCTCCTCCAGACTGGAAAGAATCCTCTGGACTCCCCTGGTATCATGCCCTCGTCTAGGGAAATGGGTCTGGACTGGACAGTGGAGTGGATCCTTTCTTCTGGAACTATGACCCTTTGCCCTTGAAGAAAGACCTCCAAGTCCTACGAAAGTCCTGGACAGGACCTCCACTGAATGCAGACAATAAATAGGTCATCGGTTCTCCGGAAGTACTAGCGCAGACTCTGGTCTACCCAGCCATGTTTGATGGAGATTGATTGCTGCCACTGTCAATTTTATTGCAGTCAACACAATTAGAGTTGAGTTCCTCTCTGCCGAAATTATCCTCCCTGCAGACCGTCAAGATACAGGAACCCAAGTTTCAGGTTTGGCTTAACAGAGATGGAAATTATTAAAGGGGTAACAGTCTTCAACACCCCCCCCCCTCATTCCCAGCTCATACTTTAATGATACCAGAGAGATGAATATTTTGAAACCTGCAGTTAATTTATCAGTAACTTTTCCGCTAGTGGAATAGTCTCTTCATTCAGTTTTTCTTAAGCCTTCAGCCATCATAGCGACCCATGTTTGTATGTGAACTGCCACAATGGAGAAGCATGTGATAAGCGTTTCTCACAGATTGCTTTTACTTAATCCTCACAATAACAGTGAGCCATTCTTCACTCTACAGATGATGAAGTTGAGGCTGTGAAATATTTGATGATGTGTCCCCATCCCCAAAGATAAAGGTTTAGCGTTGCTAAATGGCCCCATCCACACCGGGTGTTGAATCCGCATACTATACTGCCACCTACCTTCAGCAGCTTTAGCACCCGGTTCTGTGGAGCTCAACCCAGTGCTCTGCCAGCGCTGTTCTCACTCCCAGGTGTGAGATGCTCAGGTCCCAGCTAAAAGAGGAACGGTGTAAAGTGGGATGGGGCGGGGCTTGGAACCCTGTTGAATGGACAAAAGGCAACACAGGTTTGTCTCTCCTTGTAGCTCCACACTGCATGCCCCCCGCCGGACCAAAACCAACTTCACAGTTCCTCATCCCACCAGCCAGCCCCTACCTCCCTCAGCAAATCTAGTCCACATCTTTTACAAAGGTTCTGCTTTTCTGATCAAACTATGACAGAATAATGTCGCTGTGTGTCTGTCTCCTGTCTTAGCTGAAGACTGAATAGAACCTGCCTCTCTGAGTGTAGTTCTCCTTAGGGGAGGGTGTCCTTAAGCTATTTGAAAAGATGCTTAACATCGAAGAATTCTAAATGGCCAATAAGCATGTGAAAACATGCTCAACTTTCATGGAAGTTGTGAAAAAAAATGCTCTCTAAAATAGATAAAATTTCAAAACCTGACCTTTCTTGTGTGTGTGTGTGTGTGTGTGTGTGTGTGTGTGTGTAATTTTTTATTTTATTTTGTTTTGTTTTAACCATTCCATTTGATTACATCTCAAATGATATCCCACTTCCTAGTTACCCCTCCACCAACCCCCCCAATCCCATATCCACCCTCCCCCCTCCTCTTTGCCTATAGGAGGGTGCTCCCCCACCCACCCTCTCCTGCCCCACCCCTCCAGCATCCTCCTATAGTGGAGCATCAAACCTCCCAAGGGCCTCCCCTCCCATTGCTGTCAGACAAGGTCATCCTCTGCTACATATGTATCTGGAGCCATGGATCCCTCCAGGTACACTCCTTGGTTGGTGGTCTGGTCCCTGGGAGACCTGGGTGGTCAGGCCAGTCAATGTTGTTCTTCCAATGAGGTTGCACTCCCCCTCTGCTCTTCCATTCCTCCACCAGCACCCCTACCAGGTTCCCTGAGCTCAATCTGATGGTTGACTCCAAGTGTCCACATCTGTATTGGTCAGTTGCTGATCAGACCTCCCAAAGACCCACCACACCAGAAAACCTGACCTCTCTAAATATTAAATAGATTGGGGTCCATCAGAATGTGCATACCTGGAAGTTCCTCTTCCAGGGTGGTTCAAGAGAAATGAACTTGGAGGACCAAGAAAAGACAAGAGCAAGGAACTTTTTACCAATTGGTTTGTTAAAATGCAAAAAGAAACCTGAAAACAAGCCACTGTCCTAAGTGCATGAAAGATAAGTAGGTTTAGGCACATTCATATAATCAAGAATTAAGTGCAGCTTAATTCGGAGTCACTCAGTGATAGACACAACACGGATAAATGTCCCAAATATTTACTTGACTCATAGAAGACAAGCCAAAAACATTATACATGTGATTTGATTTGATTTGATTTGATTTAGATGATGTTCCAAAGTGTAAGAAGATAATATAGTTGGTGGTTGGAGTTAAAACACTGGTGGCTGGGGAGATGGCGCAGTGGTTAAGAGCACCCACTGCCCTTACTGAGAATCTGGGTTAAGTTCCCAGCACATGACTCACAACAGCCTGCACCTCTGTTCCCAGGGGGCAGCCAACGCCCTCTTCTGGCCTCCTTGGGGCACTGCATGTACATGGTGCACATACATACAAGCAGGCACATATACATACAGATTTTTTAATTAAAAATTTTTTAAAGAAGTAAGAAAATTGCAAGTAAGTGGTAAATGATAAAAAGGGGTGATCTATATTTTGATCTCAGTGTGGACATAAAGGCATATGCATATCTAAAACTCCAGCAGTTGTATACTTAAAAATCAGTGGGGGGAGGGCATGTACTGTGTGTGTGATACAATAAATGTTTTAATTGTGGGAAGGAGAATTAATTAACTGGCTATAGGAAGACTTGATAAGATGAGGACACTGCAGCAGGTTCAACTCTCTCGGATGGAAGAACGGCAGAAAGAACTACACACACCACTATGGTGTGGACATGAAGTATCCCTGAAGCTTCATTTGTTAAAAGCTTGGTCCTTAGCTCAAGGCACTAATGGGACAGTAAAAAATTTAAGAGGTGGGGTCTAGAGGGAAGAAGTTAGACCCTGCATACCAGATATTTATATTACAATTCGTAAAAGTAGATAAATTACAGTTACAGAGTAGCAATGAGGGCTGGAGAGATGGCTCAGCAGTTAAGAGCACTGACTGCTCCTCCAAAGGTCCTGAGTTCAAATCCCAGCAACCACATGGTGGCTCACAACCATCCGTAATGAGATCTGACTCCCTCTTCTGGAGTGTCTGAAGACAACTACCGTGTACTCATATATAATAAATAAATAAATAAATAAACCTTAAAAAAAAGTAGCAATGAAATAATTTTATGGTGGGGGGGATGATCACCACAACAGGAGGAACTATGTTAAAGGGTCACGGAGTTAGGAAGTTTAGGAACTACTGCTCTTTGCTTCCTGGCCTCCTCTATAACATGCTAACCATGTGATATACTGTGCCAGCAAGGCAAAAAGCAACAAGTAAGGCAACTGAACCTGGAGGTAAAAATAATCTCCTTTCCAACTGATTTTCTCAACTTTATCATCAGAGAAACAGAACACTACCACAAGCACCCTACTGTACCCCCAAATATCTGGTACCTTGTCCCTCTTGCCACAAAGAAGGTATTGACTCATTTGTAAGGTGTGAATGAATGCTGGTGCTGCCCATAGGTGAAGCTCATGTGTCATGGCATTAAAGTCTCCCTTCCAGTCCATGCCAACACCATGCTACTGAACCTGTTCCTTGAGGTTCCCTCGGAAGCTTCACTGGATTTTCCTTCTACCTGGTTGTAGCAGGCCCCGGCTCTATGTAAATGCTGGGGGGGGGGGCGTGCAGCCACAAAAGCTTCTCCTGCAGAAGGACCTAATTGAGGACTGCCTGAAAGACCAAGAATTGCTGGTGCAGACAATGCCAGACAATCAGGAACTGCTGTTTAGAAGAGATGCTTTCTTGGGACCAGTGATGGCTCAAAGGAACCTCACCCACGTCAGCCTCAAGATCTGTGCCTCTAAGAAGACCCGGACCCCAGTAGGTACCTTGATTGCAGCCTAAAAACTGAGCAGATAATCAAGTCAGAGAAGACTTCTACAAAGCCAAGAGCTCATCCATGATTAACATGCTCTTAGGTTACTGACCTAGTGGCAACTTGTTGCTCGGCAATAAAGACCAATATAAAATAAGTTAGCATATAAAAATATCGTCCAGACAAATGATTTTGTTCTGCTTGCTTGCTATCCAGTGCTTCCCTCCATCCATCCTCCTAATCATCTCCCAAAAGGAAAAGGAAGATAAGGTGAAGCCCTAAATATGTAGCCTACAAGATGTCAGTCAGCTATAAAGACATTCAACCAGCTCCTAAATCAATTGCTATTGATTCCCAGAGCTGCTTCTGCTGATAGGAGGAGATTGATCTGTTTGTAGTGAGAAGTAGATCCTCAATGCAGAAAACAACACCTAAGAAAGCTCACCATTCTATTTAGGGCCTTATGTTATTAAACTCTCTGTTGCCATAACAAAATACCGGAGATAATCAAGTTAACAAGACAAAAAGTTTATCTTGACTCACAGTTTTATGGGCGGCCCATAATCACTTGACCTGGTGTTTCCAGGCTGATCCAAGGCAACACATTATGACAGGATTTCATGGCAGAATACTTCATTCATGTCATGACAGACAGGAGTCAAAGAGTGGAGGAGACACACTGGCTTTTCACAATTCCCCTGGTAGGCAAAACACACACACACACACACACACACAATTTCTTACCTTTTACAAGTTGCATCGCCTGCCAATGGTAGCAACCTAACACACAGGCCACTGAGAAACGTCCCAGATTCAAACTATAACAGAGCCTGCAATAAAAAGGAGAAAACTGGGAATCAGAAACCTCAACTCTGTGTCATTAACTAAATATGTAGATATAGGTGCATTACCTCTGCATGAGGCCTGTAGCAACCAGAGTTTAAGCAAACCCCTTCAATTCACTTAGCCACTGAAGGAGAAATAAATACATTTAGAAACAAGGCCATTTTTTTTTGTTCATTTGTTTGTTTTGTTTTTCAAGACAGAGCTATTCTCTTGTAACAACCCTGACCATCCTGAAATTCATTCTGTAGATCAGGTTGGCCTTCAACTCACAGAGATCCTCAAGCCTGGGATTAAAGGTGTGTTCCACCACTGCCTTGCTCTGCAAGACCAAATCTTGTTCAGGCCAAAATGGTTAAGTAGGCAATTTGTCCTCAGCTGACCGTGCTTCTCAATTAAGGCACAGTTTTGGAATTTTCAGGGTATTGTCCAAAAGGGTAAGCCAGTCTCAGAAATGTCTGTAACTACATTCTTATCCAGTGGGTTTCAACTTCCTCAAACACCTTTATAAGAGCAACCCTGGCCACTAGGGAGCCTCACTGAGTTTGGGAAGTTTGGTCAGACATTGAGCCAAGGATTGGGTTTTGGTGTGGTTCCGAGGAACTTGGCTTGCTGTTTTGTAAAGGCAGAGAAGCTGCAACCGTCTGTCGTTTGTGTGCTCCAGCTTTTCCAAGTCTGCCAGCCATGGCTTTGCCGGCCTCTCTCCATGCACTTCCTGTCTCTGCATGTACTTCTTGTCTCTCCACGCACATCCTGTCTCTGCCATTCTTGCCATTGTCCTCTGAACACTGGCAGCTGCCCAGCCCCCTCCTTATACCATGACCCCACAAAGTTGGCACAATATCATGAGTGGGTGTTACCCTTTATAAAATGTAGGCGTCTCACCTTGGTGGACATGGCAGCTTTGTTTATGCAAACATTTCCATGATTCATCTCAGGAGTCAACCTTAGCCTCTAACCACTGAAAGCCCAAAGTCCATCTTTAGGAGTCTTTTGTTTACAAACACCAAGGCCCAGGACTGGCAAGATGGCTCAGTGGGTATCTGCCGCATAGGACCAGTGATCCAAGTTACTTCTCAGAACCCACATAAAGGCAGAAGGAAAGAACCACCTCCACAAAGCTGACCTCTGACCTCCACATGTGTGACATGGCAAATGCCTGCTTCCACAATAATAACTGGTTCCTTAATTTAAAGAAAACATTTAGTTTTTAAAATGTCAAGACACCCCTTAAACTGAGGCTGGAAGAGAATCTCTTGGCTCTGGCATGTTCTCTCTCTCTCTCTCTCTCTCTCTCTCTCTCTCTCTCTCTCTCTCTCTCTCTCTCTCTGTGTGTGTGTGTGTGTGTGTGTGTGTGCGCGTGCGTGCGTGTGTGTGTGTGTGTGTGTGTGTGTGTGAATTATAAGGTGCTAGCTGAGACTTCAAATAGGTCTAAAGTTTTCTTATGATTGGTATATGTGTGCCCCTGTAAGCTTATATGTATGTGGTATATGTGTGTAGTGTGGTGTGATGTGTGTGTGTGGTGTTTATGTGGTGTGTGTGGTTGTGGTGGGTAGTGTGTGTGTATGTACACAAGAGGTTACTCTCAAGGGTTTCTCGGGAGCCACTTATTTTTCTGTTATTGTTGCTTTGTTTTTGTTTTATTTTGTCTTTTGAAACAGTGTCACTGGCCTAGAATTCTCCAAGTGACCAGCCAGTAACCACCAAGGTCCCCACACACGCACAAGGTCCAGTCTTTTTACATAAGTTCAGGCAATCCAACCCGGGTCCCATATTTGTCGAGCAAGCTCTTTACCAGCCCCTAAAGCCAGGTGTTAAATGAAGTTTCCACCTTTCCACCTCTATTCCTGCTTGACCAATCTCCACTGGGTTTGATTCTCAGCTTGGACCTCCCTGTGGGTACCTCCAGCTGCTCTAGTCTCCTCCCTGCAGACAGGTTGGGATATCCGATGAATAACCACACTTTTCCTAAGAAGTCTGGCAGGAAGGTTGTGGGAGAATTCTAACTTGGAAGGGAATCCCTGTTCACCTACGATCTAACCACCAAGGGAGGAAGTAGGAACTGTAATGGATCAGGGCCAAGTTCTTTTCTGACCCTTGCCTAACCCGTTCCTGGAAGAAAACGCACGCACACACACACACACACACACACAGAGGCAGTTGGAATGCTGGTGAGGAGGGGCAAAGGCTACTCCTGTACACCTGCCCTGTTCAAAGCTTGAGCTCCCGGAATCAACACCACCCGGAGCCTGTCCCAGAGAAAGAGCAGCCCCTCCACAGAGATGTACCCACTTACTATCATAAAGGACACATTTTATCAAAGCATCAAGAATTTTTTGACACAATTTCTAAAACTGAGCAGCAGCCTGTTCTGCTGACGTAGCAATCCATGGTTAACTGTGTCTTCTCTGTAATTAGGCACACACAAATATTTGTTTAAAATGCCTTACCTTGGGTAATTTAATGACACAGAAATTTGTTGGCTACAGTACTAGAGACTGAAAAGTTTAATACCAAGGTGCTGGTATCATCCAGCTGGTGAATTCCTTCCTTATTTCAAAAGTCAGGCCATCTTGCTGCATCTTCACTCCTAGAGGGCAAAGGGCACTCCACAGCCTCTTTCATGAGAGTCTAAACCTATCAGGACACCAGAAGCCTTAGGACTTAATCAGTTCCTTAAGTGGGCTTCCTAAAGTCGGTTCCTGTACTCACAGAGAGCACGCAGGAAGGACACCTGCCACGCTACCCTGGACATCTCAGTCTCACTGACTCAGCCGCAGGGTGGAGCCTGGTTGGTAGCAGGATAGTGGGACCCAGAACCCTGCATTTGCTCGATATTTGTCTCTCCACAAAGGTCAGGAGTTCTTGGAAAGTCACTGATGCTACATTAAGGGTAGTGACGATCAAGATGAGCCTAGTACATCCGTGACTGGTAGAGAATGTTCTGTGTACTGTGATTTATTGCTAAATAAAACAAAGAGCTCATTCTAACCAAACTGTATACCAGAACTGAATATGTCCATTTTAATACACTGGCACACACTAAGTCCATAAGAAATTATGACCCCATACTTAATTCCAGATGAGAGTTAACAATTTTTACTAAATCAATATCAGCAATTTCCAAGTTATATAAACAATATTAAAGATAATAAGAGTAATCTTGAAATACAGTCAGTATTTGTATCCTCGTAAAATTTTAGGGGGAAACGTTGACACTGTGAGGACGAAGTGACCCCAAGACTAAGGGAAAGACACAAGTACAAACGGCAACTAAACGAAACTTGCATAAACAACTTTTAAAGCGAAACTGCTCTTACCATATGATCCTGCATCTGCTTCTCAGTATTTACCCAAATCATCTGAGTGTTTTCAGTAGCTTTATTCGTAATGCAAAAACTCGGAAGCAGCCAGGATGCACTTCACAGGTAAATGGGATCTAAACTATATCACATCGGACAATAAAATCAAGATCGAGAGAGAAGTCCACATCACTAAGTGAAAGGACAGAATCTGGCAGACTGTGTCTGTGCAACTCCAACTATGATAATTCCGGGAAAGGCAGAGCTATGAAGAAAGCAAGGAGATGCGCAGGGGAGAAAAGAAGAGAAAATTTGGTGAATGCCAGAAGTCGAAGCGTGGGAGGCCTGAATGGGCACAACCCAGAAGGCTTGCAGGCACGAAATGAAATACTATTCTAAAAGAGACAGAAGCTCCTGGGTCCACGTGGATGTGTCTGACTATAGATAAGAATCCATGTGGTAAAAGAACTTGAACCTGCTGGAAGGTTGCAGTTGAGTGCGGCAGCTGGTTGGTTACCAGGAAGTGCAGTCAGCTTTGGAACCCCCCCCCCCCCAACTGGCCTCAGAACATGACCCTCCCCGGCAGCATCAGAATGTGCTGATGAAAGAAGGCAGACCACTGATCACCCCACAGTGCAGTTCACTGGGCAACAAAGAAAGACCAACGCTAAACATCCAAAACTTTCGAGGCCCACTGTTCCTTATACTTTTTATAAATTATGAAATGTGCCATGAAATAAAAGCATAACAACACCTGTATCACCAGCAAATCAAAACAAGACTGATGCTGTGCCTTGGGTTCTTATTTTTATTGTTTTTAACTATCTGTGTATGCACGTTTGCGCACATGCGTGCAGTAGCAAGACAAAAGAGGGCGCCAGGTGTCCTAGGGCTGCAGTTACAGGCACTTGAACACTGAGAAAACAACTTAGGTCCTCTGCAGAAGCAGTGTGCACCCTAACCATTGAATAGTTCTGTGGTGTCTAATTTTTCTTTTTAAAAAATAATTTTTTTGAGCCAGGCATGGTGACACACACCTTTAATACCACAACTCAGAAGGCAGAGGCAGGTAGATCTCAATGAGTTCAAGGCCAGCTGATCTACATAGTGAGTTCTAGGACAGTCAAAACTATGTACAGAGATCCCGTCTCAAAAAAAAAAAAAAAAGAGGGGGAAGGGAATGGGCGCCTGGAAAGATGGCTCAGCAGTTAAGGGCACTGGCTACTATCCTAGAGGACTTGGGTTCAACTCCCAGCACCCATGTGACAGTTCACAATTATTAGTAACTCCAGTTCTAGGGGATCCAATGCCCTCTTCTGGTCTCTACATGTGTCAGGCACGCACCAGACTTACATGTGGCCCAACAAGAGGTCTACCATGCCTGATACTGGACACCTAGCTAATCAGTGCTAGTGAAATCACGATTATTGGAGGAGAATCTAGATCCACAACTTACTAAACTTTAACAAGCATCTATAAATATTTTTTCTTATGCCCATAGGTAAGTGTGGGCTTTACCCCTTGTCAAGGATATTTCTCTTTACAACAGAGAGACCACTACAGAAAACTATAGCCAATCAATATTCAGAGCTGTAAGCCCAGTTCCAATGGGTCCATCTACAAAACACTTCCACCCACGCCTCAGGCTCAGGGAACATTGTGGAAGAGCGGGTGGAAAGACTGTAAGAGCCATGGGATCAGGGAGCTTGCCGTGAGATTGCGTCCCCTAGTAACATCAGAAGCCACACCTGTGAAGTCTCACCCACAGGACTGTCCAAACAAGAGCTGAACAAGGATGACACCAAAGGGTATGCCAAGCCACACAGGGAAGAGCCCACAAGGTCTCAACCCTACAGGCAGAACTACAGGCCGTTGAGGAAAGCTGGGAGCGAGATTGAACTCCAGGAGATTGAACACCAATTGGTCATCCAGTGCCAAATGACTAGCCCTGAGAACATACATACAAGTAACACAGCCTACATACAAGCAACTTAACAGGTTATATTTGGAGATATATGTGTACGTACAAATACATATGTGCAGGTGATCATGAGCGATGAAAATAAGCCATGAGTTTGAAGGAGAGTGGGGAGGACATATGGGAAGGTTTGGAGGTAAAGAAAGGGAAGGGGGAAATGTTGTCCTTAAAAGACAATCTCAAAAATAAACAACAAAAAAAGTACTTGTCACAAAAAAATAATAAAATAATTTTTAAAAATTTGAAAGAATGGAAAAATTGAGATTTGAAAGAGAGAAAACTTCAAGAGCAGCTTAAATTTTTCTTTCTTCACCAGGAAGCATGGGCAAGCAGCTTGTGTGTTCTGGCCTCTTAATGCACATTTTCCCATCCAGGAACAATCTGAAATGTGGCTTCGTAGTTTTAACTTATTCGAATGGCATCATACAGGACATGTTGCTCTGTGCGCTCACTGGAACGTATCTGAGGTATTTTCCACCAAGGGATGAAGAATGCCCTTTCAATTATTGGGAAGAGCTGCAGGGTCATTTCAGGTAGCCCTCTACTAGGACAGCAATGAACATTCAAATAGCCCTTGCCACGCACCACTCTCGTGTAGCCTAGCGGACCTTCTTCTGCTGCTCCCGACTCCACACCTGTGATGCTGCAATCAGCAGTGGGTTTCTCAAGAAATAGATAAATTCGTTCTTGTCTTCCCACAATGTAAGAATTTACTGAATGACAGTAAGTTCACAAGTACAGCAGACTTCAAGGTTTTTAACATTTCATGTGTCACGGGTGTTCTACCTGCATGTATTTCTGTGTGCCACCTGTGCACCTAGTGTCTGCAGAGGCCAGAAAGGGGGCATCAGATTCCATGGGACTGGAATTACAGATGGTTGTGAGCCGCCATATGGGAGCTGGGAATCAAAACCTGAGTCCTCTCAGGAAGTTGCCAGTGGTCTTAACCACTGAGCCATGTTTCCAGCCCCATGAGAAGATTTTAATACGCCTATGTGCCCTGCAGTCTCAGTCCATCCTAACGAGTCCATATGATAGCACACTTCCTCCTCACAAGAACAAGCCATTTGTCAGTCTGAGCTGCATAGTCGGTGCCCTTCATTTGCCCACCAGATGTACCATCACTCTTCAGCCTCAAAATGAAGTAAAAAGCTTCTCGTAAAAATGGAAAGATCAGAGTGACTCAGAGCAGACATGGTGTCCTCTCAACAGGGTGCCACACCTGGTTCGTGCAGTGCTGGGAATCCAGCCAGGGCCTCGTGCAGGCTAGACAGTCAGTCACCGACTAAGCTTCCCCTCCCCCTGTATACAGCCCTATGATATATGACCTGCTGTGATACCTATGAGAAAATAAGTCACAGAGAAGTTAAGTAAATCTCTCAAGGGCACACAGCCAATATTTGAATCTGTGTTATCTTAAACAATTATACGATGCTAAAGAAGCTTTTTCCAGTTTTCCATTATTACACAGAGTGCTACATCAACACCTTAGAATACATCTTCTTATGTAAATATGAGTCTCTCTAAGGCAGACAACATAAATGGAACTTCTAGGCTGCAGAGTAACCTAGAAGACAGTGACAGAGATAGTCATGTCCTATTCTGTACAACCTGTGGGTGTTATTTTTACTTACCTATGGAAAGGAATTCTGAAGTTGTTGTTTCTTTGACATGAGATTAGCCTGGATTATCTGGATGGGCTCAAAGTAATCATGAGGGTCATAATAGGAAAGAAACAGGAGAATCAGAATCAAACACACACATCACATGATGATGGAAAGAGTGATTTATGGAGACAGATGGAAGATGCTAGGAGCTAGCTTTGAATATGCAGGAGGAATCCATGAGCTAAGAAATACAGGCAGGTTCCAGAAGAATCAAAGACTGATAGAAAAGACAGCCTAAGAGAAAACTCTAAACTTGACATGGTAACTGTTAAGCGCTCTGAAGGGTGTGATATTTTACATTATTTGTGAACTAATATATTAGCCTGGTACTGTTTTTAAGATGCTGGCTGAAGACACGAACTGCAAGGTCAGAGAAAAAGGATAATATGTTCTATAGCAGCAGCAGCAGCAGCAGCAGCATTGCAGCAATACTCCATGTTCCAGCTTCCATTGAGCAATGGGAAGTGGGCCAGGTGACACCTGCATGCACAGAGAAAGTAGTAAAAGAAACAAGCCCTGGACTCGAGGTCTTTGTTCTGATCAGCAAGCATGCCTGAGCTTTGCCTTGGCAGAAAACACCTTTTAAATGTTCTAAGTCTGCTGTTGAATACACAAATATTCTTCAAAAAAAATAAAACTGCTCCTGAACAAAACTATCACTGACTGACTTGCAAGATACCCTGACATGCGAAGGTCAAGGGAGAATCATCTCCAAACATTAGCTTACTCCTTTCTCGCATGCTTGATTTAATGCTGCATATAAAATGCTTAAATCATATGGTATTGCTCCGTGTGCGTTTAGGTCCTATATAGTCTAGTTAGTATACATTTCACCTTTTCCCCTTTTATGACACTGTCAAAACTCAAGTTGATACCTGAAGCTTTAGTCCACCACATTTAAGCAGCAGTAGTATCTCACTGTGTGAATGTACCACAATGCATTCACCCAGTCTCCACTGGCTAACATGAAACAGAAACAAAAACAATCCATACAGATGGCTCAGTGGTTAAGAGAACTTAGAATCAATTCCCAGCACCACATGGAGACTCACAACTAATTGTAACCTCAGTCCCAAGGGATCTGACACCCTTTTCTGGCCTCCACTGGCACTGCACACATGTGGTGTACAAATATGTTTGCAGGCAAAACATCCATACACACAAAATAAAGATGAAGGGGGGGACCCACAACAAAACATGAATGCAATGAGGATCTTCTTTGTACCCAAGTATGACAGTTTTTACTAGTATCTTACTAGAATGAGATTTCTGTGCCTCAAGATGTAGTCATCTTCAGTTTTAAAAAATTTTATTGGCAATTATAAATGTTTGTGTGTGTGTGTGTGTGTGTGTGCCTCAGTTGTAGAGGAAATTTAATCCAGCAACAAAGCTGCTCTGGCAAGGGATCACATCTAAAGATATGAGACAGCTAGAGTGCAGACACACCTTGGACTACAGTATGATCTGGCTGGAATACAGACACACTCTTAGTACACGTCTTTAATCCCTAACAATGAAGGTAAGGTTAGTTTGTAGAAGGAAAAAGTGACATCTAATTGAGGGATAGACAAAATGATGGTTCAGAGAAAGATTTGACAGAATGAGTCACAGATAGGATACACTCAACTCACAAAAGAACCACAGAGAAAGAAAAGTTACTTAATGAGGGTGGGGGCAGTTTTACTAGAACAGTTTTATAGAGAGAAGTTACAGAGAGAACAAGCTAAACACAGGTGAAGACAGAATGAGCTAGAGAATGAGAAGGAAACAGAATATTAGAACATATTGCAAAAGTTAGTAGGAGGCCAGGCAGAGCAATTCAGTCAGAATCCAAGAGAAGCCAAATTGATTCACTCAGCTTGAAATACTAGATGGTATAATTGTAAGGATAGAACGTTCCAGGCCCAGACTTAGAGATAGTTAGAACAGAAAAGGAAATACTCTAGGCTCAACCCAAGCCATCTATTCATACAGTTTGGGTACAGCTCTCATCTCATGACTTCATCTGAGGAAACAGAAGTGACATTTACACACAGTGCACATGTGGAGATCACAGAACAACTTTTGGGAGTCAGTTCTTTTCGTGGTTCCTAGGGATTGAACTCTGGTTGTCAGGTTTGCATGTCAAGTGCTTTTACCCAAAGAGCATCTCATGGTCCCTCACCCTGCTTTTTTTCTAAGCATAATCTTGATCAAATTAAATTTTTAGTGGCTGTCTTAGTTAGGGTTTTACTGCTATGAAAAGACGCCATGACCAAGGCAACTCTTATAAAAGACAACATTTAATTGGGGCTGACTTACAGGTTCAGAGGTTCAGTCCATTATCATCAAGGTGGAAACATGGCAGGATCTAGGCAGGCATGGTGCAGGAGGAGCTGAGAGTTCTACATCTTCATCTGAAGGCTGCTAGTGGAAGACTCACTTCCAGGCAGCTAGGGTGAGGGTCATAAAGCCCACACCCACAGTGACACACCTACTCCAATAAGGCCACACCTCCAAATAGTGCCCCTCTCTGGACCAAGCATATTCAAACCATGACAGTGGCCATTCATATACAGCATCAATCTTTCCTACCAGCAACCTTTCTTTGTGTAACATTCTCCTCCTGCCTATTCAATAAGGGGGAATGTGTAACCTAAGCCAAGGGTTTCGTTGTGTGGTTCAAGGTCAGAGGAACGACTACAAGGTTAGTTTGTTGAGTGAGATACCTCAAACTAGATTTGTAATTCTGGATGTCTCCCTTCAGAGTGTACCCAGTGCGTGTTTATTACTCTGCCACTGAGATGGTGCCAATGAAGTGCTTTTCTGTCAATTGTCTGCCCCATGTAAGAACTCTAGTTGGTAAAGCATGAGAAAGCAGAGGATAGGGCAAGTGGACAAAGAGATGGATGAGGACAAGGAAAAGGAAGGAAACCTGGTGGTGGTGGTGGCACACACTTTTAATCCCAGTGCTCAGAGGGCAGAGTCAGGCAGATCTCTGTGAGTTCAAGGCCATTCTGGTCCACAGAGTAAATCCTATGACAGCTAGGGCTACACAGAGAAACACTATCAAAAAAAAATTAAAAGGGGAGGGGAGGAAGAGAAAAGAATGAGCAAGCCTTCATTTTTTTCCCCTTAAATACTGAGAACAAATTTGGCCAAGTAAGCAAAAGTGTCCCTTTGGCAGTGTTAGGAAGGCTTTGCTGCCAAAAGTTTCAAGGGATGTAAAGGGATCATGAAACCAGAATGATCCCAAGGCTACCTACTAAAATAAGAAACCATGTAGCTTACTTTGCAAAATGAAGATCAGTGCCTCCAGCCATGGCTTTCATTCCTAAACTTCAGTGTCACACAGCTTAATTCTGACTTCATTCATCTCCAGTTTTAAACCATTTGAAGTCCAACAGTAAAGGAAGGTAAGTAGATTAAGGTGTTATTTTTAAAAAGAAAGGAATTGTGTAATGCATTAGTGGAGACCATGGTGGTGATCATGCGCTTAGCTTAGCTTCTTGACTAATGCCTAACTATTCTGGCTTAGGACGTGATAAATAAACTTTTATTTTGTACCCATCTTAGGTAAGTTTGAGCTGCATACAGGGTCTCCAACCACTAAATGCCAGGCAGTATGGTTGGATATCTGATAGACTTAATGTACTAAAACCGTCTGGCCCTGGCCTTTTGGGACGGGGGTGTTGTTGGTAGACTTTTAGTTACTGATTCTATTTCACTAGGGTTAAGGGTCCGTTTAAATTGCTTATCTGATCTTAATTTAACTTTAGTAAGTGGTATGTATCAAGAAAAGTATTCATTTCTTTTAGATTTTCAAATTTGGTGGAATGTAGTTTTTTAAAGTATGTCCTTATCATTCTCTGGGTTTCCTCAGTATCTGTTGTTATGTCTCCCTTTTGACTCTTTTGGAAAGGGTCTGTCATTCTTGTTGATGTTCTCAAAGAACCAACTCTTTGTTTCACGGGCTCTTTGTAATTCTTGTATTGTTTTTCTGTTCATTTCTCTTTTATTGGTTTCAGCCTTACGTTTGCTTGTTTCTTGTCATCAACTCCCTTTGGTAGGAATGAGAAGATATTGAAGTCTCCCACTTACCAGTGTGTGAGGGTCAGTATATGATTTTAGCTGCAGTAGTGTTTCTTTTATAAACTTGGGTGTTTTTGTGTTTGGTGCATACATGTTAAGAATTGCAATATCCTTTTGGTGGATTTTTTTCCCCTGATAATTATGTAGTCCCTATCTCTTCTGATTAGTTTTACTTTGAAATCTACGCTTCCTTCTTAGGTCCTTTGCTTGGAATATCTCTTTCCATCCTTTTACCCTGCAGTGATATCTACCCTCGATGATATGGTGTGTTTTGGTGTTTTGCATCCATTCTGTTAGTCTCTGTCTTTTCATTAGGGAATTGAGACCAATGATGCTGGGAATTATCGATGAGCAGTGTTTGTTGATTCCTGTTACTTGTTGTGGTATGTGTGGTTGTTGTCTCTCACACACACACACACACACACACACACACACACACACACACACACACATCTTGGTTTACTAGTCTGAGATTATTTATTCCTTGTGTTTTCTTGGGTGTAGTTAACCTCTTCAGATTGAAGTTTTCCTTCTAGCACCTTCTGTTAGGATGGATTTATATACAGATAATGTTTACATTTGATTTTATCATGGAATATCTTTTTTTTTCTCCTTCGATTGTGATGGAAAGTTTTGCTGGGTATAGTAATCTGGGCTGGCCTTTGTGGACTCTCAGAGCTTGTAGAACATCTGCCCTGGTCCATCTGTCTTCTATAGTCTCTGTTGAAAAGTCAGGTGTTATTCTAATAGGTTTGCCTCTCTTCGTTACTTGTTTTTTCCCCTTGCAGTATTTAATATTCTTCCTTTGTTTTGTACATTTGGTGTTTTGATTATTATATGATGAGGGAAATTTCTTTTCTGGTTCATTCTATTTGGTGTTTGTGTATTTCCTGTACCTTGACAGGCAGTTCCCTTAAGGTTAGGGAAATTTTCTTCTATAATCTTGTTGAAAATATTTTCTGAGCCTTTGATCTGGTTTTCTTCTCCTTCCTCTATCCCTATTATTAGTCTTAGATCTGGTCTTTTCATAATGTTCCAGATTTCCTGGATATTTCACGCCTGCAGGTTTTTTAGATTTAACATTTACTTTGACTGAGGTATACACTTCTATTCTGTCTTTAATTCCTGTACACTACAATAATGCATCACCATTGATCACTAATATCAATGCATTAGAAAACTTAACACGGATCTTCCTCGAAACTCCTGCGCCATGAGAGCGAAGTGGTGGAAGAAGAGAATGCGCAGGCTGAAGCACAAGAGAAGAAAGATGAGGCAGAGGTCCAAGTAAACCAGCTTGTGCACCCACAGCAGGGGCAGAAGTAAAGGGATGCTGAAAGCCGGGACACCGGAACAGTGGTTGGACTGTAATGCTGCTGTCGGTAATAAAGTCTCAGTAGACCCGGAACGTCACCTCCCCGAGATCACCTGGGGAAATGACTGCCTTTCTTAAAACAACCAAAAACAGTCCCTCCGGCTTGGCCCTCTGCCCTGGACCCTTTGGTATTCTGGACTAGTTCTGTTCTCTCTTGTGGCCAAGTGTAACTCGTGTACAATAAACCCTCTTGCTGTCAGCTGAAGAATCAAAAAAAAAAAAGAAAAAAAAAAATAAAACACGGTTGTTATTTCATTCATAAACTAGAAGCCATAGAATCCTAAAAAAAAAAAAATGCATACACATGTGTCTTATCACATGCTTATGGGTATGCAGGAGGTAGGGTTCTTGTGACCACAGGACTCAGGATTTAGAATAGCAGTGAAGTCAGGGTGTGACTAGTCAGCCTCGGAAGACATCAGTCTTCAGCCCAGGAGTCTCTATCTGTGGATATTGAGGCTCAGGTTTCCATGTGACACAGAGTAGCCCATGAGGCACTAGTGAACAAGTCTGCCAAGGCTGATCCTCTGGGATTGGGAGCGACCAGAAACATTGTTACAAATTCTCATAGTTAGGATACACCATGACCACAGCAACTCTTTACAGGAAAACATTCAATTTGGGGCTAACTTACAGTGTCAAAGGTTTAGTCCATTATCTTCATGGCAGGAAGCACGGCAGCATGCAGGCCGGTGTGGTGCTGGAGAGCTGAGAGATCTACGTCTTGA
Organism: Tokudaia tokunoshimensis; assembly: GCA_036184795.1. NCBI lineage: Eukaryota > Metazoa > Chordata > Mammalia > Rodentia > Muridae > Tokudaia > Tokudaia tokunoshimensis. The sequence goes on from BTHU01000017.1 coordinate 81,381,817, forward strand.
TCTGAAGGCAGCAAAAGAAAACTGCATGCTACACTGGGTGTTACTTGAGCATATATGACCTCAAAGCCCACCCCACAGTTAGACACTTCCTCCAACAAGGCCATACCGTCTAACAGAGCTACTCCATATGACCAGGCATTCAAACACATGAGTCTATGGGGGCTACAGCTATTCAAACCACCACACAAGGAGTCGTGAAATCAACACAAAATGCATATCCCAAGTAGAAGAGTTTCTAAGCTCTATGAACAGAACTCTAAGCCAGAAAAACAATAAGGTAAGCCGGGCGGTGGTGGCGCACGCCTTTAATCCCAGCATTTGGGAGGCAGAGGCAGGAGGATTTCTGAGTTCGAGGCCAGCCTGGTCTACGGAGTGAGTTCCAGGACAGCCAGAGCTACACAGAGAAACCCTGTCTCGAAAAAACAAAAAAAAAAAAAAACACAAAAAAACAAAAACCAAAAACCAATAAGGTAGAGTATCTAGGTTTTTGGGTTGACCTTGTCTGGACCTTGTCACTAGAAACAGGGAACTCTCTTTAGTCCAGAGCTGAGAATGTCAGATCCAGATCTCTAAAGTCAGGTACAGTGATACACGTGGAGACAGGCTAAAATTATAGTATCACAAGATCCAGGTCAGCCTAAATTATGTACCTAGACCCTGACTTCCTTCCTCAAAAAAATAAAATAAAATAAAATAAAATAAAGTGTGTGTGTGTGTGTGTGTGTGTGTGTGTGTGTGTGTGTGTGTGTAGCTAGTTTGAATGGATGAGTGGCTGGAATATAATTTTGTACGATATAATGCTGTGAACAATATCTGATGCCCTCTCTCTCTCTCTCTTCTGCATCTCTCATCCTTTCAGCTTAACAGAGTGTGCTTTCCTAGGACAAAACGCCCTTCCACATCATACTTACAATTATCTCTTAAGATTCATGAACAGATACTTTTATTGAGTTCCTCTGTTTTAATTAATTAATATCTTTCAGAGAAGTTCAATAAGAATTCATCTTTCTTTTTGTCAAGATATAATTGGACAAATTGGTCATGATCAAATTGCTTGCCTTTCTGTAGAATTATGTCTGAGTGAATTACATTTGATTGCGTGTGACGAACATCACTGAAGGACAAAGGTTATACTTTGGATGCAGTATTCATGCCTCTAGGACCTGGTCTGTGCCTAGGGTTGCCACTAAAGTCTAGATACACTTGGGGAACAGCTGGAAATATTGGAAATTATTTGCCTTGAAAGACAACATGCAGGACATGGGGTGCATATAGACATCAGAAGACAACACACAGAAGCACTGCGTGGGTAGCTGGGATCTAACCCAAGTCTTCAGGCTCAACAGCAAGAATCTTTACCTGCTGACCATCTTTGCTACCCTGACCTGTTTTATCTCATCAACTCAGGTACACTTCCGGAACCATCTTCATTTATGTTCTCTGTAGTCCTTTGGAGAGGGTTACTGTCACTGTGGTACATGTGGCTATTGTAAAGACAATGAAGAGTGACTTGCCCTTAGGGAGGTTCATACTCACTTGCTCCAGTGGGCCTTACTCCTTCCCTTCCACACTCTACCTTGAGTGTGTGCTGAAAAAAACAACTCAGGTGCTGGAGGAGACATTGCAGAATGGTGTCCCCACTCCCACTGTTACCAGTGAGAACCGTATGTACCCCTTGACGAGTTCGTGGACTGTGGACCCCCTCAGCATATTGCTATGGCTGGCCTAGCTGCCAGTGAGCTTCTGACTTCTAGTTCAAGAAGAGAAACCTTTCCCTCTTTCTGCCTTTTTCATACACCAGTGAACATTCTTAGACAAACCTTCCTTCATGATCTTGCCATTCTGACTCCTTTTAAAGACACCCCACCCCTCCCCCGTGGAGCTGTTCCCAGAAGCATCTCTTCCTTGGCACCCTGCTCTCAGCAGCTGCTGAGAGTCGCCTCTTTTGTGCCCTGTTGTGCATCTTTCAAGCTCTAATAAAATGGTGTATAGATTTCCTCCTGAGTGCTTTTGTTTTTGTTGGTTTTTGTTTTGTTCTTATTTTTTTTCTTACTTAAAGTTTTTACTTTGAGACACCATGGGGAAAAAAAACTTACAGGAATACACTGAAGAGAGAGACATGGCCGCAGGGGTGGGGGGTGGGGGGTGGGGGTGGGGATGATAGAAGCATCAGTGCCTGTCAGCCAGTGCTGAATGTGAAGTTCTGGGAGTGCGACATGCTATAGGGGCTTAAGGGAATCCTCACCCTCTCCTTCAACAGAATCCACACCAACCTCCTCATCAGCCTTCTCTGGGTCAGCCATGTCCTCACAGGCTTCAGAGAACTCTCCTTTCTCCATGCTCCCACCCACATCCCCCTGCACAAAAGCACACAGGGTATATATATCAGGTCAGACTTGTGGTCTAGGCAAGCCCAGGCTTCAGCAATGGCTGTGGTACTGCTCAGCCAGGTCTCTATCAGGTACCAGATTGGGAGGCTGGTAATTAATGCCAATCTGGTCCACAAACTGGATGTTGTGCTTAGTCTTGATGATGACAGTGGCATCATTGACATCTGTAGATACCATATCACCAAGGTACAACATGCAGCAAGTCATCTATTTACCATGGCAAGGGTCATACTCCACTATCTAGTTGGCTGGCTCAAAGCAGGCATTGGTGATCTCTGCTACAGAAAGCTGCCCATGGTAGGATTTCTCAGCAGAGATGACAGGACAATATGTGGCCAGAAGGAAATGGATACAGAGGTCTAGCACCAGGTTAGTCTGTCAAGTCAACATTCAGGGCCATATAAGATCTGAGGGAAGCAATAACGAAAGACACATCTGGCTAATAAGATTAAAGATTAGTGTAGGCTGGGTGCTCAGTATCAAGGTTTCTGTGACAGATATCACAGATGGCCTCATTGTCTATCATGAAGACACAGAGTGCTCCAGAGTGGTATGGGTGCTGAAGATGGAGTTGTGAGGCTTAGTGACATTTGCAGGAAACTGCAGTGCTGGGCTGGGTAAATCGATGTCTTTCCATAACCAGCAGAGAGCCTCTCCATCAGCAGGGAGGTGAACCCAGAACCAGTTCTCCTGCCAAAGCTATGGAAAACCATGAAGCCTTGAAGACCTGTGCACTGGTCAGCCAGCCTGTGAATTCAGTCCAAGGCATGGCTAGTAACTTCTTTGCCAGTGCCGTAATAGCCACAGGCATAGGTAGCATCTTCTTTGCCTGTGATGAGTCACTCAGGATGGAAAAGCTAGTGGTAGGTACCAGGGAGAACTTCATCAACAACTGTGGGTTCCAGATCTATGAACGCTGCCGCGGACACACACTTGCTAGCACCCGTCTCATTGAAGAAGGTGCTGAAGGAGTCAGCTCCTCCAACAATGGTCTTGTCACTTGACATCTGGCCATTGGGCGGAACACTGTGTTCTAAGCAGTCTAGCTCCAGCCTGGCCAACATGGATGAAGATGCACTTACACTCTGGGTTAGGAGGCAAACGTGAGGGAAGTAGTTACCTGGTCCCAGTTGCCATCCCTGACAAGCTAAGAGGTGAGTAGTCAATGGGAGGTTGGTTTTTCTATTCGACGTGTAGTTGTATGTCAGGGGTGGGGGCACATGTGCCACAATGTACTTATGCCATCCAGAATCAATATTGTGTCAGTTCTCTCCTTCCATCTTTAGGTGGCTTCTGTGAATTGAGCACAAGCCACCAGGTTAGTACAGCAAGCACCTTTGCCTATGGAGCCATCTTGCCAGTCCCTGAGTTCATTTTTCAAATCTGTTTATCAACAGACACTAAGAAGTCACAAAAGAGAACCCAGATTCCCTGTAAGAGCAGAAGGGAAGATATTCTAAGGAGAGACACTTGGGCCCTCTCTTTGGTGTTCAGACTGTTGAAATACTAGTCCTAAAGAAATTGGAACTACCCAAGGATCTCACCGTGGGAAAATTAAGGGGTGGAGCCCATAGCCAGCCCAGGGAAAGTCATCTCAGAGGAAGAAATTTCCTACAGGTCTGACTTGTCAGACCAACTTGCAGGACAAACTGAACTGAAGAAAATGATGGGTCAGTGGCAGCTAGGGCCACCCCTCGACAGGACCTGCTTGGTCATACACACCTCTTGTCCTTTGTTTGCTTGTAAACTTCATGTTGGTACCATGAAGATAACTTGGTAGGTCACAGCATCTCTGTATTTAATAAGGCTGCAAGGTCCACAATGTTATAATAACAATTGGAAAGTCCATTGTCCAAATACCTTTTCCGTTGCTGATGAACTGCTCCAACAGAAGCAGTTTAAGGAATGAAGGGCTCATTTTATCTCACAGCTCAAGATACAGCCTGTCTTATTGGGGAAGTTAAGGTGGCAGGAACTGGAAACAGTCATATCCTGCCCACAGTCAGGGGGTTGGGAGAGATGATGCTTGAGCTTAGCAGGCCCTCTCTTTATGTTGCAGTCGGGGATCCAAGCCCAGGCAATGGTACCGCCCACTTTTAGTGTAATCGACATAATCCCTTACAGACTTAACCGGAGGCTATGTGATGCTTGCCTCTTAGGTGATTCCAGGTTTTGGAAAGCAACATGAATCACCATCACATTCATCTGATACTTCTTACCTACCAAACATCATAGCTTCCCTTCACAGGACACTGCAGAGTGCTGGTTGCTTATTGCTGCTATCAGAGGGCTGACAACAGAGTGGTGTGGGTCTCGGCCATGCCGGTGCTGGACCATATGTCACTGCGCTGGAAGAAGCTGCAGTTCAGAGGTTTAAAGAATGCATAGCATTTTCAGACCTTAGTAGGGAATTTTTCACTCAAACCCTTGTAAATTGGGCACTGAGTGTACAGAGTCTCCTTGCAGGCAGGACCCAGAACACGGGGTAGTTCTATCCCTGGAGACCTGTAGCTCCACAGTCGCACACCAGAGGGAGCAAGAGATCATACGCTTCTGAAAGAGAAGCCTGAAAAATGTTCTGGTGGGTAAGACTAACTATACCATAAATCCATTAATAACACAGGCCCTTAAAGGTTGAAGAGCCAGCCAGCATTTCCAGCTAAGCTGACTGGTAAAGGCCTTTCCATTATGAAGCTGCTTTCAGAACTGTGACAGATGGCTGGTTCCGTCAGATGAGTAAAGCAAACCAAACCCAAAATAGATAGACATAGCGCAACCAAAGGAACCAATCAGCTCCCAGAAACCGACACAGGCCTGTGAAGTTCTTGATGGTTCAGAATGCTTACTTCAAAGAAACATAGTGTGCAAGAGAAAACAGATGAGTTGCTCAGTAAATTAATGGGAAGATAAAGTGAGATCATTAACCCAGAGACAGAAACACCATAAAGAGAAGGAAATAGGAATTCATAAGTGACGGAACACAGTAAGTGACGTGCGGTTTTCTCAGCACAGGAACTTCAAAAGCTCATCTGATCAGCAGAAGAAGAATTCAGAAAAGTCACCGATAAGCCATCTGGGACTATTTAGGAGCAGCAGCAGCAGCAACAACAACAAAAAGCCGAGGAAAAACCCAAGGAAACTCCACAATAACATCTGAGAGACCAATATGTGCCTCATGGGAGTCTCATACAGAAAGAGAGAGAGAAGGGACAGGGATAGCATTTATTTCAAGAAATAATGCCTGGAAATTTCTCAAATCTGACCGAGCAAATAGACATCCAAACCCAAGAAGTTCAAAAGAGTCTGACAAGGCTGAACTGGCAAAGGCCCGTGTCATCCGGTAGAGTCAAAGTTAAAGCGGCTGCCAGAAACATGGAGAAAAGGGGACCAGCCACACACGAGAGCACTAGACGGATGCTGTTAGCAAGTCTCTGGACACAGTGTTAGAGAGAGGCTGGAAAGATGGCTCCTGCCGCTGTGTCGGAGGACTGGAGTTCAGTTCCATCTCCACCTGTAACTCCAGTCCCGGGGGATCCAATGCCCTCTTCGGACCTCCTTGGGCATGCACATGGCACACAGCCATATATGCCCATGCACACTTTAAAAAATAAACATAAAAAAGAGGGTAAAACAAAGATTTTAGAAGATAAATAAACGGGCTGTCCTTTACCATAGGTCCTCTTGCTTCAGTATTGCCAGAGTGAGTTCAAGTTAAAATTACAGCAGTGCAAAAACATAAAGATCTCTGCTCGGCATAGATTTATGAACTAGTACAGGCTACTGTGATTCTATAGTGATAGTATGTTAGTATCATTTGATTCTGGTTGGAAGATAAAAATACAAAATAACTGTAAGTATACATTTGTGTTCAGAGGTACAAATATGGAAAGAGAGTATTTGTGGGAGTCTTTTTCTTTGAGGTGGGGTCACTATAGCCCAGGCTGGCTGCAAACTATCTGTGTAGCTAAGGATGACTTTAAACTCCTGACCTACTTGTTTCTGCATCTCAAATCACGGGCATTGGACACCAAGCCTGGCCAATTTGTGATATTGGTAGCACAGAGAAGAAAGAGCAGTACAGCTTTGTATGTTACAACAATTAAATCATTTTCTTTTGCAAACAATCATTGTAGCTAGGAAATGTTGCTCTAAATCTAGGTGTGGCATTGCAAGCCTGTAATCCTAGCACTTAAAGCCTTGGGCAGGAGAATCATAAATTGAATGTAGCCTGGGCTACAAAGTGAGACCTTATCTGAAAGCTATCATGTTAATCTGATTTCTGTTTGTGCTAAATAAGCTTAAGAAGAGAAAAGTCTTATTTTGGCTTATACTTTCAGCGGTTTCAGTTCATGGTCAGTGGACATTTGAATCTTTGGCTTTTGAACCTTTGGGGGATCAGACTTCACAGTGGAAGCTGTGGTGGAAACAAACCAGTCATCTCATGGTGCGCGAGAAGCAGAGAATAGGGGTAGTGGTGATTGCAATATCCCTTCAAAATCACAGCCTATTGGAATGAGAAACTTCCAGTGCATCTTCCAGCCTCAATATTCCACTGCACAACAGCTTCATGGGCTAGGGACCAAGCCTTTTGCACATGGAACTTTGAGGGACATAGCCAACTCACAACAGAGGTTTAATTTAATCCTCCTGAAGCATGCAAAGAAAATACTGAACAAGATAAAAAAAACATACTATATGTACAAATCAATACAGATTAAGGTACATGGAGAGGGAGAGAGAAACATAATAAGGATAGAATAACAATCGTATAGAAAGCACCGATAGGGTCTATGTTATTTCTGGAAATTTAAGTGAATAATATCTTCAGTCAAAAGATAGAGCAAATGGTCAGAACTTGAAAATATCATCCTTAGTGAGGTAACCCAATCACAAAAGATCACACATGGTATGCAGTCACTGATAAGGGAATATTGACCCAGAATCTCAGAATACCCTAGACACAATCAGCATATCAATAGATTTCTAAAAAGATGGAAGGAGAGACCCCTGGTCCTGGAAAGACGGGATGTAGGGGAACGCCAGGACAGAGTAATGAGAGGGGGTTGAATGGAGAAAAGAGGGAGGGAAGGGGGCTTATGGGACTTTTGGGGAGGGAGGAAACGGGAAAGGGGAAGTGATTTGGAATGTAAATTAAAAAAATAAAATAAAATAAAATAAAAAAAAGATAGAATGGTGGAATGGGTTAAAGGAACTATGATCCCATGAAATAGTGTCTACTGCAGACTGGCTTTAGAGAGAAGGATGAATGCATGAGAATAAAGGGCTGGGGAAAGATAATCATGTGACTGGTAGCCAAAGAAGCATGGGCATAAGGAGATCAGACAAAAGGGATGTACTTTTCAGTTTCATAAATATACACAATGTATTGTGATTGTATTCGCCCCATTTCCCTCTGGTATCATCCCTTCCTTTCCCTCTGAACTCTTTCTTCCTCTCAATTAATCCACCAGTGTCTACACCACTGAAGAAAACGGTGCTGCTTCCTGTAAACATTAACAGTCAATAAATCCTCCAGAAGGATGCTGGTCTTGTAGGCACCTCCTCTATCTAGGATGGAAGGGCACAGTCCTGTTAAGGTATCCATAGCTACTGTGTGTTCATGAATATAACAGCCTTATCATATCTGGATTTGATATGTCATGATATTTCATGACATTCTTTTCCTCCCTCTAGCTCCAAAATTAATTTTGCCCCCCTCTTCTGCAATGTTCCCTTGCCTCGGGGAGGGGAGGGTGATATAAATGTTCCATTTAGAGCTGAGCATCTGACGGTCACTCAGCAGATAAAAGTCTTGGAATTAATCATTTCCCTCTGCAAAAAGGAGCTTCTTTGGCCCAGCCTGAGAATGGCAGTAGCCTATGAGTATAAACATAAATCTGTAGGAAGTTGGACGGCATATCTAGGGAAACATATAGAGAAACAATGGCAGTATAATCTCTACTTGGGCCCAAGACTCTCAGTCATGGGCTTTTGACCAGGTTTATGGTATTAGGTGCATATTCCCTCTTATGCACCAGGTCTCCAATGCAATCACAGATTGGTTGGTTACCCCAAATATAGTTATGCCACTATTGCCCCGGTTGGCATATCCTGCCTGGTGAGTCAGTATTGAAGCCAGCATGGCCTATAGCTGGATGAGACCATTGAGGGTTCGGGGTTTTTTCTCCAACAGTTTGAGTAGCACCTTCGGGCACTATGAGAGCTAACAAACAGAAAAGGCATTTCTAGCTTTGTTCCCATTTGATGTATCCGTACCCAAAGTTACGTAGTGCCTTCAGTCATAGTGTCTTGCTATCTAGTTTTGGTGGCCAGCTAAGAGGGACATCAATACCCTGTACTGTTTTGAAGTCCATGGGATTTCTCTGGCCAACAACTCATAAGGAGGTATCATTTATCCTTCATCTGACACTAGAGTTGTTATTTAAAAGCCTATGAGTTCTGGGAGCTGCATTGTATACCGTTGACAGAGACTGCCATTTCAAACTCTTCTTACTGTTTTTTTTTTCTCATTTAATTATGTTTTTAGGCTATAAAATCAGTAAGATTCTTTTTATGGCTTTTTTATGCCCCTTAGTTTTGGTTAACCATCCTTGGTGCCTCTAAATTTGCCCCCAAACTCCCACTCCAAATCCACTTAAACTTTCTATGCCTAGCATTTCCTCTACCCTGTTTCCATTTCCCTTGTGTGTTGCTATCTCTTGCTTCCCCAACTATGGCCTCCCCTTCCCTCCCTGATTCTTCTTGTTTCCTGGCCTCTCTATTCACTCTGATTTAAGTATAAAAATCTATAAATTTGAAGCTAGGGTTCACATATAGGAGAGAACATATGATGTTTGTCTTCTAGGCCCAGATTCTTCACATTATATAACTTTTTCACTTCCATCAATTTTCCTGAGAAATTCATTTTGCTTTATAGCTTGATAAAATTCTGTTGTGTATTCATGGAATGTTTTTTATTATTCTTTCTTCAGTTGATGGACATCTAGCTGATTCTATTTTCTATTTTATCATAAATAGAGCTGCAAGGAACATGGATGAACAAGTACGTCCATAGTAAGATATAGAATCCTTTGAGCACATGCCCAAAGCTATACAGGTGGGACACTTGGCAGAACTAGTCTTAGTGTTCTGAGGAACCTCCACGCCAACTTCCACATTCATTATACCAATCTGCATTCCCACCAGCTGTGAACAAGGGTTCCTTCCCCCCCCCCCGCTTCCTTGCTAACATGTCATTATTAAATAATCCCATGAACTTTTTAAAGGGTGTGTGTGTGTGTGTGTGAGAGAGAGAGAGAGAGAGAGAGAGAGAGAGAGAAATGTAAGTGTTAAGAAGGCCAGAAGATGGCATCAGAAGAGTCTACTGGAGCTGGCATTACAGGTGGTTTTAACATGGTACTAGGAACCGAACTCAGGTTCCCTTCAAGAACCAAGCACTCTTTTTTTTTTCTATTTATCGATGCAAAAAACAAGAGATACTTTATTTAATTCAGCATGCTGGGGTCGCCCTACACATGGGGATAGAATGACCATGCACAGCCCACATAGTAGGCCTTTATACAGTTCTCTGGGCGGCCGGCATTAGGCACAATGTGATTGGCAGAACAGTGTTACCTTTAAACTAATTAGTTGTTAGGGAAAGAGGTAGGTGGTCAACAGTCTCTTGAATAACTCTGGGCCTCCCCTAGCCACAGGGACCTCTCTGTGGTCTGAGGAATGTAATTTAGCCTCTCCACCAGAAGGGCAAGTGTTCCACGACCTTTCCAAAGTTCCTGAGCTAACACTTTCATTCCCCCCCCCTTTTCTTTGTGCATGCTTCAATCCTGAAGCAATTGCTGGTATTCTGAAAGCTCATACTCCTGGTCTTCTGTATCTAGTTCTTTGTGTCTCTGCTTTAAGACCATTAGCTGTACTGTATCTAAGTGTTCCTTAACAACAGCAACCAAGTGGTCCAAAATGTAGGGGCCAAAGGTCAACAAGCACTCTTAACCACTGAGCCCTCTGTCTAGCCAAAATCTCATGAACTTTGAAGGAGAACTCAGAACCTTGTCCAAACTCAAGCAATGGTATTTAACCCAGTGGTTACAATTCACTCTTAAGTAAATGAAGGTTAGAAGGCTCAGCTTGAAAAGGGAAAAGGAACAATGGGAATGTTATTGTCTCAGACTACGCCTTCACAAATGTGGCATCGTTTTCAGCAGTGACAAATAATGAATCAATGTGAGGAAACTGTTCAGTATCTGGTGCACAGATGGGTCTCAAAACACATAATGAATAAATAAGCTACTGACTTATTCTATACAATTTCAAGTCTTGGTAATTATTTTAAACTCACTGCCTTTAAAAGTTATTGCTAAATACAATATAAGAATAGCTACTTTCAAGTGGTCAAGCAGAATGAAAACCAAAAAAATTTATAATTTTTGTAAATTTATAATCTTTATATACTTGACTGCATGCCTATGTGTGTGTCTAAATGTGAGTGGTGTGTGTGTGTGTGTGTGTGTGTGTGTGTGTGTGCCTCTGTTGTTTGAACAGTGTATAAATTTGTCTCACATTTATGGTTGAGAACCAGTAATCTTGTTAGTCAAATCACATACCACTGAGACTTTGAAACCCACATGCAGGTTTCATAGCAGACCCTTCAATGATTGTATAAGGGTTTTACTGCCCTTTGAGGTTTATAGAGCCTGGGAGCTCAGATACAAGTCAGCCACCAGCACCTCGTACTGCACCCCAGGAGCTGGAGTCTATGGCAGCTTCTTTCCCTCTCTCTCTCCTCCTCACTGAGCCTCTGCTTCAGATCAGACTGCAGAACAGCATGGTGGCAGAGTTCCAAAGATAAAGTGCCCCAGGGCCAGCACAGCCTCCACCGCATCTCAGACCAGCCAAGCCCGGTGTCTTAGTTAGGCTTTCTATAGCTCTATACAACTTGACCACAGCAACTCTTACAAAGGAAAACATTGGATTAGGGCTGGCTTGCAGTTTCAGAGGGTAGTCCATTGTCATCATGGTGGGCACGGAGGCAGACATGGTGCTGGAGAAGGGGCTGAGAGTTCTCTGTCTGGATTGGCAGGCAGCTGGAAAAGAAAGCGAGCCACTAGGCCTGGCTTGAGCTTCTGAAACCTCAAATTCCACTTCTGCTCCCAGTGACACACTTCCTCCAACAAGCCACACCTCCCACAATGCCATCCCAAACTTCCCATTAGATGGTCTATGGGGGCCATTTTCATTCAGTCTGCCACACCTGTCAGGACATTTTTTTGTATCTTGGCCATGCCTTAGCTTACCAGCCCAGCAGTTGCAGGAAGATCAAAATACTGTGCTTTTAGCTTAAAATGTCACCAAACAAATGGGGGATATTTTCTTATCCCTTTTCAAAGTTTAAGGATTGAATGGGGTGTAGGGAGAAGAAGTGTGAATTAGGTTTCCAATTCTGGGAAAGTGTGAACAGATAGTCATTCATAAAGCCATACAGGCCCACAAAGAAGCTCTCTCTCTCTCTCTCTCTCTCTCTCTCTCTCTCTCTCTCTCTCTCTCTCTCTCTCCCTCCCTTCTACCCTGCACCGGTTAGTTTGTGTCAACTTGACACAAACTGGAGTCACCCAGGAAGAGACACTCTCAACTGAGGCATGGCCTCCATCAGATTGGCTGATGGTTTTGTCTATGGGACATTTTTATGAGTGTGTCATTGGCTGATAGTGAAGGGTCCAGTCCACAACATGGGTCATGAAGGGTCATGTCAGCTCTAGGCAGGTATAAGGTTATACATTATACATGCCAGACCTAGGCTGTATGAGAAAGAATGCTGAGCGAGCTCGGAGAAGCAAGCCTACAAGCAGTGTATTTCTGTGGTCTCTGCTTTGGCTCCTGACTCGGCTTCCCTCAAAGATGATCTGTAACCAATAAGTCAAATGAACCCTTTCCTCCCCAAGTTGTTTTTGGTCAAAGTGTTTTATCCCAGCAACAGAAAGCAACTAGAACAGGCCTGTCCTCTCACCTCCGTGGACACTGTCTCCTTAACCGCTGTAACTGTCCTGCTGAGCTGCTCCTTGGTTCCAGTTTGCTTTCCTTCCTTGCCCTCAAGTCTGATGTACTCTGGTGCCTTAGAGAAGGCAAGATGCTCAGGTGTGCCTGGCTTCTTGCCACGGACCCCTGCAGTGTGACCCCAAGCTACGTTTGCTTCTGGCTTTTAGAATGAGACAGCCTCTTTCATCAAGAGTTGGGATTGGGGACTCCTGGAGAGGCAGGGCCATTCCCACTGAGGTCTGGAGGGTTGGTCTAGAGCTTCCGTGTGCTTATCATCTACAGCTCATCTGCAGTGTTTCATTGAGGCACGACACCTGGTAATATTTTGTGGTCTGTTAAGTCCCAGTGTACTTCAGAATACGCCAGAAAGTCAGGGCCATTTCAGCTGGATTGATAAACCCTGGAAGACCGGCTAGGTACCCAGGGCATGGCCATATTCCCTAGCTCTTCTACCCTAAGAGTGAAGAGCAGGCAGGGGTCCCCTCAGTGTGGCAGAGAGGAGGGCCCTTCAGTAGGAAAAGCTGCCCCTCCTGTCTGAGCACTGCTACAAAGCCCTAAATGGGACCCCTGTGGGGTTTTGTCTGTAAAACCTACAGAGAATAAAAGCCCATGAGACTCCCAGGGGGTTGCACAGCTGGCTCCTGGTGCATTGAGTCTGTGTGTGGTTTTGGCGCTCACATGAGTTCAGCAACCAGAAACTTTAGGTTCCCAGATCCAAAGTAAGAAAAGGAAAGAGTGAACCTAGCAGGGCTGCAGACTGTGAGAGAAGTGTGTGGAGCTGAGCTGTCAATGTGTCCAGGCTGCAATTAGGATATTCACAGAAATCAAGCAAGCAGCCTTAGAGTAGCCCTTGGTGCTATGTGGGTCTGGTTTCTCCTTTAGCACCCAGAATGGCAGGAGTGGCCTGTGGTGCAGTCAGAACCCATCTGAGTAAATGTGTCACTCACAGCTAGGGACAGACCAATTGGCCCAGGTATAGAGACCACAACTGGATCTTTTCTCAGTGAGACTGGAGCAGGAAGAGATTTTATTTCTGAAAGCCTGGGTCTCTTTCTGTGACTGATTTTCACTTAATACTAGAAAACGGGTTTAACGGCTTCCTGGAGGTGGCTGGCTGCAGGCTGCTTTGTGCAACTTTATTCTTTCTACTTACCAGTTTCTTGAAGGCCACCACCCCCAACAAGCATGTTCCTTTTGTGGGGTAAAGTGTGGAGGCAGGAGCACATATCGGAGGCTTCTGCTGGTCTGTTGCTCCTAGGAAAGTGGGGGTGTCCTGCAGGGGCCTGCCAATGTCCTGCAGAGTGGTGGTTCAGGTTAATACACTGCCTTCAGCCCTCCATGGGTTGCTGGATTGCGTGGTTGTGCTCGTTCTGACAGCCACAGGCTGGGGCTGGAATGTCTCAAAAAGGCCAATGCAAATGGTCTTACTGGAAATAGTTATCCGGTATTCATGATACAAAATGAACCTCTGAATATTTATTATGAGCGCTCTGCATTTTTTTTTTCCTGAGAACATACAAAGATCCCGTACCACAATTATCTTGTTCCAGCCTTAAAATATTAGCTGTCACTTCTTTCATGGCCCTAGTGAAAAAGGATAGTTCTTTCTTTAAATCTCTTTTTCCCTCTTAACACAATTACCTCCTCATTCACAGATCTCTTTGTGGCCACCTAATCTTGCCGATTATGCTGGTGACACAGTCACAAAGCGGCATGACTGACAGCTCTGGCTGGTGACAGGGTGGCCACAACGTGGGACAGATTTGGTGGGATGAGTCCCACCGCCTATAGTCTCTCCTGGGAAGGGGCAGGAAGGTGCAAACAAGAGAAGGTGATACAGACACTTCATCCTTACCTTTGGAAGATCTTACTTTTATCTTGAGAGACCGTGACAATAGCAAGGAACAAGAACATCTGGCACACCTGCCTGATGTCTCCACTGTTGCCCAAACAGCAAGCCCAGGGCTGCTGATTTGGCTCCATAGACTGTGCACTTCTCAGCCTCGCTAAGGCTCATCATGTCACCTACATTTGTCACGACGGGTAGGCAGCTTCATATTCCCTAGCTGAGAGCCTGTGTGTCCTGTGTGCAGTGGCACTGGGCACAGACACTCTATATGCAAGCGAGTCCTAGGCATACCAACTCTATACAGGTTACTATGTACAGGCATGATACACGCAGACATGGCCTGTGGAAATATGCAATATGCAGGCATACCCTGGACAGACACACTTCTTACAGACCATGTCAGCAGTAGATTCTGTATATGGACTGAACCTCTCAAAGAACTCACAATAGAGTCTGATGTGGACTCTAGGCCCTGATCCCACCCCTCAGAACTACCTTGGATTTAGACTTTAGAAGACCTCACTAGCTCTGTTGACTGGCCTGGTCACACTGATTTCCTTTATACTTTTCAGGCCACACTTATTCATTATCAGAGGGATAAGTACTGAGCGTGTCAACACCTTCCCGTGAGCAACCTTTATGTCTCGGTAGAGACGGATCCTGAAAGGAGGCTCTAGCACTTTCACTAAGATCCAGCATTAGCAGTGTTCCTTGCAGGAAAGGCTCACATAGCACACTGTTTTCTTTCATTCTGTGTTGTCCATGTGCACAAGGCTCCAGACAGCTTTAGGTGACAGTCTGGGATCTCTGTAGAAGGTACCTGGCCACTGACATCACAATCAATACTCAAGAGAACAATGGCTTTTGTGTGTGTGTGTGTGTGTGTGTGTGTGTGTGTGTGTGTGTGTATGTAAGCTTTAAAGATTTAAATAGCCAGGGATGTTTGAAACCTCTTCTGTTGCTTTAAGACTGACATCAGACAGCATAAGTGAAAGAAACTTGACTTGCTACACAGCAGTTAGCAGCAAAGCCATTAAAGCATGATGACAATTTAATTTCCAACAAGGCAGGTACCTGGTACCTGGTCTCTCTTCCTGGGATGTCTATGAGTGGGACACAGGCATCTTCATATCCTTCACCCATTTGGAGAGATCTATCCACATACTTCTTCCCCAGTTATCTTCCTCACCAATTGTCCAATCATGTTCTTTCCAAGTCCCTGACCATCCAGCCAAACTATTGGCTACATCCCACAAATCAGTAAACAATCACACATCTAGCTATTTGTCTTTCCAAGAAAAACGTATAATCACGCATAATGCTTGACATTTTGCCCACTGAAGATTCCCAAAGTCTTTCAGAGTTGTCCCAGAAAGGGGTTATAACAGCACAACTGTTCACTTCTGTGTGATGTCTACATATCATATCATGAAGAACCGTTAATAAGACAAGCCCTAGTATTTTCTATTTCTATGATAGCCTGTCATAGAGCACAGCCCATGGAGGGGGGGTGCTTAGAAACACAAGGTACTATAACGGGTGTAGAAAACATAGGTATTTGGGCAAATTCATGTAACTTTCTTGTGCCCTCAGGATTTGATAATGGATTGCTACTATGCACATTCTAGTTTATGACCTGGTGGCTCAGCTAATGCCCAGCTGATGATGGGCAGCTTAGGTCACATGGTAACTTAGCAGCCCATTATCGAATGCTCACTTTCCACTAATGTCCAATAGCAGGCCAAAAGCTATCTCTCAAAGGTAGAACAGTCATCTGCAGATGATGACAGAGGCTTGCTCCTAAATCCCAAGGCTCTCTGCTGTGATTTACCTATAGGATCCTGACAAAAGCTCCAAACAGCATCCCCACATGCCATAGACACCCCAAGTACCATTGGGTCTGTTAGATCATATGGTCCAAGTGGTAAAGAAGCCTGCACAGCAGCCTGGACCAACTGAAGAGCCTTTTCCTGTTCCAGGATTCAGTCAAAGCTAGCAGCTTTCTGGGTTATTTGGTGTACAGGACAAAGTAACACTCAAGTGAAGAATGTGCTTCTTTCATGGTGGTAGGAGGTGCCAAGTACAATAACTTACCCTTCAATTTAGAAGGACCATCTTCCCATACCTCAAAACACTGGAGTCCTAGACATTTGTAGAGGGAATCTTCTGTGCCATGTGTGGAAACATTCACCTCTCATTCTCCACTGTGCGCCTGTCTTTGGCATGGACCAAACAGAAGAGTTCAAGGGAGATGTTGGAATCGCAGCCTGTGCATCTTTCAGTTCCTTGAGGGCGCACTGATTTCTACGATCCCTCCAGGGATGCAATATTGTGTTGGTTCATTCTTTTCCCAAGGAAAGGCTATTCCATTGACTTCCATTTGGCCTTTCCAACCATAATAGCCCTCACTCCAGAGGTCGAAGAAACAATGTAGGGATTCTGCCAACTTCTAAGTATATCTTCTCTAATTATACATTCTGGCGTGGAAGAAATAACCACAGAATGTTAGGAATCAGCTGAACCCACTGTGAGTTGGACTTCAGCCAAAACTCCATTATCCCTTGACTTCCGTAACCCCCTACTTTAAACAGAGGTGGCTTTCAGAGTCTCCTGGAGTCAATGTCAACTCAGAACCAGTATCCAATAGACCCCAGAAAATTAGATTGCTTCCTTTTCCCTAATATACAGTTACCCTAGTAAAAAGACATAGACTCCTCTGGGGAAGGATGAGGGAAAGGCTAACAGTAAAACTATTAGGTATTTTAGAAAGAACTTCTAGGGACCCAGTCTTCCCTTCAAGAGGCTCTGGGTCTGAAACTGACTCAACTCTTGGTTGAAGGGCTGAGATTTCCATTGTTATAATCAATGTAGCCTTCCTTTGAGTTATTGAGAATTTTTCCACATATATAGATCAAACAGAAACTTAGTAGGCATCTTACATTTTATTCCTGGAAACAGCACAGGAACAGAATAGATGAACTCACTGGCAAGAGTGCAAGTTAGCAGGCAAACACCAAAGCTTCCTTCTTCCATGTCCTTTAAGTGGCCTGTCACCAGAAAATGTGGCTCCTGATTTATATAGTGTGTCTCCTAGATTCAAATAACCTGACTGAGAAAATCTCTCATAGGTGCGCCCTGCAGCTTGCCTTTTAGTTGATTCCAGATGTAGCTGGTAACCCAGTAGTCATCACAACAGCTAAGCAATTGTGTCACCATTCAGTCCCACTGTCAGCCCTGGCTTGTCGTGGTCTGATAGGCTATTAGAACCTATGAAGTCTCTTGGCAGGAGACAAGCTGCCCCTCCAGCTGGCATCAAGCCTTTTCTCCCCTAGCATGAAATTCCTAAGGAAATTCCAGAGTCTTAGGTTCTGTAGTTAAAATAGTGTGATAGTCAAAGAGAGGGACACAGAGACTCTTTAGGATGTCTCCATTTCTTTCAGGATGGTAACTGGTCTAGAAAAAACAGATGGGTAGGAGTTGGCCAGGCAGAAATGGGCCATGAAGAGAGAGAGAACTGTAGAGCTTTTACAATTTTATAATTTTATAGAATAGTTTTAGAATGTTGTAATGGAAGAAAACATTTTGGTGAGAAAAACCTGCTTTACATTATTGCCAACTTTGTTAGAAACATTAAGAAACATAAAATTAAACATTTAAAAAGCAGGGTATATGCTCTTGACTGCACAGAGAAGCTTCTCTGATTAAGACATTTGTTTATGAATATGTTCAGAAGGCAGTTGATGCTGTATCAATTTAGATAAACAACAAAACTATGTTCTCCTGTAGGGACCACACACTGCCCAGTAATAGATTTTTTTGACTGACTTTACAGTACCAGGCATGAATTCCCTCTTGCAGAGCAGGCCTCAGATCCAATCAGAGAATGGTTGTGATTGAATAAAGTGAAAAAGACCAGTAAGAAAATTGGATGCTGATTTTTTCCCAGTGACTTACTTAAGCACTGCTTGTAGTGTCTATGCGCCAGGCATCGCTTCACTTGCCACCTGGAACAAAGTGACCCAGAGAAGTTGCTGAACACTGGGTCATTGCCTTTAACAGCACATAGGCTTCTATAAAATTCACCTTGTGGTTTTAGAGTGTGAAATGAGAATACAAGAGAAGCCTTTCAGGAGCTATTCTGACTTCGGTCCTCCACGACAGCTCCCCCCTTCCACTCTCCTTTGTGTTGGAACGTTTCTGGAGAAAAGACCCCAGTTTTTGCAGAAAGGCTGCTGCTCCAGGGCCTCCCAAACTCAGAAGGTCTGTGGAACTGGGAAGCTCATTCCCCCAAAGGAATTCCAGGGTCTCTTTCCAGCGGCCAAGGGAACTGAGAGACCCAGGACTGGAGTCTCCAAGTAAAAGAAGACTAGACCAGGCTGGCTGTCCATACACAGTAAGAATCCTGAGGGAGAGCTGGAGAGGTGGCTCAGGGGTTTACAGCACTAGCTGCTCTTCCAGAGGATCCAGGTTCAATTCCCAGCACCCACATGGCAGCTCATACTTACCTGTAACTCCAGTTCCAGTGGAGCTGATGCCCTTACACATACAGACACCAGTGCGCATAAAATAAAAATAAATTATTGAAAACAAAAAAGATTCCTGAGGGAGATAGGAAGATCCAGCAGGGGCTTGATCACCCCGAAGGACATTGCCTCTGAAGCCTGGATGGAATAACCGAGGTGGCACTGTTAATAGAAGAAAAGGAGGAGGAGCGGCGGTGGCAGCAGCTTCAGAAGGACACCAAAGCGCCGGAATCAGTCTCAGGAAAGTAGATGAGGAGATTTAAAATGAAGATGTGTCACTTCTGAATAAATGATAGAGTCTGCATAAATCCTCGTAATGGTCCCACAGCTCTGCAGCTTTCGGGATCTGACGGAGCCTCAACCTGCGGCGAGTCTGTTGGCCCAACATCCTTCAGGATGGCTTTGCCATATCCACTGCTAAGACTAAGCAGTGAACACAGCTTGCCTGGCAGGTTGGTGTACTAGATTACAGAGTGTAGTGAGAATTTTGGTTTCTTTAAACAACACAGATATGTTACGGGAATATGTTTTTATTTTAATCCCAGGTGTGGGATATGGGGCTGCTTCTGTTCATCCACAGCAGCTATGATTTGTCTTGTGCTCCGGCAGGGGCATGATTCTGTCAGCTGAAGATAGTTTACATTTGGAAGTCTTGGGACTCTTCAGAGGATATAGAAATGCCAGCACACCAAGAGGCTGTAGCTGCTGGTGCTCCAGCTGCTGGTGCTCCAGATGTTGGTGCTCCAGCTGCTGGTGCTCCAGATGTTGGTCCCCTGCTGCTGCTGCTCCAGCTGCTGCTGCTCCAGATGCTGGTGCTCCAGATGTTGGTGCTCCAGCTGCTGGTGCTCCAGCTGCTGGTGCTCCAGATGTTGGTCCCCTGCTGCTGCTGCTCCAGCTGCTGGAGCTCCAGATGTTGGTGCTCCGGATGCTGGTGCTCCAGATGTTGGTCCCCTGCTGCTGCTGCTCCAGATGCTGGTGCTCCAGATGCTGGTGCTCCAGATGTTGGTCCCCTGCTGCTGCTGCTCCAGCTGCTGGTGCTCCAGATGCTGATCCCCTGCTGCTGGTGCTCCAGATGTTGGTCCCCTGCTGCTGCTGCTCCAGCTGCTGGTGCTCCAGATGCTGGTGCTCCAGATGCTGGTGCTCCAGATGTTGGTGCTCCAGATGTTGGTGCTCCAGCTGCTGCTGCTCCAGCTGCTGGTGCTCCAGATGTTGGTGCTCCAGCTGCTGGTGCTCCAGATGTTGGTGCTCCAGATGTTGTCCCCTGCTGCTGGTGCTCCAGATGTTGGTGCTCCGGATGCTGGTGCTCCAGATGTTGGTCCCCTGCTGCTGCTGCTCCAGATGCTGCTGCTCCAGATGCTGGTGCTCCAGATGCTGGTGCTGCAGATGCTGATCCCCTGCTGCTGGTGCTCCAGATGCTGGTGCTCCAGATGCTGCTGCCTCTTGCTGCTGTGGTTCCTGCTGCTCTAGTTCCTTTTGCTGTGGTTTCTGCTTTTGCTGTTTGCTGCTATTTGCTGGTTGGAGATATGCTGATGACGAAGACTGAACTTGCCCCCAAGGAACTCGAAGGCCCTAATTGGGAGGAAGTCAGCTAAAGAGATCTGCGCCCCCTTTCCACTCTAACCTTCTTTCTTGTCTACCTAGTATTGAGGTGTTGGAAGGGATTGGGGTGTAGAAGGGTGGTAGATAAAAGCCAAAAGTATGGTTACAACAGGGTTCAGGGATAAGATTTCTGGTGCCTTTTTCCCCCAACAGCAGTCTGTACAGCACCCTTCCAGAATTAGGAGAGTAGCCAACTGGGAGAAAGACTCCAGCTCATGGTCAAGGTATCTTCAACAATAAGATCTAATTATCTAGTTCTGAAGGGCAAGCATGAGGAACACCAGGAGACTATTGTTTTGGGGTGCTATGTTGTCTCCCTGATCAACTATAAAGAGGTATGCTATACATGGCATCAGGATTTTCATTTAATAACCTATGGCTTCTGAGAGTAACATTATCTGGCCATGCAAACATCTCCTTTCTAAATCATTTTTTTTAAGTTTATTTTTTAATTAGCCCACAAATATCTTTCAATATGTTTTTTTTTAAACCCTTTATTTTGGTTTTACCCTCCTCGCCTCCTGCTTACCTTCCCAACCCCTCATCCCACCCCTATTTAAACATTCTCAGCCCCTCTACTTTCCTATCACCTCTGCTATCTATGGCTTCTATTGGCACTCCAAATTAAACACACAATCTAGACATTCCAAGCTAAGATCTCAGAGAGAGAGAGAGAGAGAGAGAGAGAGAGAGAGAGAGAGAGAGAGAGAGAACATGTGGCAACTTATACTATAAGTATATATACAATATATACTTGGAGAGGAAAGGGTTTATTTCAGCTTACATGTCACAGTCTATCATGGAGGGAAACCAAGGCAGGAAGGAACTCTTAGAGGCAGGAACTAAGGAGGAGACCATGGAGGAGCACTGCTCCGTGGTTGTCTCCCCTGCTTGCTCAGCTAGCTAGCTACCTTTTGTATATAACCCAGACCTACCTGCTTAACGATGATACCACTCAGAGTGGACTGGGCTCTCTTTATCAATTAGCAATCAAGAAAACATCCCCTATATTTAACCGCAGGCCAATCTGATGGAGGCAATTCCTCAATTGAGGTTTTCCTTTACCAGGTAACTAATCCTTAATGTGTGTCAAGTTGACAAACACTAACCACAGTAAGTGTATACCCAGGAATAGTATGGCTGGGCTATGGTAGTGCTGTGTCTAGCTTTTTACAAGCTTTTTTTCTTTTTTCTTTTTTTTTTTTTTGACTCTTGCACCAACAGTGAACTAGGATCTTCTTTCCCTGTATCCATTCTAGCATTCAATGCCATTTGATTTCTTGAGGACAGCCATGTTTAGTGAGGTAAGATGAAATCTCAAAGTAGTTTTAAATGTTATTTCCCTAGTAACTAAATGATGTTGAACACTTTTAAAAATGTTTTTTGGCTATGTTTACTTAACTATGTTCAAATCAGATTAATAATTTTTAATTGGGTTGTTTTCTAGATTTTTTTTAAAGGTTTATCTGTTTTATGCACACGTACACTTTCACTCTTTTCAGACACACCAGAAGAGGACATGAGAGCCCATTACAGATGGTCATGAGCCACCATGTGGTTGCTGGGAATTGAACTCAGGACCTCTGGAAGAGCAGCCAGTGCTCTTAACAGCTGAGCCATCTCTCCAGCCCTCCTCTAGATTTTTTTTATAAGTTCTTTGTGTATTCAATTTGGCAAAGATTTTCCCCCATTTAGTAGGCTACCTCTTCCTTTAATTTTGACTATTTCCTTGGCTGTACAGAAGCTTTTTAGCTTTGTGAGAGCCCATTTGTCAATTGTTGACTAGAGTCCCATTTACAATCCTTACATATGACTGTACCTTGTACTGTTCTTCCTACATTTTCTTCTAACTACTATCCTATCTTCATTTCTTCCTGTAGCCTCTTGGATGTGCTTTATCCTTATCATCAGAGCAAAGTATATATTCCAGTATTCTCTCCAAGTTTGGCTCAGCAGCCATAAATGTCTCTAGTCTATTTTTAGGGTGGTTTTTGCTTTGCTTTCAATTATGACAGTTTTACTGGGTATTGTGGTCTGGGTTGATATTTATGGTCTTTCTTTACTTGAAATACATTGCTCCATGTCCTTGTAGAGCTTTAAATTTCTGTTGCTAAATCATGTGTTGTTCTGATGGGCTTGCTTGTATGTGACCTGAGTCTTCTCTCTGGCTGATTTCAATACCCTTTCTTAGTCTGTAGATTTAGGGGTTTGGCTGTGATATGGCATAAGGACTTTCTTTCCTGGCTCTGTTATATGCCTCTAACACCTGAATGGGCTGCCTTTTGCTATATTTGGGGAATTTTCTTCAATGATTTTATTAAAAATATTTTATGCCATTAATATGTAATTCTTTTCCTTCTTCTATTCTCATGACTCATAGACTTAGGCTTTTCATGGGGTCCCAAAGATCCTGCATGCTCCATTTGGAGTTTTAAAATTACCTTTTTTAATTGAATGATCTGATTCCTTTACCTTACCATCAGGCCCAGATGTTCTGTCTTCCACATAATCCAGTCTGTTGGTGCTGCTTTCTACTGAGCTTGTTAGACCTATTTCCTATCCTTTCACATTGACACAGTGTCTGTCTTTGAAGGTGAGATGTGTTTCTCATAGACAACAAAAAGTTGGATCCTGTTTTCTAATCTAATGAGGTTATTTCCAACTTCATTTCAGTTTGGATTTTCTTTAGTATTTATTTCTCTTTGTTTAATTCTATTTTCTTTCTTCTTTAAAGATTTTATTTATTATTATATCTAAGCACACTGTAGCTGTCTTCAGACACATCAAAAGAGGGCATCAGATCTCATTAAGGATGGTTGTGAGCCACCATGTGGTTGCTAGCATTTGAACTCAGGACCTTTGGAAGAGCAGTTAGTGCTCTTAACTGCTGAGCCATCTCTCCAGCCCCCTAAATTCTATTTTCATATCCTGAATTACCTTTATCGTTTTATTCAGCTCTTTGTTTTCTTGGACATCAATTATGAGTTTATTCCTATCCTCTTTAATTAACACCTTCATTTAGGTGTTGTTTGGTGTGTGTGTGTGTGTGTGTGTGTGTGTGTGTGTGTGTGTGCGTGTGTGTGTGTGTGTGTTTGAACTTTGAAATGTTTATTAATCATTGTTAGATCATCACTAGATTTTACATATAGTTCTTTACAGTATGGGTGACATTGTCATGGTTGAATCTTCAGTGTAACTAGTTTTTATCTTTAAATAAGTAGCCACTGTGTTCTATATTGTTGCACAGCAAATTACCAGAAACTTCATGGTTTAAAATAACCACTTATTATTTTTGAGCAGTTTGGGTGCTGCTCAGGGTTCTCCTTCCGCATTGCCTGAGACTGGAGTCTCACCTGAAGGCTCACTAGGGAAGTTCATTTACTGGCTGATAAAGTAGGATCTGGGCCAAGAGCTTCAGTGTGATTACAGGCCACCCACAACCATCCCAAGATAGCAACTTGCTTCACTAACACTACAAGGAGTCTATTAGCAACGCAGCAAACAGTACTTTTGGGAACATAACTACCAATGTGGAGGCATTCTACTGGAGGAAAACCAGTTAAGCCTGAGGAGGAGGTTACATAAGGCTGTGAATAGGCAGCTGGGATTGGTATGGGCCATTACAGAAACTAACATACCCACCAAACTCTATGGTATTACAAAGTATTATTAGAATGTTACAGGTCTGAACAGTTTTAATGTTGTCTGATCACCCTCCTATCCAAAATAAGGTAATTTAGGAGACGGTGTATAAACAAAAGTGGAATAAATAATTCTTCACAGAGAAGTGAATTTAATACTTTGTTTATCTCACTAATGCAATGTGTCACTGACCTGTGGATAGCAAAGAAGAATAGTGGTTCCTTGAGAATTCTGGATGCAGGCAGAGGTTTGGGAGACAAAAGGTCCCAAGTGTGGAAAGTAGAGAGACCCATGCAAGGTAAACTGGCAAGGAGCCAGATTTGGGTAGAAATTTCCAAAGTGGCATTTCAAAATTCAATAAAAGTCAGCTTAGAAACTACAAAAGATAAAACTTGCATAAAATTTTTAGTCACATGATCAGATGCCAGTGTGTCTGTGACTAGTTTATGAAGCAGCATCAAACACATACATCCAATCCAACCAGGGCTCCTAATCTTTAAAGGACACACAGAAAACAGTGCCACTCTGGAAGATGCTGGGAAAACTGTTTCTGGCTTCAGGTCAAGACTCTCATCAAAGCTCTGTAAAATAAAAGACTCTCCCATGGTTAATATTAAGACTCATAAACTGTTGAATTGAAAAAGGAAGAAAGCCACTTCAAAAAAGCAAATAGAACAATTTCAGAGTCATAAGAAACTGCCCAATTTGATTCTCTCCCTAAATTCCTAAAATGTAACCATTTTACATAAAGTCATCCTAACCTAGAGTTCAGGTAAGACTGAAAACAGATGCCCTCTTACCCAACCACATTCTTGACTAATTAAATCAACAATGAAACACAATCACCAAGATAAAGGCTACAGAACTTCAGGTCTTGCCTGTAAAATGTCTTGACTGATTGACAAGATCATCCTTACTACTGTGGACTCTAATGAACTAATCCAGGAGAACATACTACTAGCCAATCTTAAGACTGCTTTATATTCATAAGAAAATATAACATTTAAGGTGATCATAAAATGCAGTTTTTTCACTAATTATGTCAAGAGTAGCCTCTATTGTCTACAACTGGGTGTTCAAGTTATAAAAATTAAGGTTTGGGTCCCAGATCAACCTCTGTAGCTATGTGACTTTTGGCCAATTAACCTTTCTGAACTTTGTCTTTGAAAGCATCAACTCTAAGCTAGACCTGCTCCCATAAACTCACCTGTTAAAGATGTTTCTTTAGTAACAGAAACCATGGCAGGAAGAAGGGACCTGCCCTAGCCTCCCAGTATCTACCAAGTCATTTAGAAGCATGACAGAGGTACTTGTAACACTACCTGGCTCTTGGAAGGCAGTCAGTAATCAACTAGCTCTGATGTAACATCTGCACCGTGTTCCCAAACAAGGACTCCAAGACTTGATTATTTATAAATAAATGCCATAAGCTTTGGTTCATTCCCTGCTAACTTATAACTTATATAACCTGTTTACTCTGGTCTATGTCTGCCATATGGTTGGTTACCTCTCCTCAGTTTCATATGTGTCCAACTTCCTCTGAATTCAGGGTGAATCCCTGCTCTTGACTTTCCCAGAATCCTCTCTCTCTCTCTCTTCCATATGTCCCACCTTCTATTTCCTACCTCAGCTGATAGGCCATCAGCATTTTATTGACAGGTGATGGTTCCACACAGTACATAAGAGATTTTCTCTACATGCTGGTGGTAAATGTGTGTGGGAAACTAGAGGAAAGCCAAGTAAGAAGCCTGGATGTGGGGAGGGCAGTGATGGGGGAATCATGAGTACCAGGAAGATGAAATTGTCTGTGTGTGTGTGTGTGTGTGTGTGTGTGTGTGTGTGTGTGTATTTAGGCACAGCATGAGGGTAGCACTCAGAAAACCTCCCAGAATAGGTGGCTATGGCAGATGCTGCTGGATGGCCAGTAACAGGCAATGTGTATGTCCTGTGACTTGCTGTCCAGGGGTTAGAGATGCCCCATGAGCAAGGAGGCCCAGGCTTCCACTTCCCATAGTTTATATCCTCCAAACAAAGCAGGTTAACCAGGAAACACCTAAGATCACACGAAGAGGAAAGGAAGGATGCTGTGTAGAACAGATCAAGGAAGACCCCACCCCTACCTCAGATAAAAGCAGTCAGGAAAGGCCACCGACACTCCAAAGAGCTTTTGAGGTATGCAAGGAATGTCTCAACCTGACAAGTCGGCTGGAGATCAGTGAGCAGTGGTGCTATGAGGACCAAACACCCTGAGAGGCAAACCAAGCAGACACATGAGCCTGGAGCCCAGGGAGATGAAAACTGGAATGTGAACATGGGGAGAGCAGAAAAGGCCTAGCAGCAGCTTCCAGACAGAAAAGTCATCAGGAGCCACTGCCCTGAAAGCTGACCTATTGGACATGCCCACAGTTAGTGACTCGGATGAACTCAGCAATGCATTGCTATTGCTTCAGCAGTGGGGACAGGCTCAGGAATCAACTGTCCTACCAACTGCTCTAAGATCCCAAACATCATGTTTCTAAGACAGTGAGGCACAAGAACTAAAGATCCAGAAAAAACAGATGGTCTGTGGAGGCAGAGTCACTTGTAAAGTGTCCCATGTGCTTTGATCCTTTTTCTTTTTCTCTTCCTGAGTGTAGCAGAAGGCAAAGCAGTAGTTCCACAGAAAC
Organism: Tokudaia tokunoshimensis; assembly: GCA_036184795.1. Classification (NCBI taxonomy): domain Eukaryota; kingdom Metazoa; phylum Chordata; class Mammalia; order Rodentia; family Muridae; genus Tokudaia; species Tokudaia tokunoshimensis. The sequence continues at coordinate 81,408,536 of BTHU01000017.1, forward strand.
AGCACAAACTCTTAAGAAATGAAGGACCAGGGGGAACGTTACAAAGCATGCGTTATTCTTAGCATTTCTAACGCTGAAAATGGTCAAATGCCCACCCAAATGTCACATCTGTGACATAAAACCCACAATGAGCTGGATCAGGAAGAGCACTATCTGCTTGCCTTGTTGAAAATTCTTTGCAGAGCCCCAAGTGTGGCAGTACATGCTCTCAATCTCAGCACTTGGGAGGCAGAGGAAGGTGGATCTCTGTGAATGCAGTGGTCTACACAGTGAGTTCTAGAGCAACCACAGCCACATAGAATCACTGCCTCAAAAAAACAAAACAAGAAAACAAAACAAGTTTTTCAAATCCCCCTCCCCTCTACCTTTTCTTCTTTTACACAGGTTCTCACTCACTGCATCCCAGGCTGGCCTCTCACCCTCTTGCTTCAGGTTCCTAAGTGCCAGCATTACAGGCATGAGTTATCACATCTGGCTTTGTAAATCTCATCTCTAAGCAATAGAAAAATGAGAATGCAGAGATTCGGTTTTCTATCAGATTCTATCATGCCTTTTAACTGCTCTCGTGTGTAAGTTGTCTGGGACCACAACGGCAGCAACACCTATGTTGTGGGCTTGTACCACTTCCCAGGAGGCTGCGGCTAGGCCTGTGACCATGCTCAGGAACTGCACCAGAGACTAGCCAGACTCACAAGCCCTGCTCCTTAACCACCCCCCCCCAGACCCTCCCTTTTGAATGCCACAGAACTGGCCTTACCCTGTGGCAAGTACAGGACTGCAAAGGTCATGTCTGCACTGGGTCCAGGAACGACTGTCCGTCCAGCATTAAACACAGTGAACAGGAACAAACAAGTGTTCCCACCATCTCCACACAGAATATGACTATCTCAACAATCAGCTCCAGACAGAAGCTGTGTAATACAGAAGAAATCAGAACAGACTCTGAGGCCTGTTCTTGGAACAACTAGGAGGCTAAAGCAGTATTTTCATTTTTATAATGTGGCATCACATAAAAAGACAAGTTCAGTTTAAATATCAACTTTATTTGTAAACACACATTAAAACATGTCATATTTATTCAGAATGTCATAATCAATGTAAAAATAGAAACTTGTAAATGTTAATACTGTGAGCTAGATACATGATATTTAGTGGGGGTTTCAGGAATAAATTCTTTATAAAACAAATCTATAATTTATACACATTGAATTTATCATACAAACTATATACAACAGCATAATTTTGGTGTAGAAAAATGAGATTGCCAAAATATAAACAGGCCATTTACACAACATGTATTCTAGTTAACTTTTTCCAAGGGATTCACCAATTAGTCGAACAGCAATACTCTTGCCTTCATCTGTCTGGATCACAAGTAAAGCTTCAAATCTGCCCACTGCCTCTGGTCTGAAGTGCACTGGGATGTGGATATAGTGCCGGGCCCTGTGGAGGAGGACATGGGAAGCTGTACAGTGACAGTGGCCATCAGTTGCCTGCTCCAGCGCGATGCTGGCCCAGCACAGGCGTGGTCCAAGAACCACTGAATTCTACTTCTAATTTCTTCAACACTAATATTAAACAAGATGCTAACGAAAGGAAAGGAAAATCTTAAGTCAGGAGATCCAGCTCTGGCGTGTCTGCCTAGCAGGGGTTTCATGTAGTTCAAGCCGCTCTCCAACTTGCTGTATGGCCGACAATGACCCAGAATTTTAACTCTCCTTACCTACACCTCCCATACTAGGGTTTTGTGACTTGTTATAGAAGCCAGGGCTTCAATCATGATAAAGGTAAGCACACTCCCAACAGAGCTATATACCCAAGCCCCAAAACAAAATGAAACACAAAACAAGATATGCAAATTAGATTAACAGAATATTGGAACTCTAACTAGGGCTAGCCAATTAAAATTGGAAAGAGAAACGTATTTTGCTTCTCTGCGCCCATATACAAACTTAAGTCACTACCTACCTACAGATTTACTTATTTAAACATTCTGGCTTTCCAAGAAGGAAAACCAAAGAGTGGATGCTTCAGTTCTTCTTAGAAGGGAAACAAAATACTCACAGGAGGAAATATGGAGACAAAGTGTGGAACAGTGACTGAAGGAAAGGCCATCCAGAGACTGCCCCACTTGGGGATCTATACAGTCACCAAACCCAGACACTATTGTGGATACCAGGAAGACCTTGCTGATGGAAGCCTGATATGGCTGTCTCCTGAGAGGCTCTGCCAGAGCCTGACAAACACAGAGACGGATGCTCACAGCCAACCATTGAACTGAGCTCCGGGGTCTCAATGGAGGAATTGGAGAAGGGACTAAAGGAGCCGAGGGGGTTTGCAGCCCCATGGGGGGAGCAACAGTGTCAAACAGCATGAAACCCCGCCCCCCAGTAGCTCCCGGGGACTGGACCACCAACCAAAGAATACCCATGGCTCCGGCCGCATATGTGGCCTTATTGGCTATCAGTGGGAGAAGCAGCCCCTGGGCCTAAGGTTGTTCAACGCGCCAGTGTAAGGGAATGCCAAGGCAAGGTGGGAGCACCCTCATAGAGGTGGGGGGAGGGGGGATGGGACAGGGGTTTCTGGAGGGGAAACCAGGAAAGGAATAACATTTGAAATGTAAATAAAGAAAATATCCAATAAAAATATATTTATTAGTTAATTAAAAAAATCCTGACTTTACTTAATTCAGGCACCAAACTATACTGTAAAAAAATTAAAACGGCTCCCATTCTTATCAACATTACTGTGTAAGTTTGCTATAAAATCTGAATAAAAAAATTATTCTTGAAGCTTTATTTTTTAGATTATATAGACTGGCAAAGAGGGCCTATTTTTTTGTTTATTTTTTCCATTTAAAAATGCTTTTATTATATAGTCAGTATATATGATACAGTACCAGATGAGGACCTTTTAATACAAGTACATATTGTACATCAGTTGTGTTCCCTTCCATGCTCTCCACTCTTCCCCATCCCCCATCCCTTATTCTATTCTTTTTTTTAATTATTAAATATAATCTTCATTTACATTTCATGTGGTAAACCTTTCCCGGTTTCCCCCCTCCCCAATACCCCCCAACCCCTCCTCCCACTCCCTGCCTCCAAGTATATGCCCCTCCACCCAATCCACTCCCACCTTTCACCCCCACCCCCGATTTCCCCTTGTTGGGGCATCTATTGAGCCTTCACCTGACCAAGGACCACTCCTCCCACTGATGCCGACAAGGCATTCCTCTGCCACATTTTTGGCTGGAACCATGTGTACCCCTTGGTTGATGGTTTAGTCCCCGGGACCCCTGGGGCGTCTGGGTGACCAACATCGTTGTTCTTCCCATGGGGGCTGTAAACCCCTTCAGCTCCTCCGTACCACCCTCCAACTCCTCCCTTGGGGACCCCACTCCCAGACCAATGGTTGGCTACTAGCATCTGCCTCTGTATGTGCAAGGCAACCATGGCATGCTCCTTTTGGTAGGCGCTTCTTGCCATCCATAGTAGTGTTGGGGTTTGGTGACTGTTTATAGGGTGAATTCCCAAGTAGAGCAGTCTCTGGGTGGCCTTTACTTCAGTCCCTGCTCCACACTTTGAAAGGGGGCCTATGTTAAAGAGCAATATTAACAGAGGCGTGTCTTGTCCATAAAACTGTCCCTGGATATACTTTATGGCTATAGCGAATGATCTTTCTATACTTTATGCACAGCCTGACCATATGTAGTCAGCAACTTTTGGTGTAATCACTACAAGTCAAGGTCAGTAGCTTTTCAGTCTCCCTTAGGGCGATGGATCCTAGTCCCTCCTCAGAGGGACCAGATTTGGTTTGGTGATCAGAAGTGGCATCTTACTAACATGTCTAAGTGTTAGTTTTGTTACTAAGTATTGTTACTAATGTTTTCTAATGAAACCCAGTACTGGCTTTCAGATGCAGAAGAGCATCCCAGACTGGAAAGATGGCTCAGTGGTTAAGCGCACTGGCTGCTCCTGCACCAATCCCAGAGGACCTAATGCCCTCTTGTGGATTAGCTGGCACCAGGTGCACACGTTACACATAGATATATGCAGGCAAGGATTCATACAGGGAAAATATAAATAAATCTTTTTAGAAAGCAGGAAAGAACTAACTTTTTAAAAAATTCTAGAAAAATTGTCTGCTTATTTTCACATGTGGTGAACCCCTCCCTCCACATACACGATTAAAAATAAAATCAATCTTTAAAAATCAAAAAAAAAAAAGGAAAGGATATACACTCTTGTGCTTCTAAGTTTCTTTAGATGTGTAAATATGATCCGATGTGATGGTTAACACTGACACTCAGACAAGCTCCAGAAATCACTGAAGAGACAAGGCCTGTGAGGAAGACTCCCGCACGCAGCACCAATCCCTGGGCTGCAGGATAAGCAAGCACTCGAGCACCAGTGCCGCTCTGCCTGCGGCTCCTGCCTGCAGCTGCATGTGACCTGCTACCTCACATTCCTGCGGCTGACCTTCCCACCACAGCGGGACACACTGAGATGAAATAAGCCCTTCTTTCTTAGGTTGCTTTTTTATTTTTTTTAAGTATTTTTTCATTTTTTTCATAGAAAAATAACTAAAACACCCAGGTTGTACACAAAAGTAGGGTTCAACCTTAAGACAACATTCTCTAGCTCTAGGGCAAGAAGTCCACAAACTCATGTCAATAATGTTTACGTTTACCTGTGTAGTAACAATGAGACCTTTCTTTGCAAAGGACGGAGTTTTATCATGGCGTCCAGGACAGCTCCAAGCGCTCCAGCTCTCAGGATGCAGAAATTGCAGGTGTGCGCCACCCCAACTGTCTGCACTTTCTTTTCTTTTTTTTTTTCGAGACAGGGATTCTCTGTATAGCTCTGACTGACCTGGAATTCACTCTGTAGACCTGGTTGGCCTTGAACTCAGAAATCTGCCTGCCTCTGCCTCCCAAGTGCTGGGATTAAAGGTGTGCGCCACCACTGCCCGGCTGTCTGTCTGCACTTTCTAAATGGTTTTTTAAAAATATTTATTTATATGAGTACACTGTAGCATCTTCAGACATACCAGAAGAGGACATCGGATCCCATTACAGATGGTTATGAGCCACCATGTGGTTGTTGGGAATTGAACTCAGGACCTCTGGAAGGGCAAGCAGCCAGTGCTCCTAACTGCTGAGCCATCTTTTGGAAACTGAGTAAAATGCTATCTCAAACAAACAAACATATATGTGTGTGTATGTGTGCGTGTGTGTGTGTGTGTGTGTGTATGTATGTATATATGTATGTGTATATATATACATATATGTATATATTATATATATAATGTATATGTATAATAATATACATAACTATATCTGTTATTATACATGTATATACATTATATACATAATATATATAGAAATAAGTTCCCATTTTGTATTGGGACTGTTATAATGCAATCTACAAGAATCTACAAGAAGCAGCAAAATGATGACTGTACTGATAGGTTTTGTGTGTCAACTTGACACAAGCTGGAGAAAGGAGCTTCAGTTGACAAAATGCCTCCATGAGATCCAGCTGTAAGGCATTTTCTCAATTAGAGATCAAAGGGGAGGGCCTAGCCCCTTGTGGGTGGTGCCATCCCTGGGTTGGTGGTCTTAGGTTCTATAAGAGAGCAGGGTGAACAAGCCAGGGGAAGCAAGTCAGTAAGGAATATCCCTCCATGGTCTCTGCATCAGCTCCTGCTTTCTAACCTGCTCGAGTTCCAGTCCTGCCTTCCTTTGGTGATCAACAGCAATGTGGAAGTGTAAGCTAAATAAACCCTTTCCTCCCCAACTTGCTTCTTAGTCATGATATTTGTGCAGGAACAGACACCCTGACTAAGACAGTGACTAAATCCAGGCAGCTTCAAACAGATGAACTATATCTTGTTAAAAATTGAGATGAAGCAAAACATATGAAATAAACTGACATTTCAATTGTCAAAATTACATTTGAATTTAGGTGGTGTCAATATTTAACAAATGCACAGTGTCACAAAGATAACTGATTCTATACCAACCACAGACTGAATGCTGCGGCCCTACCCCTAAATCTTGTCTTAGACCTGGTCATTGACTGGCTTACACCTGTAATGGTTCAAAAACAAAACAAATAACAAAAACAAAAATCATTAGCTTCTGAGTAAAAAGAACATAGTCTAGACTTAAGAACACCCAGTGGTGCCTGACGGAAGACAACTGGGAAACATAACAATAAGCGCTTCCATAACTCACTGCAGAATTTCCGTCTGGTGATCTCAGTCCTGACTGGGGAAAGCGGCACTGAGCAGAACGGTTACAAGGTAGCCCTGAGGTTACTAAGTTATGTCTGCTGTGGACACAAGTAAGCAAAAGGATTAGCACTGAATCAAAGCCTGTGGGGCCACCACACTGTCAAGTGACCCACAGAGTACTGACACACCCTAGGCAGAGTTCTTCAATTGCTTGGTTACTTGTGAAGAGTGAGCAGAACGCTCCTCACTGTGTGCCAAAGAAGAAAGGAAGCTTCAAAGAGATTTCTCCTGTCCTCTCAATCCCAAAACACAAGTCCTGTACTCCATCCCTCAGAAGAACAGTGATTCTGGCTAAACTCACCTCAAAGAGTACTTGGAGTGTTTGATGTGGAAAGGCTCCCTGGGGCTCAAAAACTTCAGCTGGAAATTAAAAGGGAACACATTGTAACAGTAGGAAAATTTGGAATTTGTCATACATAAAACTTGGCTTTTCTTTAAAGATACACTGAGTAAATTTAGGTTCAGCCAAAAAAATTAAGAGACTCATGTAACAGAAACACATTTAAAGAGTTTTAACATGAATTTTATCTATTTTGATTAATGTAAATGTTATCTAGAAATGTACTTGTGTAGCAGAAGATATAAGAAAAAGAAGTTAAAAAATTTAAATTTGATTTTCAAATTAAAGATCACAAATTGCAAATAAATTTCTTTTCAAATATAGACAGCAGCATTAAAGCATTTTAAAAAATGTATTACAACTGAAATATACAGAATATATCTCTAGTCATTAAGAAAATAATTTTTTGAACCCCACATAACATTTCCAACTTACCACATGAGTAAAAAGAGAATTATTTCGCAAATTGACTTTCAGTGTCCTGGATTCCCCAAGTTTGGTTGGCAGGAACATGTAGACATCCTTTGGGGCATATACGCCATGACGACTCAGGTCAAGCTGCCTGCTTTGGGAAGAGGTTTACACAGGCAGTTAAGGAGTCTGCAGCTACAATGTGTCCGTGTGCTATACTGCGCTGCAGCGCAGCTTCCAGTTCAGCTCCCAGACTCTTCTTGTTTTGGGGCTTTATCTAATCCATGTGGATGATGCCACAGGGAGGCTCTTCAGGCAGGCTGGGGTAGGGGCACTGTGAAGGTGACTTCTTTCCCATTTTTGCTTCAGTTCTTATCACCTGGACCAATCATATTACCATGGGCTGTTCTGAGTTGTGCACAGATGCTGACCTCTCTGAGAACCTTGGCCTTTCGAGTGGAAATGAGGGTGCCACCTCTGTCTCAACCCTTATTCTATATACTGACCTGCTGTCTAACCACTCTCTGGACTTCACTTCAAAACTGCTAACCTGACATTCACCCCAGGCAGTTGTTTGTCATATTCCCTGTTTACTTCCCTAGTATTTTTCAGGGCTTATAATCAAACTTGCCAGTGTAAAGGCAAGCCTGTCAGGGCCCTCCATTTGAAAACTGCGGAGGGAGACTAGGGCAATCTACCACCACCCCTACCCTCAACTTTAACATCTTTGAGCAGCATCAGATCACAAAGAATATGAGAGGAACAGATTAAGTCGACAGCAGAAAGAGGATGCTCTTTATAAAGTGTTCTATTTCTTTAAAACAAAATGCATTATTACTAGCATTAGAAGACAGATGACCAAATTTATATATTAAACTTAGTGGGTTTTAGTAGACCTTCTTCTAAAAATCTTATTCCAGAAATAAATTAGGCTTAATTATTTTTCTTTCGTAAGATTTTCATTGGATATGATAAATATTATCATTAGAACAGCATCAACTAATGATATAAAATCTACTTTTAAAAATGTTAAGAATATACTTTCAGGGCTGGAGAGATAGCTCAGTAGTTAAGAGTACTTCCTGCTCTGACAGAGGACATAAGATTGTTTTCAGAGAGAACATGGTAGTTCACAACTGACTGTGACTCCAGTTCTAGGGGATCTGATGCCTTACTCTGAGACTCTAAGAACACCTGCACTTAAGTGGTATATACTCACACAAACACACATACTCATCAAATAAAAATAACATGACTTAAAAAAATAACGATCATGTACTTTCAATCTGTGCATGCCTGTAACCCCAGTTCTTGGGAGGTGTGAGTGGGAGATAAAAAGTTTAACATCATCTTCATTAAATGCAGGCTAGCCTGGCCAAAATAAACAAACAAAAAAACCTACCTTCTTAAGGGTTTGTTCTTATTTGTGTGCATATGTATATGTCTATATATGTGTAAGAACCTGTGTGTGTAGTACACATAGAGGCCAGAGGAGAGCACAGGACTGATCCCTTGGAGCTGACATCTACAAGCAGTTGTAACTGCCCAACAAGGGAACTGGGAACTATTCTCCAGTCCCCTGCAAAAACAAGCAAGTGCTCTTAACTGCTGAGCCATCTCTTCAGTCCTAGAACCTACTTTCATACTCTTCTTATAGAAATATAAAATAGCACATCCATTTTGGGAAAACTATTTGCCAACTTGTTTTAAAGTTAACATATGCTTACCATGTGATCCAGCAATTTGGGGTAGTAATTAGTTATTTTTATTCAAAATGAATTAAAACATTTATTCTCTGAAATGTACAGGAAAGACAGGCGTAGTAGTACATGCCTTTAGTTTCTGCACTCAGTAGGCTGAGGCAGCTGCATCTCTGTTAGTTCAAGAATGGCCAGTATATAATGAGAGACCCTGTCTCAACGCCCCCCCCAAAAAGAAATGTATATAAAATGATGATCATGGTACTTTAGTTCCATAGTAGTCCAAAATTATAGGATACCCAAATGTCAATGGGAAAATATAGTTCATAAATGGAATGCAAAACAATACAAAAGAATAAACTCTGTATGCTCAACAGCACTAATGAATCACAGGAAGTGGAATGTTGAAAGACCCCAGACACAAAGATGTGCATGCTCATGAAGCTAAAGCAAAATTCATCCTATGAAACAGAAGTCAGAACAGAAAAAATAATGTGTCCTTACTTCAAAAGGACACATTAGAACTTTTCAGAGGAGAGATACTATCTTGGTGAAGAATGGAAGTGACTCTTGTACGTACAACAGTATATTAGTGCTACACCGATATCTCACCGACATGCACAGAAACTCTCAAGGTGGACACCAGTGTACACACCCAGGCTTGTGAGCAGTGGTCTCAGACAGAGCACGGCTCCGGGACATGACCGCAGCATCTATTTTAATGAGGGTATCTCTGGAGGAGCAGGATTCTTCAGGATCATTCTCTGCCCCGATGCTCTGTATAGAAAAAACAAACAAACAAACAAACAAAAAACCACACACACACAAAATGGGAGGAGAAAAGGAGAATACTCCAGAAAGCACAAAGACATTTCCTCATGGGAATTCCATTATTTAAAAAGAGAAAAGAAAAAAGACTGTAAAGACATGATTATTTTTAAATCCTTTGAACTGCAAACTCTGTTCTGTATACTGTCTAGTTTTGTTACCCCCAATGCAAATTCCCATACACGTACATACACACAGACAGCAACTTACTGTTGCTAGGTCAAAGGTCAGCAACTTACAATAGCTAGGTCAAAGGTGGTTCATGTGGAGTTTAGACAGTAGAGGCTAATGCAGACTACAAAGACATCAACTAATAAAGCCTGACAAGAATCTTAAGACATGAGGCTATACAACATATTAGTGAAAGTGAAACTGTATCAGGAAATTACTGTGTATTTTGAGATGTTTTTTCATTTAGGGTTTTTAATATATACACACTTGTTTATTGTATCCAGGAAAATACTCACCTGCCCAGAGAGCTGGAATCTCAATGTATGTTTCATGTGAGGTTCTTTAGCAGGATGGCACTCAACATCCCAAAACTGGGCATAATTTCCTCTGTCTCTGGGCAGAAACATGATAGAGACCTACAAAACACATAAGGCAAGACATACAGGCCCCAACCTGAATTCAAAGTTTAATGTGAACCAAGTAAAGTAACAAATACATTTACATTGGCTAGTTTTCCCTCTGAAAAAATTTGATTTGAGGGCTAGGGAGATGGCTTGTTGGTTAAGAGCACTGGCAGCTCTTCTAGAGAACCCAGGTTTGAATCTCAGCACCCATATGATGGCTCACAGCCATCTATAACTCTAGTTCTAAGGGATTCAATGCCCTCTTCTGGCTTCCTCAGGCACTGCATGTATGTGGTATACAGATATACATGAATAAAAAATTCATACACATAAACTAATAATTTTAAAAGAAGGATTTGAACAATTTTATCACTAGTGTGACATATCTAAAATATATTTCTGTTAAAGCTGTATATAACATTTCCCAGAAATGTACAGTATATGCTTTTATGGAGGAATGGAGTTTCACAATACTAGAGCTGTGTTACACAGATCCTGGAGAAAATCCCACCAGGAAAACAATCTCCTCTTTTAACCTCATCAATGAGGCCTTCTCAGTGAGACATGAGAATAGAGGAAGGTGAGGGTCACCAGCCCAATAAAGCAAATGGTGCCAAACTGTAACAGCACACATAGTCATCAAAATGCTAGTCAGAACTAGCTGCCCTGCTCACACAGCTTAGGTACACACAGCCTGTGCATGTACAACCTGTGGATGCTCAACTTAAGGACTACAGGGCTAAAGGGCCCCCAGTGGCAATTCTGGTTGGTAACAACAGGAGAAAAGCTCCCAACAGTGATCAGTGGTCTGTAGCAGTATCCAGGGCCCAAGAAACCTAGGTGTGAAGACAACTGGACCTTTATGGCAGCAACCACGAAACCCTTGCTTCTCACACAAGCAGTGTCCAACTGCAGCCTACAGTCACAGTTGACTGGATGGACCCCAGCAACCAACAAACAGAGCACAACTTTCTAACAGTCAGGTACTTACTTCCCTGCAGCTGCTGGAGCAGCAAGGAAAATAAAGTGCAAAACAAGCAAAACAAAACAAAACAAAAAACCCAGCTGCTACTGAACCCATGTAAGAATCTCCCCACCCCCACCCCACCAAAGCAATAGGCTCTGTTTGATAGCCTTATATGTGAAAGGTCCCAGTGTCGCTGCTGTGGTGACTAGGATGAAGCAAAACCCCACTAAACGAAAGCTGGCTGGAGCCCCGAGTGCAAGTGAAGTGGGGAAACAGGCTGCAGCCCCCAATGAATGAAGGTCTGTCTGCTCTCTGAGGAGATTACCACAACATAATGACTCCTGGGGGAGTATGTAGAAGCAGCCCCTCTCCCTGCAAAGGTCATTAGCCACCCAGAGCTGAGAAAAACTTGGGGTCCCCTTTTGACAGATGAATATCTGCTTCCCTCCACTTCCAAGGCAGAGAATGGAGCCTACTGACCTAGATGAGTATACCCTTGAGTGTTGCTAAGCTCTCTTGCCCCTCCTGGGTCTGATGGGAAAGGAGGGCTCAAGAGAGACAGATATATGGGTTAGACTGTCTGAGGGGGGAAGAGAAGGGAAAACATAGATCCTGGCTCCCAACCAGAATTCACTCTGCCTGGCGTGCAGACAGGATAGAAGATGACCTTCAAGATGACCCATTGGTACCTTGCCACAGTGGCAGCTTCTGCTTCAAGTAAGGAAGTCACTGGAACTCCTAATGTCCTTCCCTCAAGGAGTCAACCTACAGCTTTAAGTAGGGGAATTTATTCTTACCCCAGTCCCCAAGATGCAAACAGGAACCCATTTCTGCACCTTTCTATAGCCTTCAAGATCTGCCAGAAAGACAAGAGGCTGCTATAACCTATTTTCTGCAGACTTGCTCTGCAAGGAACTGCTCTTGGTTGGCATCCTGAGACCCACTGAAGGCTTCAAGCTGTAACACTGGCTGATAGTCTCTGAGCTGGCACCTTGAGTAGGGCACAGCACTGTCCTCTACTTTCCTACTTAAGTTGTTGCTCCCATGTGGCAAATAAAGGCTCTGCCATTTTCCCTCCATTGTCTGCCCACTCCATTCTTGGATATCTTGGGACAAGAAAACTTGCCATCTCACTATGATAACAATGTGACGATATTTTAAAGTAGTACTTTATAAAGTCAGTGTTTAAAAGTTGTCTTTACCAAAGAAATTAAGAGTGATCACCAATGAGTCAGTATCTGAGTCTGAACTAATAAAACATGAAAACACGCAAGCCTCATGTGAACATGTGACCCCATTCCTGCCCCTGCACAGTGTAAAGACAGTAACCCAGAGGCTGAGAGCTTAGAGGGAACAACAGAACAGACCCAGATGAGAACACCCAGTCCCAGTCCAGGAAACGAGCACTTACTGAAGCAGAGGGGGCGCAAGCATGAAAACAGTAACATCCTACTCAGGTACAAAACAGGCGATCTGTCTAGAACCAGGAAATGACAGGCCTTGAAAGGCCTCTTTAAAAATTAAACTCCAAGTAAAACAAGGGGCGGGAGAGACCTGGCATTACTGTCCATCACACACTCAATACACAACCTAAAAACCTCTACACTTATTACCTCAGTTAGCCTTTATATCACACTGACCAATACTTCAAAAGATTACTGCATACTACTGACACTTTTCAATCGCACAACTGCCCAGGAGTTACCCTATATTCCTATTTAGTAACTCCCAATTCACCAGGCTAAATGGGTAGAATTGTTTCTTTGGTTTATTGTGAGTGTCCTGTTCTGTGTATCTGTTCACATTTCACTTGGAAAAGTCACACAACCTTAAAAAAAAATTAAAAAGAAAACACCATGGAGCTTACATTTCTAAGTAAACAAACATACATACAAACATACACACACACACATGCACAAATGAATGAGAATCCCTGGCTCTCTACCCACAGTAGGTGTAGCATTAAGACCTCATGGGAGAAGCTTCTTTGCACAGTGCATGGTGGTTAATGCTGAAATTCATAAATGGTCAAAGTGCAGGAACAAGTATCAAGGGAGTTCTCTGTCACAAATGCGACATCTGTACAACTACCTTGCCTAAGCTCAGAGACCATCTGGGAAGAGAGAATTCAGAGGATGAAACCAAAACAGCGTCTTCTGGACAGGACAGGACAGCTGACCTCATGCACTCACAGCAGGGCTGTAACAGTAAAAATCCCACTCCATTCCCACTTAGCTTTCAGTACCTCATGCTGTGCCTCAAAATGTTAAGCTCTCAGCTACTGCTGCAGTATCATGGCTGCCTGCCTACTGCCACGCTCCCTGCCATGATAGTTATGGACTCTAACCCTTTGTAAGCCCTAAACAAACTCCTAAGTTGCTTTGATCACAACGTCTTATCACAGCAATAGAGAAGTAACTAAGGCAGCAGGCCTGCCTGCCTTGGAACTCACTATATAGAACAAGACTGCCTCAAATTTAGATCCACCTGTTTCTGCCTCCAAGTGTTAGGATTAAAAGTATGTGCAACTATGTTCAGCAGCCATTTGAATTTATGCACAAGTATAGATTTAGAAGTAGAATTGCTAAGGCATATTGAAATTCTATGTTTAGTTTAAGAATTGTCAAACTTGCCGGGCGGTGGTGGCGCACGCCTTTAATCCCAGCACTTGGGAGGCAGAGGCAGGTGGATTTCTGAGTTCGAGGCCAGCCTGGTCTACAGAGCGAGTTCCAGGACAGCCAGGGCTACACAGAGAAACCCTGTCTCGAAAAACCAAAAAAAAAAAAAAAGAATTGTCAAACTTTACTTCTATGACTACACCATATTATAATACATTCCCAACAGCAACACATGAGAATTCTAGTTTCTATATGCTTAGTAAAACTATTGCTTTTTTATTTTTTTTTTTAAGATCAGATCTTAAACATTTTAGTAGATTAGCAAGTGACATCTCATTTCTGACTTTGATCGCATTTTACTAATGACTAACAATTCTAAGCATTTTGAATTAATGGAGAAACATCTATTTGAATCCTTGGCTCATTTTAGAAATTGAATCATTTGTCTAAGGTATAAATGTTACATATTCTAAATGCAAGTCCTCTGTCAAATACATGGTTTCCAAATATTTCTTCCACCTTGAGGATCTTTTTATTTTATGGAGGGAGTTGTTTGGATGCATAAGTATTACTAATTTTAACAACTCACCCTTCTTTGACAGGTGTCACATAAAAACTTGCTGTACATATCTTCTAAGGGCTTTATACTTTGCCTTGACATTTTATAACCCAGACCATCTGAGCTAACTTTCTGTACCGTTGCTGCGGTTTGCATGTGTAATGTCCGTCCATCTCACATTTGGAAGTTGGTGGTGCTATCTTAGAAGGCTCTGGAACCTTTAGGAACTTGGAGTCTAACTGAAGGCAATGGATCCCTGGGAACAAGCCTTGATGTGTTATAGCTCAGCCCACTTCCTGTCCACCCTGTGCTTCTCATTCTGCAAAGAAGTGAGGCAACAGGGAGGCCTCTCCTCCATAAAGGGTTGGATCCCCTCAAACTGTGAGCCAAAACACCCTTCCAGCCCTCAGGCTGCTGCTTGTCAGGCATTTTGTCGCTGGCAATGAGCAAAGTAACTAATGCTGTGGCGACCAGTGAGCTCATGTTTGACCTGGGTAGATCATGTCATCTAACTGCCGTTTGCTATATTTCTCCATTCTGTCTCAGTTCCCTGATTAAGAATATCAGTTGAGCACAGACATGAGGGCTGAGTTCTCTGCCACTGTGTGCCCTAGTCAGCTGGTTCGGACAGTGCCTTGAGGTTTGAAACTGATGACTGTGAGTTCTCCCCAGGGGACTGACTCTTTTCATGTTCTTTCCATTACTGTGGATCCCTGTGGATGCATCTTTGGGAAGTGTAGGCCCAATCTGTCAACTTAAAATTAACAGGAAACAATAGTGTATGAACACAGAGAAGTAAAAGAAGGTTGGATAGAAACACACAATCAGAAAGTAAATGCTTAGTCTCAGAGATATTGAAACCTAAAAGGAGAAGACTCCACCGAGACACACACACACACACACACACACCCTCCCTTTCCTGCTTATTTTGTGATATAATACATAACATACCTGGTACCATCTTCCCACATCCTGGTTTATGCCAATATTAACTTTTCTATTATCTATGAAATTTTCTATTAATCTCAAGATGAATTTAGTACCATCAATGATGATGCTCTTACTAGTTGTCAACAAAATTCCAAAACTCACCTTTTGGATTCCATGGCCTTCTAGTGTGCCAGAAATGGGAGAACATCTGAACGCTGTGTAGGTAGCTCTAAAAACATCTTCAGTTTCATCAACTCCCTGGAAAATAATCATTTAAAAAAATTACATGGCTATTTAATTATTATTCAGATGATAAAAACCATATCCAATAAACTAATCAAAGAGATCCCATTATTCTTACAGTTATGGGAGACAGGACAAATCCATTTCAAAGTGGATCTGGAACACACAGTACATTCCTAAGAAAGGGCCTTCTGCCCAGATGAGCTCTGTGCATGGCATTACATCGCTTGTCACCAGCACACAAAAGGTTAAATCTGTCCACTGTGAGCTTGATGCGATTTATAATGTCAAATGATTGTCTGCCCCAAAGACCCCCAAGCACCTGCTGAATGTACAGACTAATACTACTTCAAAATTAAATCATCATTGCAATATATCCAGGAACTGTTTACCTCAACTGTGTCATAGCCAGGCAGAGTAGTGCACACCTTTGATTCCAGCACTTAGGAGCAGAGGCAGGAGGATCTCTATGTATTTAAGGCCAGTCTAGTCTACATAGGTCTAGGCCAGGCAAGTTTACATAGAACTCTTGTTGTAAAAAAGAAAAAAAACCTCAAAACCAAAAAACCAACAACAAACAGTGTCACAAAGTACTGAGCCATACAAATGACAAGCCGTTCTCTATGGGCAGCAGCACTGCAGGAGCTACACAGGAGGTGCAGGGGACAGTGTTCCACCCCACCTGCGGCAGCTTCCATGGGCTGACACATGACAGACACAACAACAAGGGAGCACCGAGCACAGTGCATATAGAAGGACGCAGTGTGTGCACGCAGGCTCAATAAAGCCCTGAACATTTCTCAAATTAAATTACTTCAGATAAAAATCAGGCCTAGGAAAATTAAATGGAGTAAGCACTTTTGCATTTTTAAATACGTTTTCCAAGTTGACTCTCGGAATTATCTGGTGAAAAAGACTGGGGCTACATCCCTGCCTACAGAAAAACACGAGTGAGTGAACTGGTGGCACACAACCAAGATGCCAACCTACACTTGCATTCAGGGTCTGAAACAGCTCACAGAGTTTCAACAGTTAGATGACTGACCTTGACATATGGGGGAGCAAAAGATGACAGGTGCCACTTTACATCTGTGGGGCCACAATTCTCCAGTTCCAGATAGTTCTCTGAAAAGAAAAAAATATATATACCACTTGAGTCTGATTAGTGGCAAGCAGTTCTGCGACAAACTTCATGACCTTACAGTCCAGTGGAAACTACAGAATTTTCTAAAGAATCAGATGAGTCAGATTTCCTGTTTTTGGACTTTTTTCAAAAGCACAATGCAAAGATATTGAAGGGCTGAAACATGAAAACAAGATTAAAATGGACTAGGACAGGTGTCAATGACTCTCATGGTCAGACTAGAGGAGAAGCAGATTCTGTCCTGGGTCCAACACCTCTACGAACTCATCACCTGAGCACACAGCAAGCACCAACCACAGTTTACAGGCCAGTGCTCAGGAAAACCACAGGAAGGGGGAAGCAGGGTACAGGGCATCAGTGGACCCAGAGCTCAGGTGTACAAACTCCAGAAGCTGGGTTACAGGAGTAGCACTTTGTAGGCTCACTGAAAGGAGCTCACAGAGGAGAAACGAAGGCCAAGCAAAGGACAGCAGGAAGAGTCTTGAAAAAGCAGACTAGATAGGCCTGGATTTAAGCAGAAGGCGTCTGTAATGACAAACTTTATTTAGTCTAATGACTTCTCTATGTGTGAAACAAGTCATGAGTTGAAGAAAGTGAAAGGACTTGGAACAGCTGGGACACGGGCTGCTGGAGAGAACACAGTAAAGGAGCATTTGGCACTTTGAACCTGCAATGTCCTGATGTTGAAGTGGGGACACGAGTAGCCAGACAGCTAAGTTTAACAGGAAGGCAAAGAAAATCAAGGAACGGGGGAAAAGGCTATTGCTACGTGGACAGGCCACAGGATTCACAGAGTCTAAGAAAAGAGGGACGTGAGCTGAATGGTAGAGGGCATGAAGGATGTGGCCATGGAGTGGAGACCTCACCGAGGTTGGAAAGACTAAAATCCCTAGAGCAGAAGACAGGAAAGGTCCTGAATACAAATGAGAGCAGGGTGAGCTCCTTGGGTAAGTGGTACATACAGGAGAGGACTGCAAAGACAACAAAGTCAATGGAAGGTACCATATGTCTCAGTGAGACAGGGACCCAAGTCCTTTCTCCAACACCCAAATAATACTGTTCACTTAGCAAGGGGCTGCAAGGAGAAGGAGAAAGAGACAAAGATAAAAAAGAAATTATGTGAGGACTTTGGAGGACTATTAACTACAGAGTACCTACTAGATGGGGAAGACCAGGTTCATTGCTTAATACACATAACTAAGCACATGAATGAGTGAATCCACCCTCAGTGATGGTTACAACAGCCCCTTAACACATGGGGAAACTGAGTGGTGTATGTAAGCCTCTTAAGAACCTCGAAATCAATGAAGGTCAGACCCACTGTGGTAGTCTGAATGAAAATGGCCCCTATATGTTCATAAGGAGTGGCCCTATTGGGGAGGTGTGGCCTTGTTAGTGGGTGTGGCCTTGTTGGAGGAGGTGTGTCATTGGGGGGTGAGCTCTGGTGTTTCAGAAGCCCAAGCCAGGCCCAGAAAGTAGCATTCTCTCTTCATGCAGCCCGCTGATTTGGATGTAGAACTCTCAGATACCTCTCTAGCACTATGTCTACCTGTGTATCATCAGGCTTTCTGTCATGACATTAAAGAACTAAACCTCTGAACTATAAGCCAACCCCAATTAAATGTTTTACTGTGGGGCACATAGGCTGTGCCACCATAGAAACTGGCATGGAACTGGTGAGGTAGAGCATGTTCAAATCCCAAAAATCTCAAAAACCTGAGATTTAAATCTCAGCCTGAGATCAGCAAGAGTGGAATTAACTCACTCCATTTCTGTGCCTGCCTCAGAGCATATAACAAACAACCCCAACCAGGTGATCACAAGTAGTCAGTCACATAGCCCAGCACCTGGAGTTCTTCCCCATGCTAATGAGGTAACTCAGTAGCCTTAGCCTTCAGTCACTGACCTTTGCCCACCGTAGATATTCTCACCATTTCCCCAAACTATATAACCTTTAGTTTATCCTGAATAAGGCGACCCTGAATAAAAGAATATTTAAAAGCTAAGATCACCTCAGAGTTGTTTCATTGAGGCTCACTGAAGAAGGCCTTTGCCTAAAAGAGCTGTAACATGAAGATCTTCAGAGAAGGTCTTCTCTCTCTCCCTGTCTCTGTGGCACTAGCTCCAAGGATCCTGTTTATCTTAGACTCTGATTCGTCCCTCCAGGATCCAAAGGGGAAATGGACATCAGCTCCCACCTGTTCCATACTTGCCAAGTCCTCTCCGAGCCAGTGTAACAGATGTCCCCGAGAGGAGAGGCAGAACCCAGAACCACATTTTCCTTTGTAAGAGTTGCTGTGATTATGGTGTCTCTTCACAGTAGTAGAACCCTAACTAAGACAGTCATCTCAGTTCTTCAACTACTAGGTTAGAGATCTGGTTGGAACAGGATAGTAATGACAATCCAATGAAACCTAAATACACAGCTATTAGAGCCCGAGCTTCAGATTTTAAGACTGTTTTCAAATCCATCCCATTATTGAAATGACTGCCAATGACTCTATGATGTTCTTCTTAAGTAGGAGCAAAATTTGTACTTATTAACTCAAGGTGACCTTTCAGCATAAGGGGCAAGAAGTATATATAGTTCAGCAGGAAAGCACTGACATGTGTGATGCCCTAGCTTTGATCCCTAGCATACAAAGACAATTGAATACTAAAAACAAAAGAAAAAAATAACTAAAAACAAAGCACCGGGCTGCAGGCAGCCACTGCCATCTGACCAACCTGACTTCGTAACGCCGTACCTGAGGTTTTACCAGGTTCTGTTGGAGGAAAAATCACTGTCTTGCTTCTAATTTCAACTTTTGTGGAAGGCGGTTTTGTTATTGGTTTTGTCAAATGACGAATGGGAGGCTCAGGTGCCGGGGCAAGAATTCCAAATGTGCCGGAGGAGGGCAAATGGCGTAAAGGTTCTTGAGTCAAATCTTCTCGGATTTGAACTTTTACAATTTTCTGAAATGAGCCAAATGAGTAAGACACAGGAGTAGCTACTAGTTTAAAAGACACATATTCTGGGTTTTAAATTATGGTAAAGAAATTCGAAACAAATAAAACATTGAGGAACTTAAAAATTAAAGTTTACTCAGACTCTTTGGTTCTATTTCCGCTCTCAGCAGAAGGCTTTCTTCTCCTCCCTCCCTTCCTTCCTTCTATCCCTGCATGCATGTGCTATGTATGCATAGTGTACACATATATGTGCCTTAGTACTCATGTGGAAGTCACAGGATAACCTTGAGTGTCATCTTCTACCTTGCTTTAAGTGAGGCCTCTTGTTTGTTTCTGTGTACACTGGCTAAGATGCAACTGAACCTCCAGGGACTCTCCTGCCTCTACCTCCTTCCTCCTGTAGGCTCATGGGGATAAGCAGATGCCTACTCCTGTGTCTGGCTTTTCCTAGGTTCTCAAGCTCTGAACTCAGGTCTGACACTTAGAAGGCAAGTGCTTTACCCACTGAGCCATCTCCTCTGCCTCTCTCTTCCTGCCTTTTTGATTGTAAAGCAAATAGTTATCAGGCCCTTATTGTCTATCACTCGTCTCCCAAGAAAACTGTTCAGATTGCAAAGGGCAAAATTCTGTACTATAAGTGCTCTGAGTCAGAATAACTACTTGGGTTTCATTTGATTTATGAAATGTAAAAATTAATAAGGATTGTGAACCTGAAACTACAAAATAAAAGGAACACTGTTCAGAAAGCAGACATACCTTCTGTCCGTTATCACAGTGTATGTAGATCAAACCAGTCCATGGGAACATTGACTCTTTTGTGGACACGGAAAAATTAGGACTCACAAGAATTTGTATTTTACTCCTTTAAAAAAAAAATAATAATGAACACTGAGAATATTCTTCACTTTTTTTTTTTTTTTGGAGACAGGGTTTCTCTGTGTAGCCCTGGCTGTCCTGGAAAGAATCTACTTCTCTTTCTACTCTTACATTAAAGAGCTCCTACTTTGATACTACTATTGATGTAGACCAGGCTGGCCTCCAACTCAGAAATCCACCTGCCTCTGCCTCCCAAGTGCTGGGATTAAAGGCGTGAGCCACTACTGCCCTATTCTTCACTTTTATAGTAGTAATGACAAGAGTTAGAAATACTGTTCTGCCAATAACCAATCATTTCCTGTGGCTAGGGAATTAAAAAAAAAAAAACAAAAAACAAAAAAAAACCAAAAACAGAGAATGTGGTTTTCTCTCTCTTTAATTTCCTGACACGGTTCTTCTGGCTTCAATACCAAACAATGACAAACAGAAAGCATACTGGCACAAATCCTCAACCCAAAGGAAAACTCACTGGAATACAAATCACTGAACAGAAATACTATCTCAGAATCAACTCCAGACAAATTCATACTACACAAACCCTGAGCCAGCTTTCCAGTAAACTGAAAGAAAATGTAGAAGAAAGAGTGTGTGTGTGTGTTTTTTAATAATCCAGTTATTGATCTCTATTCTCAATTTCTCTTCCAGGACCATGTATGCTAATGTAAGTTTAAATGAAAAGATCAGACTTATGTCTATGAAAAATCACATGTGTCAAAAATAGCATGGCAAAATTATTTTCCATTGCTAATATCCAATACATGGGGCCCCAAGGTCATTTGTAAGATAACTGTTTTACCACCCCCTTTCTTTTTCCTCCTTGGTGACAAAGGTCTGCTGCATGTGACAAGCAGTGCAAGCTGAGCTGACTGTCTCACTCCATGGATACCCTGGGTACCCTGTCCTTACATTAGTTCAGAGCGTTAGTCCTGCAAACTCTGCAAATATGCAGTCATAACTTTGCAAATGTAAATGAACTCTGTGTTGTTCTTCTGCAATGCTATTAATTACAAATACTGAGCACCTCAGATGGGAGAGACCTACGCTAACCAGACAAAATGCCCAGAAAGCTGCAGAGCTGTGGTTCTCATCTTGTCCATAATCAGGCTGTGTACAGAGAGTACCCGAGTAGGAATAGCTACTCTTAGAAGACTCCATCTTAGAATATTTTATGTAGAAAATATGCTAGGCTGTGGCTTAGATATGTTACAAATAAGAAAGTTCTGGCTAAAAAATGTCTTCAGAAAAATAAAACAACAACAAACAAAGCAAGCAAAATAACAAAACGGAATGCACATGCCAAGCCAAGGAGACAGAAGGCAAAACAGCTAGGCTTTATAAGAGACTGCCAACCCCTATGACATAGTTTTATTCCCTACATTGTGAATTTGTTAGCAGAGTAGTGTGTCAGAAACACTTTGATATCTTCTAGTCCAGGGTCTCTGTTCCTCATCAATCACATCTCTTTACCATGACAGAGCACCCTACCTTGCTATGTGTATGATCTACTCCACTAAAAGAGATGATTCTTAACTGTGTGTTGCAAAAATCACATGTGTAATTTGTTGGCACAAAGCAAACTTCTGCTGAATAACTTTATTTGCTTATTTGTGCAGTGCTGGGAACAGAAAGCAAGTCCTTATACCTGCTAAGGAAAGAGCTCTATGACAGAGCCATACATTAACCCAGAACAAAGTTAGATAAGGTGAGTTGGTCCTTCAACTGGGACAAGGAAAGGAATCAGTGGGAACAGAAGGGAAATACAATCAAAATACATGTATGTTAATATGCATATAAAATGTTTTATACTCATTACACATAACTAATATATAATTTAAAAAGTCTCCAAAAATCTGGGCATGGTGATGTATAACTTTATTCCAAGCACTCTGAGGCAGAGGCAGGGAGATCTCTTGAGTTTGAGGCTGGGAGAGCTCTGAGTTCAAGACCAGCCTGATCTATGAGCAAATGATAGCTAGGCCTACACTAATAAACCTTGTCCCCCAAAAACTAAAATAAAATAAAAAGCCTCCATGACGGCATTTGAATAAAACACAGAAAAGAAAAAACATACTTACTCTGGCATGATAAATCCATGTTGTGGCGTGACTGTTAGACAATGTGCTGGCCAGTACAGCTCAAATTTCAGTAAAGTAAGAGAATTATTTATAATCTGGAAACATCCAGTTTTTGCCAAATCACCTATTGTATCAGATAAATAATATTAATTGCATTTAGGAATAATGAAAAAGATACATGTTAGTAATAGTGAATCCTGAGTAAATGCACTTATATAATAGTTTATTTTACTTTTCTCAACAGTTCAACTGTAGGAATTTTGAGTCTGTGTTAAAGTATGCCTTTCTGATAACCTGGAAACTAGAAAGATACTGGCTACACTAGACCAGGTTAGAGGGACCATAAACGTGACAATGCTCTCATCTGATTTCACTGTGGGAAACACACATGTACAATTGTCTCCTACTCTGAACCCACAGTATCAATGTTAAGTCAATAAGCAGCAAGCAGAGCTCCTTAGGTGGAGTAACAACCATTTGTGAGGTCTTAGAGGTGGGAGGCAGTCTAAAGTGAGGCACAGAGACAGCGATGCAGACCTCATTCCTCAACGCACTTCTGAGTTCTTACCAAAATACTCACAAGAAGAAGGAGCTATCAGAATCAAGTGCTCCGGATGGACAGCCCACCTCTCTTCAGGGGTGGGTGTGTCCTGAGCTGGATGGGCAGTTTGTGAGAGAAAAGAAGGACCTTGAGGGCCTTTAACTGGTAAGACATCCAAAAAGACATTGCCGCTTTGTTTTCCAGAAGTTCCACATTCACTGGAGAAATTACTTAAAGACAGAAAAGTAGGAAAGATACATTAAAAATATTAACAAATCTAATTGTTTCACATTTATATCAATGCTTCATAAAATAAAAAATTATGATAGGAGTAAAGGTATGATATACCACATATATTTCAGTAAATACAAAGTCTCCATGTTTTTTTTATACACTTGAAAGTACTTTATAAGGCCTAGGATGCAGTTCTGAAACAGGGTGCTCACCAAGCATGACAATGCCCTGGGGTTTGACCCTAGCGTCACAGGAGAAAAAACAGAGAATTAAAAAAACAAAACAAACAAACAAACAAAAAACAGTACATGCATACTTTAATCAAACTATTTGGTGATTTCCATCTTTTTTTTTTCTTCCTGATTTCTGTATCTTAAATCTCTTAAAAGTTTACTGGAAAAACCAAATTCACTAAGCATAGCAGTATACGCTTTTAATCCCAACACTTTGAGTCAGAGACAGGTAATTCTCAGTGGAAGAGGCTCACATAGGCATACCCAGCCAGCAAGAACTACATAGTCAGACTTTGTCAAAGGAAGAAGAAATAAAAAAGAAGAGAGAGAGCCGGGCGGTGGTGGCGCACGCCTTTAATCCCAGCACTTGGGAGGCAGAGGCAGGCGGATTTCTGAGTTCGAGGCCAGCCTGGTCTACAGAGCGAGTTCCAGGACAGCCAGGGCTACACAGAGAAACCCTGTCTCGAAAAACCAAAAAGAAGAGAGAGGGAAGAAGGGAAAGAGAGGAAAAAAAAGAAAACCCAAATAACATTTTAACATATCTACAGCTGTACAATGATAACTGGTTTCACACAGTGACACCAAAATCCATTAAAACAGCAAATTCTTCTGGAAAAACGCTAACACAGCCTCGGAAGACTCTTTATTCTCTACTAAGTCTTGTAATCACGAAGGTTCAAATCATAATTGAGGTGTTATTGTGCAGTGTTGAAATTCTTCCTGATACATGGAACCCAGCTCTATTTCCAAACAACACCAAACAGAAAATTAGGGGGGAGCCCACTGCCTCCCCTTCTTATTTGGTGACTGGAAGACTGAGTGAAACCTTAAGGCAAAAGAGGATAATGGGGTTAAAGAAAAATATGTAATTATGGGAAGGATATACTATAGTGTTAGATAGGAATTGAAGGCACTGACACAAACTTATGTTTGCTTTGTTTGACATATAGAAATGTGGATTTCTGCATGAACCCATGCATTTCTTAGCTTTTCCACTACAATAGCATGGACACAAGCAGTGCCATTCCCAGATTTACAATATCATTCTCTAAAAAATGGAACTTCTAAGAGAAATGAGCATTATAAAGCTGGGCAAGGGGATGTCAGATAAACCGTGAATGTCTGGCTGTGCTAATGAGTTAAGAAAATACTTGAGGACTGATGGAAGATCCATCAAAAGAAATAATGAACCAGAATGAGATGGGAGAAAAAGGTCACACTGACTCTACAAGCCAAACTGCTGTTAGTAAGTACATAGCAAAGTCTCTTCTTTACAGTGGACAGTCAACTAATAAACATAGACATGTAAAAAGGAATACCGTTGGCTACCTGATAGGAATAACATGAATCAGGTAATAATTACAGATATAAAAAATGTTATAATAAACTAATTTATCATATCTGAATATTTGTTCAAAGATACTGATTTTGTAGTGGAGAACCAGAGACATTATTTTAACCAAGTGATAGAAACATTGCTACTGCTGACACACTTCTAATCCCAGCACCCAGGAGGCAGAGGCAGGTGAGTCTCTGGGAGTTTGAGACCAGCCTGGTTAATACGTGAGGAAACAAAAACAAAACCACCAGGACAGGTCTATGTCATATGCCACCTGTGAAGATGCATAGAAATTAAATTAAACTGTGTCATTTCTTTGAATTTGCAAACTAAAAAGCCATTCATAGGGAAATGGCCAGTAGAGGGCTGTAAACTATTTCTCTATTTTAGTAGGAATACTCAGGTAAAAAGATGACTTGGGCAGATCTGGTAATCTCACAGCCAGTACATTAATGCCTTTGTCTATGGAATGCTTGTAGTAGCATTTAGTAGTGCCAACTGTATACAACTCTCTGTGGTAGAGAAACCTAAAATTCATGAGCCTGTGGGATATTCCTTTAAAAATTACTGTATAAATTATTTAATAACCAAACTGTAAAACAGAACTTTCATGTTTGAAATAGCTCCCTTCTGCCACCCACTGCCGGACACAGAGAACCTATATTAAACTGGACTAGTATCAATATAAAAAGTATCTAGGAAGCACCACAGACAATCTCAAAATTGATATAAAATTACAATCTCAAACTTGATCTCCAATTAAAAGCAAAACTTAAGTATGGAATTCTTTTGACTGAGGTTCTGACTTGATAATCCATTCATATACTCTCATCTATGAATGGTAAAGAAGGATAGAGACTGTTCATTACTGAGAAGACAGGCCACCAAAATACAATATAATCTTGGACTCTATAGACAAAACAAAGAGGATCTTCTTTTATAGTTTAACTATGGAGAGCTTTATAGTAACAAAGATGTATTAACAGAGTCCATATACTATGGATATCTGTCTTGATGTTAAATGTTCTAATTCTGATAGGTTAATTATGGGAGTAATAATCGCACCTTAGGGTTCCTCATCCCTGCAATTCACTGTAATGTAACTAGGACAAAATCTCTATAGATAAGAGATGGCAACAAAGTGTGGTAAAACGCTAACAACTAGGATATCTGAGGACTGGGTTTTTCAAAAATAGTCTACACTATTTTCAAACTTTTCCAGGAATTTTAAACAATTTCAAATTAAGCTAAAAAGGTGAACACCTGAGAGAACATAACAAGGCATAAAGGGGAGAAGATGAACTGCAGGATGAATCCGTCAGGAATCCAGGGAAAGATTCTGTTTGTTTTACCTTTTAGATTCAGTACTAGAGGAAGGCTGAAGAAATTCTCTGCTACAAATGGAATCTCTGAATTCTCCAATTACTGACAGGGTAATTTTACGCATGCTTCCATAAAAGAGCTGAATGTCATTAGGCCGCTGAGGAAGATCACACGCTGCAAAAAAAATATGCTTTGAAACACATAAATTCTCATACAAGCATAGCATTTACAAAATAGCCATATTATTTCCTTAGGTTTGGGTAGGAAGTATCTCAATTATTAATACCACTGACTGGTGTATCATCTACCATCAGAGCTGACAAAAATCTGAACCAAAATGTAAACTGTCATCACTGACACTCTGGGGCCTTTGGCAACTTAATGAACTTGTCTGAGCTGTAGCTTTCCTTAGCTATCTGGAGAGGTAGTAATCATCTATCTCAGGGTGCTGTGGACATTTTTCAAGATCTATGGTGAGCAAGGTGCCATTCCAGTTCTTCAGGCTAGCTAAACTTCCAGAGTGGTACTCTGAGGCAGCTATTCTGAGGGAGCTATTTAAAAGGAAGAACCTGAAGCACAGAAAGGTTAAGGGCAAGTTTCACAGTTAGGCCAATCTAGGAACTAGTCACTAAATACTGTAGATTAATAAAATAAAAGTGTATACATCACGAACATCTTTAGATGAGGCTTCCTAATGAATAAAACTTTAGAGTGTATTTCATTCTTTAAGAGGTATATATTTTAAATGAAAATCATAAACACAGTAAATTGTTTTGTTTTTCCTGAGTCAGGATCTCATGTAGCCTAGACTGATCTTGTTGTACTTCTGACCCTCTAACTCCACTCACAAATGCTTGCAATACACTCATTTATCACAATGCCACACAGTAAATATAAATTTATAATAACTATGCTATGACTATAAATTATGAGAATAGGTTACGTATTACTCACTTTGTAAGAGACCAAGACAAGTATTTGTAATAATGATATGTTCAAACAGATGTCACTAACATAATCACAGAGTTTTGCAACCTTCTCATAGGCAATATATGGCACCCATCAACACAACCATGTGGAACTGTGTCTATTTACACCACAAAACACTGTATTCTGGTGTCCAGAAAGCTGGTCAAAGTCCCAACTCACACCACCTTAGATAAATGACCTTAAAAGTTATTTGAGTTCCCAGGGGATTTGCCAAAACATCTCTTCTCACAACACATTTCTTCAATTTCTGGGCAAGGAGCTACCCTGAAGCATCGCTCCTCATCCTGGTCCGTCTTCTCCACTTAGTCTACATTTTTTGTTCTTTAACAACTCATGCTCAGTGACTGGCCCTTTCTCTGTGCCTCCCCATTTTATGGTATAAAAAATATGTATGTATTTCTACAAAGTTTGTATGTCTTAGTACATTTATTGCGTGTTAATAAATAAACACAATTAAACATCTGAATGTTTCTCTCAAGTGAGACTAAGCATCTAGGCTAGTGCTCTGCATGTCTATCTGGGAATTTTTTTCGACACCCCTACATCTCTAAACACGATCAGGAAACCTAAAACAACATGAACCTGAGTGTAATAATGGCTCCCATCCTTCTTCCATTTATGAGCCTGAAATCTAGATACTTTACCAATATCTAAAATATGTATAAAGCAAAACAACTCTTCCATCTTCCATCTGATTTTCAAAACAGCTCTTACAGATAAGAAACAAGAAGGAAACTGAAACTCACTGATGTGGTTTGTTCAAAGTCAGACAGCTCAGACTCAGATGGATACCATATCCAAAGTAAAGTCCTTCCTGTTCTCACTCCATGCCTAGATAATACCACAAGTGACCCAGAAGATCAAGGATGTAACAGTTCCTACCTTCATCTATAAGTAGCTCATCCTGAAATGCTTCAGCAAAGTCGATGTGTTGTAGCACACTATGTTCTGGAAGTATCTGCTTTATGATTCCTGGTTTATGCAACAGAGCTCTGCCAGAAAAGATTTTTATTCACTTTATATATAAAGTAACCTAAATCAGATTCTAACTAAATTATTTGGCAAACCCCACTAATAGCAGGATATATTCATATATAGATCACATATCTTAAATCATAAAATAAGTACTTTTTAGAGCCAAAACTGCTTTAGAAGTTCAGCTTAAATGGTAGTGGAATCATTAATTTTAGTTCAATAGTAGTATCAAAGTAGGAGCTCTTTAATGTAAGAGTAGAAAGAGAAGTAGATTCTTTCCAGGGCTTATCTTGTCATTATTTGTGACAATTTGGTCAAAGAACTTGCCTCAGTGGGGAGAAAAGAACAATAAAGAATAAGCTGTTTATGGAAATATTTAAATAACCACTTAACTACTATAAAAATAGGCATCTCCCAAAGAATCTTTATAGTGAGAAATAAACTATAAATGTCTCTGTAATTCTCAGATGTTCACAACCAAAGGAAATTTCAGTACATAAGTTTATGGTAAGTAGAAGTTATGAAACAATACACTAGGGTTTTTTGTTTGTTTGTTTGTTTTTTATGTTTCAATATAAAGAAGGGGAAACAGGAAATGTGACCATGTCCTTCCTCCAAATTATTCTAAAATAATTAAGAAGCCAGGTCTACTGTGCTTAGTAGTACACGCCTGTAATGGCAGCACTCAGGGAGGCAGAGGCAGGTGAATCTATATGAATTCAAAGCCAGCTTGGTCTACACAGGATAGACAGGGCTATGTAGAGATCCTGTCTCAAAAAAAAAAAAAAGAAAAGAAAAGAAAAAAAGGGCTGAAGAGATGGCTCAGCAGTTAAGAGCACTGACTGCTCTTCCAAAGGTCCTGAGTTCAAGTCCCAACAACCACATGGCGGCTCACGACTATCCATAATGAGATCAGACGCCCTATTCTGGTGTGTCTGAAGACAGCTACAGTGTACTTACAGATAACAATAAATAAATCTTTGGGCCAGAGTGAGCAGGGACTGAGTGATCAAGGTTAACCAGAGCGAGCAGAGGTCCTAAACCCAATTCCCAGCAACCACACAAAGGCTCACAACCATCTGTACAGCTACAGTGTACTCATATACATAAAATAAAATAAATAAATCCCTTTTTTAAAAAGCCAGCTTCAAAGCACTAAAGAGTAGCCAACATGAGTTTCATCTATCTTGTACTTAAGTTCTATAGCCCTAAAACCTCCATTTTGCAACAAGGAGCACCCAGAACTGAACACATAATAATGCACCAATATTTTAACCATACTTGACCTAGAGAAATATTCCAATCTTTCCAACTCTATATAGTAAATCACATGAATATTAGACGTATCAAATTTTATGAAGTATCTATAAGGTAAACCATCTACACATTTCTAAAATATAATGATCCTTTCTAGTAATTTACAGCCTTCCTAGAAATAGTCTAAATTAATCATGTAGGTTTATATACTATAACCTGGGTAGGAAGAGCACGACGTAGTAAGCTTTAAGTTTGTAGGAGAAGGGTGAAGCATGACGGTCCTACTGGATCAGGGAAAAAGGCATCCATGTGTCAAGAAAGAAGGCAGAATGTAGGAAAACACATTTATGTTTCCTCCAAGTATCTCTAACTCACATTATGCCAACTTATGGGCCACACAAATTTTACTAATGTTTTTCTTTATCTATCATTTGACTAATAAATAGTGAGGTGTGTTCTAAAGTTTCTAAGTCATCAACTGTCCAGATTTCACCAGCCAGCTCCCAACGCTGTCTAAGGTTAAGGTCTACCTTCGATACTGCTGTCTGGAGATTTCGTCACCACCAAACACGTAGACAGTTAACAGTTCTGTTGCAGGTTTATTGTCATTCCTTCTGCTTGATGGATTGTATACTAAAGTAATATCCTGATAACAAAAAGAAAAGCAGGAGCATGAATATTCAGTACTTTTCCTTAGTAAATTATCTCACTCTGAATAAACAGTCCTACAATACTAAGGAGACCACAGACAGTATTCTCAGAAGGCAGAATCTGGCCAGTCTCTGAGGACAAGGCCAGCCTGGTCAACAGTTCCAGGATAGCCAGGGCTACAAAGAGAAACTCCATCTTGAAAAAAAGAAAAGAAAGAAAGGAAATATGTACAGCAGCTCTCCTGGAAAGACTAGGTCTTCTATTCTATGCTCCCTCCCAAAATGATTTTAACACTTGGCCATAAAATACTAATTAATATTAATCAAAATATAACTTTATGTTTTAGGGTAGAGATTGTATACTTACTTCTTGGGTTCTTTCCTTAAGTACAAATTTATCTGGAAAAATCCTCAATACTTCAGGATCCAGCAAAACTTTCCTCTGAGAATCTTTAAAACATACTGCTCTAACAAAGGCTGCTCTGGAGCCAGTGTTGCGAACAGAAAAAATAACTTTACTTTCTTTGCCAGGAATTAAGCCACTCATTGTTACCAAGTAACTGTCAGATAATTTCTTAACATCTTCTAAAATAAGATTACTTGTTCCTCCATATCCAGACAAAGGTATCTAAAAAATAAAAAATACACATATTCAAAATTATTTTTACATAAGAAAGCAGAAAATTTAATTACAGTCAAAAGAAAACATAGATTTAATACAATTAAAGTTTTTAGTGTTTGTATCCCTGAGCTAGCAATTACCCAACTTCTAGTCCACCACTACATGTATATGTGTATGTGTATGTGTATATGTATACATATTTGTAAAGGAAATACAAACAGCACTTCCAAACTCTATTAACATTCTGACTACATAAAGAACAATCACTTCCTGTGGCATAACTCAAGCTTAACCAAAGAATAATATGCTTCACCTAACGAATGCAAGCATAGCTACACTAGTAATATTGTAATTTATTTTGAAATGCCTAAAAACATAAATGTACTGGTAAGTGGTCAGCTGTGTGGTAAAACTGTAGAATGTAAGTGGTATTTTTGCAACTTCTCTGTAATTCAGAAACTTTTCATAAAAGAGTACTTTAGGAGAAATATGATTATCTCCTTTCTCCAAATTATTATAAAATAATTAAGAAGCCAGTTTTAACTGTTTAGTGGTACATGCCTGAAATCGCAGCACTCAGGGAGGCAGATGCAGGTGAATCTATGAGTTCAAAACCAGCCTGGTGTACACAAGACAGCCAGGACTATGCTATCATCTCACAGTGTTTTAGCAGACTACTGTCAGAGAGAAGCCTGCAAATACAACTAAACTGAGGACTAGTACTCAAAACTCCAGGCAAGGTAGGGAACTGGAAACCTGAAACTGAAGCCAGGTTTGAGAGATACTTGCTGCAGGAGCTGAGGCTTCTAAACAAGGCGGGCTTAGAGACACCTTCTTTTATAATGGAAGAAAGGAAAGCCATTTATCTTGCTAGAAAGTAACTTTCTATGCTGGTCAACAGGCATCTCTAAAACTTATTTTTCACAGGTTCCAAATGAGGATATGGAAAAATCAACAATTGATTTTGATTTGCTTTATGTACCTAATCAAAACAACACTGAACACTAAACTGAGAATCCTCGTAAATTTGCTTGATTATAAAGTAATAACACTTCTAAGACCTTCAGAACAGAAACTTACAAATTTTATCATTTAAAATGACTTTCTACAGCTAAAAGAGCCAAAAAAAATTTCAATTTTTCCATTTTCTACAGTTTTATGCATAAATTATCTGCATAAAATTAAACAGGAAATGATAAAGAGAAAAGGTATCTTTGAAAACACTCAATATATGTATTCTTTATGTACTTTTGTCCCTCGATATCCTCAGGGGATCTGTTCCAGGCTAGCCCCCCATACCCATGAGTACCAAATTCTGTGATGCTTAAGTCCTTTATATAAAATGACATTGTTGTTACACATGATCTATGCACATCCCAACATACCCTTTAAATCATCTCTAGAGGATATATTATGCAATATAATATAACTGCTATTAAAATAACTATTGTAGCATTTAGAAATAATATCAAGAGAACAATATAAATGTTCAGTAGAGATAAAGGTCACAAGATTTTTTTGGCTCGATAGATAAAAGTTCTTTCCGTACAAGCTTGAGGTAGGAGTTCAGATCACCCATAACCCTGTACTTAGTAAATATACCCAAAAAACCCTAAGGCAAGCTAGCTATCCAAAACAGCAAGTGCCAGGTTCAGAGAATCTGATTCAGTAAATAAAGCGAAGTGACAAAGGAAGATCCAAAGTCAAGCTCTGGCTTCCATCCATGTGCATGCCCACACATGTACACATCATACATATATGCTAAAACACAAAAGCTAAAACCAACTTGACTTGATGCCAGCAGGTCCACAGATTAATCACTGTTCTAAAGGAGGGTCTCTTAAGCTCAATACCACCGGTATCTGGGCTGGATTTTTGGTGTGGTGTGGTGTGGTGGGGGGGGGGGGGCAGCCGAAATACTCTTGTCTTAGTATCAACTAAGGCAATCAAAACTATATCCAATATTGCCAAAAATCTTTGGGAGCAACATAGACTGGAGTTGAGAACCACTGCTCTCAAAGACTACAAAACAGAGCTGTATTTAGCACCTTAGGGATTACATATTAGTTAATGTGGGCTCTATACTTATATAGCCTCAGTTAATCGAAGTAGAATGGAGAGAACAGTTTTATCTCAGGTTATGTTGAAAACAAAATGTGATATTCTACTTACCAATTAAAAATTATGCTTAACATGCACTCAACATGGAAAAAAACTCTAATTTTTATTTAAGTCCATCATGCTTTATGTTATTTAGAGCAACATTCCATTCATTACTCAGAACCAAACCATAATGCTGGGACAGCAAGACGCCATGTCATGGGGAAGATACTGAAGTGCCAATCCAGAGTGTATAAATGATGACACAGGGCTGGTTTTCCAGATTCCCTTAAATCTCAAGTGAGATTTCCCCCTACCACTTTACTAGGCTATTTTATCTTTCACGGTGTTAAGTCTTTTTGTGAGATACAAGCCATTTTGACCTGGAGAATCCACAGATAAACCCCACCCTATCCAGCTCTATGAGAATCTACACAGGCAGAAACTGTACTAAGACCCTGGTTTAAGGAGGTCCCAGACTAGAACCAGGACTTGGTAAAAATGGTTCTTCCCTAAATGACTAACGATCTCAAATCTTGGCTAATAAGTCTGGAATTTATCACATCATATTCAGGATAGAGTGAAGGACACAGTTCATTTAGCCCTTTCTACAAACCTAATTTTATATTCACAGGAAACTATGCAGTCATGTATATTAAAGCTTTGTCACAAGGTCTAGGAATGACCACTTTACATATTCAAACCATTTGGCCGACCCTGGGACCAAGTAAACTGCTCTATAGATAACAGGTTAACTTGTGTGTCAAATAAAGCTATTTTGGTTAATCTTCTAATTGATTACATTCCCATGTGACTCTAGAAAGAACACAAATTTCAGTCCTGCTCTCCTGTCCAGATCAATGTGTAGTCCGAGGGGTTCACATCTACTTGGGTGGAATGTCATTTCATTGTGTTGTCCTTATTTTCTTTCCTCAATGACTTATCCCTCTTATCTGAGGTTGTTCTGAGTATAGTTATGCAAATGGTTAAATCAAGTTTTAAAAATTTGTCAGGCTGAAGAAAAAAAATGGTCTCAGTGGTTAAGAGCACTGGTCCTTCTTCCAGGGAACGCAGGTTCGATTCCCGGCACCCACGCGGCAGCTCTCAGCTGCCTGTAACTCCAATTCCAGGGGATCTGATATCTTCATACAAGCAAAACCCCAATGCACATAAAAATAATTAAAAATCATAAAAAAATTATCTTTGTAAGCCCAGTCTCTAGAACACAGTCTAGAAAATTATATCAAGGGATATCTGCCAAAGTCTGAATGTTGGTGTCTTATAAAATTCATCTGTTGAAATAATCCCCAGCATGGCAGCATTAAGAAGTAGGACTTTCAGGAAGTGATGAAGTCCTGATAGCCCTGCTTACCAAAGTGGAATTAGTGTGCCTATAAGAGGGAGGGGAGTATCTCACCCTTGTACCAGGAGAAGACACGGAAAAAACAAATGCTATCTCTGAAGCAGACTGCAGCTAGACAGTCAATTTGCTGGCACACTCAGCTTGAGAACTGTAAGGAATAAGTGTTTAAGAATTATCAGGTGTGGGACGGGAGAGATGGCTCAGCAGTTAAGAGCACTGGCTGCTCTTCCAGAGAATCAAGGTTCAATTCCCAGCACCACATGGAGGCTCACAATAGTCTATAACTCTAGGTCCAGGAGATGCCTCACCCTCTTCTGGCATCCATGGGCACCATATACACACATGGTTCAGAGACATGCAGGCAAAACGTTTCTACACATAAAATAATAAAACAATTATCTAGCTTACAGTATTTGTTGTTTATAATGGACCAAATGGGCTAAGACAATATTTTGCTGAGTTGACTAGTTCTACCTGGATATTGTTAGGCATGTTTCAAATTTCTCAAGCAGAAATGAAACTTTAAAAGCATTAGAATTGCTTTTTATATGAACCTCACAATTATCAAATCACTAAAAGTAAAAGTATTCTATAATTTGTTTTAAGTTTGTAACTTAGAAAAACCAGAATACATAATTTACCAACAGTAAAGCAATGGTTATAACTTTACATAAACTTCATGGAAGGAAAAAAGCAGTAACTTCTCTTACCATAAACTTAATGCCTGGCTGTGATCGATTTCCAAGTTGTTTGATTTCTAGTTTAGCCAACATGCAAGATAATCGAGTAGGTGCAAATAACACTGAGATTACAAAGTCCTCTCCTGGGCAAAGTCTGATCTCACAATTACTGGTCAATCGCTCTTCTGAGCCAAAAGTGTTCTGAATCTACAATTTAAAAACAATCACTGTATGAACTCAAACACTAGGACAGATGAAACACACATAAAGACAGACTCTTACAGTTAGTCTTGGAGCGTGAGAGGCGGCTCGGCAGCTAGGGTCACTGCTCTTGCAGAGGACCCAGCTTTAGTTCCCAGTGCCCACCGGGCACTCACAAGCCTCTGTAACTCCAGGCCCAGAGACTCTGACACCTTTTTCTGAACTCTATGGGTACCAGGTATACACATGTTGCATAAACATACATGTGGGCAAAACACTCATACACATAAAACAAAATTTAAAATTCATTAAAACCTATAAACAAACAAAAAGTCAGTCAGTCTGAATACAGAGACAGCCTATTCATAGAGAGCTTACCTAGCATGTATACGACCCTGGACTGCGAAAAACAGATACAAAAGACAGCTGGTCTGTGCTCAGTGCAGCGGCATATACCTATAATCAGTGCTCAGTGCAGCGGCATATACCTATAATCAGTGCTCAGTGCAGCGGCATATACCTATAATCAGTGCTCAGTGCAGCGGCATATACCTATAATCAGTGCTCAGTGCAGCGGCATATACCTATAATCAGTGCTCAGTGCAGTGGCATATACCTATAATCAGTGTTTGGGAGGTAGAGGCAGGTAGATTGCTGTAAGTTCGAGGCCAGCCTGGTCTACATATCGAATCCCAGGCCAGCCAGAGCTACATAGTGAGAGCAAATTAAACAACAAATGGTCTGCATATATTGAGTGTTCTGTACTTAGAGAAAACATCAGACAGAAGCCATATGTAGTAATACAGGCCTGTGGGAACCAGCAGGATCATGAATTTCAGGCCAGCCTTGGCTATACAATGAGACCCTGCTGCATAAACAAAACAAAACAAAACAAAATAGTTTTTGTTTAAATCAGACAAAATGAAGATCAGAGTACGAACCTGAAAGCAATCCTGATCTTGTCCTTTGATAAATAGTCGTAAGTTTTGGGCTGTAGTTGTAGAACTGTTTCTTAAAGCTAGTTTCTGGAGCCTAAAAACAAATACATATTTTAAATGTCTTTTTTTCTATGGATACTGCTACAGTGACAAACACAAAACCAACTAAACCTGATCACAATGTGTATAGATACGATGGTTGTGTCACCTTAATAGGCTAGAATCATATCTCCACAATTATGGAATTTGTTTCTTAAAACGTAAAGCTCATCTTATTAAAGCTCATCTTAACAAGGGAAGGGTTTTAGTTTAGTATCTCTAATTTACAAATTATATACATATTCTACACTATAAAAAAAGTCTATAGAAGTTACTGAAGAAAGTCTCAACTCTTTAATAGAGCTGAAATTCTTTGCTCAGTCTTGTTTTCAGAGAAACAAGCGGTCAGAGCTACCAGGCTTATTTGTACAACATAGTCTTTTCAGCACTATGCTGAATTAACTCTACTTTTTAAAAACATTAGAATATAAGTGGATATATAAATAGCAGATTGCTAGTATGAAGAACCCTGTATCTTTGAAGTTATTTACTCTCTTCACTTAATACAAAATAAGTGTAGAAACCCCTGTTGTGCACAAAAAATGAAAACCATTATCACTTAATTTGAAGTCTGTCCTAAGTATTTGTCTGGGCCGGGCAGTGGTGGCGCACGCCTTTGATCCCAGCACTTGGGAGGCAGAGGCAGGCGGATTTCTGAGTTCAAGGCCAGCCTGGTCTACAGAGTGAGTTCCAGGACAGTCAGGGCTATACAGAGAAACCCTGTCTTGAAAAAAAACAAAACAAAAAAATTTGTCAACCGGATTGCAATCTCCCTAAACAAGATACAGTGCTTTGATTATCTTCTTTCTGAGTTTCATAAAAGGAGCTCTCATGCTCATAGGCTTAAAAGAGCCTTAAAAAAAAAAGGGCAGTTTGAGATGTATTCTAAATATCAGACATAAATTTTTATAACGTTTTTTCAATTTTGGTTCATCATCAAGAAGATTAAGCAAACATATTACAACTTTATCTCAAATCTAAAAAGAACAATACAGTCATATTTAACATCTGAGAAAATAACATTAGGGAATTAGACAAGAGAATCTCAGTCCTCTCAGCTGGTTATGTGAATACTTACTGTGTCCTGCCGAGAGGGACACCACCCCAAGTCAGAAACTGCTTATTGGACAGAATCAATGGAATATCTGAGCAGTGAGGTCCAGGTAGCAGAGGTTTACTCCCAGAAGAAATGACTTCACCTCTTAACACTACTTCATACTGAGGTCCTAATGGCTGCACAAATATTATCAGGATCCTATCCAAAGAAGAAAATATGTCCCATAGTCAGTTCTTTTGGCAATTATAGCCTTTCTACTCCCTTTGTCCAAGAAACTGAGTTTGTGATGAAAACAGTATCTCTACCCCAAAAGCTTATGTTCCAGAGGAAAAAAAAACATATAAAAGTGATAATCACAATAAGGCCTGCATGGTAGCACAAGAGAAATTTCTTGAGGAATTTGGGAAGAGTTGACAGCAGCAGGGTGCAGAGGGCAAGCACTTGAGGTACAAGTACTTAACTAGTGCCCCCTTTCCACAGAATTCTAGTAATAAACTCCCTAGACATGGGCATTCTGTACTCAACGCTGGGGAGAAGCAGTGTGTGTCTCTATGGGTACTTCGGAGGCATATACTAAGCTAGCTCCACACAGTCAAGTTCAAACACAAACAACAATGACACTCTGACCGAAAATTACTAATGACTTAAATGTCAAAGTCACAGGCCCTGGAGGAGACTAGGAAGAATTATAAAGCGATAAATAAAAAACCAAAGTAAAGACTTTTTGGAAGAAAAAAGTTAAAGAGGAATACCATAATCATGCTTTATTATTTATTTTTGTTAGAGTATACCAGAATAGCAATTTTTAACATTGATTTAGTTGGCTTAAGAGAAGCATTTTACTGACAAAATAGAAAAGCTGGGCCTGTGAGATGATTCAGTGGGGAAAAAAAGCACTTGCTGCATAAGCCTAAGGACCTGAATCTGGTCCCCAAGCCTGTAGTGGAAGGAGAAACTACTGAAAGTTGTCCTCTGATCTCTACACATGCACCACAGCACGTGATGTCCATACCCATACACATCATACTTATAGCAGTGATAATATAAATGACTATGTGTGGGTACATCTGTTGTGTGTGTCTGTGTAAGTTACATATGTGTATATAGCCTATATGGGCATGTTCACACACAAAGGGTTACTGAAAAGACTAAAGCACAGCTGCATCCTTATAGCATGTATTAGGTAACACATCTGCACACGAGTGAAAAGCAGATAAGCAAGTGGTCATTACAAGCATTTTCCTATTACCTTTCTTCACATGCTTTGGGATCCTTTGGTGTAAATGAAATTGTAACTTCATGTTCTTCTCCAGGTCTAAGAAACAAACTCTCTGGGTCCACTGAAAACTGACTTCCTTGTTCAGCGACCTAAGCAATTACAGAACCACAACTTAACTCATGTAAGCAAGCTCTTCCTCAGATGTTCTTATACTGTGTGCCTTTCTTTGCTATTTTTTAATTTTTTTTTTCTTCAGGCTCAGCTTAAACTCAAAGATCCACCTGCCTCTGCCTCCCAAGTACTGAAATTAAAGGCATGTGCTGCCACCACTACCCAGTTATTTTCAGATTTTTTAATTTATGTATATTAAGTGTTTTGCCTACATGAATACATGTGCACCACGTTGCGTGCAGTGGCCACAGAGGCCAGAAGAAAGTGTCAGATTCCTTAGGACTGGAGTTAGAGATAAATGTAAGCTGCCACAAAGGTGCTGGGAACCAATCCTGGATCATCTGAAAGAGCAGCAACTGCTATAAACGCCTGAGCCATCTCTCAAGGACCTAATGTGTCTTTCTTATTAACTAGGATATGTTGCTGTTCTTCCTTCTTGCTCATTACAATCCTAACTAGTCTTATTCTTTTTCAAAAAATTATTTCTGCCAGGCAGTGGTGGCGCACGCCTTTAATCCCAGCAGTTGGAAGGCAGAGGCAGGAGGAGTTCTGAGTTTGAGGCCAGCCTGGTCTACAGAGTGAGTTCCAGGACAGCCAGGGCTACACAGAGAAACCCTGTCTCAAAAACAACAACAACAACAAAAAAGAAAAAACAAACAACAAAAAAAATTTTATTTCTTTCTTCCTACCTCCTCCATTTCAAATCTTCCTCCTATTCCATCTCCAATTGCTGACAGCTATACTTCACTCACCTAAGGACCTCAGAAATAACTCTATATGTGCATACTTTTCTACATAATCACAGATGTTACACAAACTTCTAGGTTTCTAGAATTCTTATATTCAAGCATTAGGCTTCAGCAGTGACTATAACACATACTTCAGGCTAGTGTAACTCTCAACTTTTACAACACTGTTGGTAATTCTTAGCTTAATTCTCATAGCATTATGACAAAGTTGCCCACACAACAGCCATTGGAAAGTAAGGAACACAAATACTACCATACTTTTGCAGAAATTCTTACCTTGATGTCTAGATAAACATCAATATTTCCAGCGTTTTTCAAAGGCAAGGGCTGTTTTGTTGAGGAATTCACATCAGCCAACAAATAGATAGTCTACAGGGAAAATGCATTCAAAAAGCTGTCACAATTAAAGAATTACGAACCTGGACACAAGAGTATGACAACAGAGAGAAGAGGGTACCTGCAAGTCCCGAGGGGCGTGGATCCTAGCTACTCCTGCTCTTGCTCGGAGCTCCACACTTCTAAGAACTGGCATAGGGTTTGGGCTGTCCACTTCTATATCCACCCTGGCCAAGAATTCTTCTGCTGAGCCAAGAATTTCTATAAAAGTTTACTTTTTTAGTTCAGTAAACAGATCCCAAATCTCGACAATCATCCAAAAGGATGTCTTTAGGGATCCAAAGAAAATTCAGGAACCAGGGAAATGGCTTACTGGGTAAAAGCGATTGCCATGCAAGTCTGATGACCTGAGTATGATCCTCAGAACCCATATAAAGGGAGAAGGAGAAAATTCAACTCCATAAAATTGTTCCCTGACCTATGACACACATGTCCATAGACATACACAGTATTAATACATTAAACAAATTTTTAAAAACCTTTTAAAGGTTTTTAAAAGTTTACAACAGTTAAGGCGTTTACAACAATCTGTACAGGCTGGTTTTGGGTGTCAACCTGACATATGCTGGAGTTATCACAGAGAAAGGAGCCTCCCTTGAGGAAATGCCTTCATGAGATCCAGTTGTAAGGCATTTTTTCAATTAGTGATGGGGGGATGGGGAATTAATGAATGGTGCCTACCCTGGGTACTACAAGAAGGCATGCTGAGCAAGTGGGGGAGGGGCAGTCCAGTAAGCAGCACCCCTCCATGGCCTCTGCATCAGCTCGTGCCCCATGTCCCTGCCTATATGAGTTCCTGTCCTGACTTTCCTTTAGTGATGAACAGTAATGTGGAAGTGTAAGATGAATAAACCCTTTCCTCCCCAACTTGCTTCTTAGTCATAGTGGTCATTGCAGCAATAGAAACTCTGACGAAGGGGCTGGAGAGATGGCTCAGCGGTTAAGAGCATTGACTGCTCTTCCTAAAGTCCTGGGTTCAAATCCCAGCAACCATATGGTGACTCACAGCCATTCATAATGAGATCTGATGCCCTCTTCTGGTGTGTCTGAAGTCAGCTACAGTGTACTTACATATAATAAATAAGTAAATATTTAAAAAAAAAAAACCCTAAGACACAATCCAAATATAGGTATGACTAGAGAGATAAGTGGAGAGGAAATGGGTTTTCTTCCACCCTCACTTAGATTACCTACATCTACATAGGTTTGACCCAAAATATCACTGACCCAAAATATCATGCCACCTTCCTCATTTTCCAAACAACATAAAATTCTTGGCA
Organism: Tokudaia tokunoshimensis; assembly: GCA_036184795.1. Lineage (NCBI taxonomy): Eukaryota > Metazoa > Chordata > Mammalia > Rodentia > Muridae > Tokudaia > Tokudaia tokunoshimensis. The sequence continues at coordinate 81,449,468 of BTHU01000017.1, forward strand.
GTAGGCTAAAATACTGTCATTTTCATTAACAAAGTAAACTGAAAATTTTAAGTTTAATTGTAGGATAATTCCCCTCCTCCCCCGCCCCCCCAAAACTATGATACCTGAAGTGAGGCGTTTCTTTGGGCTATGGAAAATAACCCAGACGACCAGAGATTCTGGATCCTATGAAATAAGAAACAAAATTTTAGTGTATGTAAAGACTGAAATCCCAATGAGCTAAAAGTAGCTTGAAACTTGTTCTTTACTCCCAAGTTAGTTTTGTTTTTAAACTGACTCAACTTACCTTTCCATCGTAACTGGCAGGCATCACATGACTAACCACAGACGGGGCCACTAGCTGAGCTGTCACATCAGCATACGGAGCAGCTTTCAGAGAAGCACAGATGGGCTCTTTGGAAAACGTGAAGCAGCGCCAGGCTAAGGCATTCTGTTCAGAACACAAAAGTCAGTTTCAGCAAAGTCATAGCAGTAGAGTTGTTAGTAGGCTCTTTAGCCGTATAATTTACTTTTACAAGGAAAAATTTACTAAGAATATTATTTACTAAGAATAATATATGCCTATTATTTCAAATCAATATATTCTGTAGGTAGTCTCTAATTCAAGGCTAGTACTCACAGCATTAATAATCAGTCTGATTGGAACAGTAGCATGTGTCCTATTTATTAACTTGAGTGGGAGAGCTTTCCAGCCTGCATAGGTCAAGTCACCAAAATTCAGAACACCTTTCTTCTCTGTTTCTACCTAAGTATGAAGAAAGAACTGAGTGAGAAAAGCAATCTATTATTAATGAATTATCTTATCTACGTGCTTCTTTTAGCCACAGTTAAGAGTCAGCGTGATGGATAAACTTATACCTAAGTTTTCCCATTCTACTTTACATTTTACTCTATTATCTATAAAACTAAGAGTTAAAGTCTTCTTTTAAAGTAGGTTATGTATCCAAATATACTACAAAATAAGGCAAAGTGGCCACTGCTACATTGAAAATACTATTAGCTCTTAAGATGAAACCAACATTTTATAAAACATAAATCTCCTTTTAATTAGTCCTATCATTAGATTAACTCCTTAATTCCTTTCATAACTTTATGAAGATCTTGGTATATTTCAGATTCAGTCTGATACAAAAAGAGTATTTGAAATGATGTCAACTTAAAATGATAAACATACCAAAGGTTAAAAATCAGTGTATGAGATGGAGCAAACTGGTTTGTCTTTAACATTAGAGAACAACCTAACAAATTGGGTAAGATTTTATACAATATTTAAAACACATAAGCTTTTCTTTTATAGTTTATGAAACTATAAGGAAATAAAAGATATATTAGTACACGGGAGCTGAATTCCACAATGCACAATAAAGGTCAAGAGGTCCCCCAAGATAGTTGAGGTTTGACACTTTCCAAAAGTAGTATATTTTAGGCTACTTGTGGGCAAGGCAAAACTGGAATAGAATGTAAACACCATATATAAAGTACTGAAATTCAGAGTGTCCTTTCTAGGAATATTGTTTTTAAAACCACCTGAAAATTCTGTCCTGCTGTTCAAAAAGCAACAGGGAACCTTCCTAGGGATGGATATGTTTCAAAAGATTGTTTACAAGAACATCAGAGTCTGAGTCTAGGCCATACCAGCCTTGGCATCGAGCTCCAGCTGAGACACACGGAGCCTTTCACACCTTCTTTGCATTTCCACAACATGTTCATGGGATAATAAAGACATGAGAAAAGAAAAGAAAAAATCTGGCTGAATTTTAAAGAGACATTGTAACAAAAAGATGTTAAAAGAAACTGGAATCCAAACAAAAGAGAAATGACAGAAAGATAGCTCTGGTCAAAAGAGACTTTAAAGGGATGAAAGAATGTCCCATTTTCAGTCCCAGCTTCTAAGACAGCGACTCAGATGGCCTAGTGTACCCTGATGTATTGTATCTTATTACACCTACTTATGGTGCTTCTCAAAGTTGCCTTTTAAACTCAAAGTTTACACATATTGACACAGGCATTTCTGCACTTGCCAGGTGAATATAGTAGGCCCCTTGGTTTGGGACCCAACACAGCTCCACAATGCAAAGTAACACTGATATAAGCCACCGGTGGCATGACCTAGAAACCTGAAATACTGGCAGTCATAATTTTTCACATCTGCTAAAAAATGTAAGCTGCTCCTGGGCAAGTCCAAAAGCCTTGCATGATGGAGTGTACTGACCTGCGGAAAACTAAAGACATTCTTTCTCAGTGGTTCTTAACAGTATCTGAACGGGCAAAAATTGAAACGGTCTGTTGACATTTTTGGTTGTTACAACTAGGGAAAGGGGCAGTAACTAATTTCTAAAGGGCAGTGGCAAGGAGGAAAGCTGTGTATTCTACACTGCCCAAGACAGACCCCTTGTATCAATAGTTTTAAAAGATGAAAACCTAGACCTAGCAAATGGCAAACACAGCAGAAGTGATAGAGTTCTTAAGACTATCTTCAAGTTCATTTCCTTCTTCCTCTCCAACAAAATAAGCAGCTGAACTAATTCCCTTCGAAAACATGAACTACGGAAAACCTCTGAAAGATTCTCATCAGTTCGGTCTCTCAAGAAGGCCGCTTTGTTCTTCATTCACCCACCACACCTCTGGCTTAAACTATAAGTCACTATGTCTTTGCAAAATTAAGTGATAAATGACAAATTAACCAAGAGCCCTGCATCTCAACAGGCACATCACCTAATTAATGGTTATTATCCCAACATGGCACAATGAAAGAGAGGAGAAAGAGGAAGAATGGAACCACTGGAACTTTGCTAAGTATGTATACAAGAGAAATCATAGAAAAATAGCTTAATGTTATACTCTATAATCCTTTTAGTAAGTCTATTCATAGCTCCTATTAAAAAACAAATAGTACTTTCAAACCTTGGAATAAGAAAATAAGGGCTTAATGTAGTGCACGACTTTAATCCCAGTATTAGAGAGGCAGAGACAAGTGGATATTTAGGCCATCTTGGTCTATGCAGTAAGGGCCTGTATTTTAAAAAAAAAAAAAAAAGGAGGGAGGGAAGAAGGGAGGGAGGGCATATACATATATGCAGATATACATTCATAGACATAAAAGTAAATAAATCTAAAGAAATAAATTTTAAGAAACAACTGAGTTTTAACTTGAAACACTGTGACAAATCTGCCCACAAATTCTTCCTTTATTAAAACATTAGCAAATGAGACTCATTTATAAATAGCTACCTCAATAACAGGGGTTTCAGCAATGGCAGTGAGAGTAACCCTGCTTCCCAGAGCTTCTGCTTGTACTATTGTGTCAGCATCTGCTGAAAATGACCAAGAAGCAACACTGAACGTACATCTGAAAATGCCAGAATTTGTGGGGATAAAAAGAATTTTTATCTCTTCTGTGGCATGAGGTCTTATTACAACTTTATTCTTGAAAACTAAACAGGCTTGTGTTGAAAGATCCACCTGTAAATAGAGCAAGGAAATATGTTAGAAATAGATTTACCTTTCGAGGTTAATCATCTTGTTTAAGATTTTTTTTCAGTCAAACTATAAAAATCTAACCTTCATTACATGTTAAAGAAAACCTCTTGCAACTCATTAATTGAAAGGTATAATCAGTCCAAAAGCAAAAAGTTTTTTGACAGCTGGTAAGGACTTATTGGTAAAAGGTAATTAATACAAACTTAATAACTTGAGTTTGTCCCTGGAACTCACATGGTAAAAGAGAACACCAATGCCAACAAGTTGACCTTTGACCTCCACACCTGTACTATGGTATGCATAAACCCACCTGAATCTGTAAGTGAAAACTAATCCATTCTTACTATGTACGTACAAACTATATCCACTCCTAGTAGATTTTAAAGTGAACATATCTGCCTGTACCTTTACTCTTCTAAAAAGAACACTCAACACAGAAGTAATTCTCAGCTCCAGAAGCCTGTCTAGGATATGACTTCTATTTCTACATGCTATGTCAAATCTCACCTTCCATCTACAATCCTTTCTGCCAGTTATTTTATTTTATCTCATTAAATGATCTGGTAACGGATGAGAAAGTAAGGGAAGTAAGAGACAGAATGCAGAAGTGATAGTTAAAGTTGTCAACTACAAATCTCCCTAGCAGGTGAACCTCTGGATGTGCCGGAGGAGACTGACTTCGTGTCTGGGATCTTGAACTACACGCGGAAAGAGAGTTGAGCAGCAGTATGCATTCAATGGTCTTTGCTTGCGGATTATGAACACGATGCAGCTGCTTCAAGCTCCAACTGCCCCGCTGAACTGCTGCCATGATAGACCACACCCTTGGACCGTGAACCAAAATAAACCCTTTCTCTACTAAGCTGTTCTAATCAAGAGTATTTTACCACACAACAGGAAAAGAAATTAAGACAGAGACGATATTATTTTACCAGGTAGATAAGGGTAGTGAGAAAAAAAGGGAGTTGGCTGGTGAACAGCAGTAACAAAGCCTAGACATGTCACAGCAGGACTTACTGACCCTGTTCCCACCTTCCCTACTCACAACTTAGATATCAGACTGAAGAAAGATTTATAATCTCTTAATAGCAGCTGGAGTTGGTTATTGTGAGATCCTTGCTAGACACTAAAGCTATTGTTTCCATGGACTTCAAAAGATCATATAAGAAAATTAACAGATAGACTAACAATATCCCTCCAACCAAATGAAGATTAGGCCCAAATAAGTGCCTTAGTTCTTATCTTTCCTTTCTTGATACATTACAGTAGTTTATATTCAATAGTCCTCTATTGAACTCAAAGCACCCAGGGATTAAAATAATAGTGCTAGGCAAATTAACATGGCTTTATAAATAAGAAATAATAATTGATAAGTATTAAAACTGAAGAAAAATATAAAATATATTTAGATGTCTTACAATGTAAATGCTGTTACAACAAGGGGCTTAAAAAAGACTGATTCAAAATTCTTCATTTGGGTTCATTCAAGTCCTATGTGAGCAACAAAAATTTAAGAAAAAGAAGCTGGGCATAATAACATCTGCATATTAATCCCAGCACTTTGGAGGTAGAAAGAAGGGGATGGAAAGTTTAAAGTCATCCTTGGGAACTTAGCAAGTCTGACCTAGCCTCGAGACAAACAAACAAAATGAATTAACTGCAGCTCACGTGTCTGCTATATGCAATGGCACTTACTCACTATTTATAAACAGGAAATAAAAGAATCGCATTTGTATTTCTATGTATGTTAGAGAGACGGGAGCAGCACAGATACAAGCAAGGGAGTGAAAAGGTCAGGTATGGTGGCATACATGTATTAATTATCCTAGAACTCAGAAGGCAAACACTAGAGGATGACCACAAAAAAATCATGGGCAGTCTGATATACACAGCAAGCTGCAGGCCAGGAGGGCTACATAGGTAGTCTATTTAAAATAATAAGAAACAAAAATAAAAATCAGGCCAGTTGCCGGGCGGTGGTGGCGCACGCCTTTGATCCCAGCACTTGGGAGGCAGAGGAAGGCGGATTTCTGAGTTCGAGGTCAGCCTGGTCTACAGAGTGAGTTCCAGGACAGCCAGGGCTACACAGAGAAACCCTGTCTCGAAAAACCAAAAAAAAAAAGGGCCAGTAAGATGATTCTGTGGGTAGAGGCACTTGAACTCAAGATGTGGCCGCCCATGTAATACATAGCAGCATGACTGTTAGCAGGGAATAACCACTTTCAGACTGAAGCTGAGACCCACATAATAAAAGGAAATTCACACCAGGTACTGTAAACCAGATAAACTCATTATGAGGGAGGCCCTAAGTCCTCCTGGGAGAACTCACCACTACTGTTTAGCTTAGCTAAGCATGGTACCAAACTACATGCTAAATATTCAGGTTTAAACCCAGAGACAAATGTTATCTTCGGCCTTGCTCGGGGAAACTATTCTTTGCAGAGAACAGTGATGAATGCAAAGATTTATGGCTGCTCAAAGTGCTCAGAATAAAAGATAGCTGAGTTCTCAGCCCGAAACAGGAAGGACATTTATACCAATCCCTCTAAGATTAGGAGAATGTTATAAAAGAGGGAGCAGAAGCCGGGCGGTGGTGGCGCACGCCTTTAATCCCAGCACTTGGGAGGCAGAGGCAGGCGGATTTCTGAGTTCGAGGCCAGCCTGGTCTACAAAGTGAGTTCCAGGACAGCCAGGGCTACACAGAGAAACCCTGTCTCGAAAAAACCAAAAAAAAAAAAGAGGGAGCAGAAAAAAATGTAACCAGTGGAAGAAAGGCTGAAAACTACTATGTTCTAGGCATGCTGCTGCAGACCTGACCTCACAGCAGCTGCCGGTTGCCTGAACTGGGCCTGCACAAGACTGGCCTATCAAGGCCAATCATGAATTGGGGAGGTCTTCATGGGCTCCTCCTTTCCCTGCTGAACTATTATTGGCTAGCCATAGATTCATTGTTTTTAGCTGTATACTTAACCATGAGCTCTACACATATCAATGGATAGTTCCAAACCTGAGGTCACACCCATTCAGCTAACACAAGTGAAGCACACACTGTCCTAGTCAGGGTTTTTATTCCTTCACAAAACATCATGGCCAACAAGCAAATTGGGGAGGAAAGGGTTTATTCAGCTTATACTTCCTCATTGCTGTTCATCACCAAAGGAAGTCAGGACTGGAACTCAAGCAGGTCAGGAAGCAGGAGCTGATGCAGAGACCATGGAGGGATGTTTCTCACAGGCTTGCTTCCCCTGGCTTGCTCAGCCTGCTTTCTTATAGAACCCAAGACTACCAGCCCAGGGATGGCACCACCCACAATGGGCCCTCCCCTCTTGATCACTAATTGAGAAAATGCCCCACAGCTGGATCTCATGGAGGCACTACCCAAACTGACGCTTTCTCTGTGATAACTCCAGCTGTGTCAAGTTGACACACAAAACCAGTCAGTACACACACAAAACAAAAATGAATATAGAAAAGGGACTTACAAGGGGAAAGAGAATGACAGGTGAGAGGAAGAGGAGAGAGGGAAGGCAGGCAGTGATCAGGGTGGGTCATACACATGTAGAATCATGTATCAAAGAATAGTCTAATACTCAAAAGAGAAACTTTCAAAAGTAGAGTGAGAGAGATGTCTCGTGGCTAAGAACACTCTCACAGCAGACTTGAGTTCAGGTCCCAGCACCCACATAACTGCTCAAAGCTGTCTACTACTCCAGGTCCAAGGATCTGACACCTTCTTCTATCCTCTATGGGCACTGCACAGTTTTGGTGCACAGACAGACTGATAGACAAAGCACTCATATGCATAAAAATAAATAAACCTTAAAAAAAAACTTTCAAAAGAAAAATTTAATCGCTTAGAAAAGGGAGAAAACAGAGGTGGCTCTAGCAGTAGTTAGGGAGGGGGAAGGGGCCACAATACACAGTCTGTGTGCACGGCGTCACCAAAGGTCAAAAGGACTCCGCTATTTTCCAAGGAGAGTAAGAGAAGTCAAGCACACCATTAAAGTATGGAGAGAGAATTTCTTATAAGCAACACCTGTCAATAAAAAAGCCGATGGCCAATGAGCTGAGACAAGAAACAGGAAGTAGGGCACAGGCAGGAAAAGAGAGGCTTCTGGGAAAGGGTGAGAGAATAAAAGGAGATGGAAGTGAACCTGCAGGGGACTGAACTCAGGATAGATGAGAGATTGAGGGGAGTAGCGGGTCAGGACTGAAGGAGTGGTAACTAACTATGCAAAAGACTTAGAATAGTTTAAATGGGATAAATAAGTTATGAGCTAGTCAGAGAATGAGCCAAAGCTATAGCCTAGGCATTTAATAATAAATAATTAGTCTCAGATTTGTCATTATGGGAGCAGGAACTGGGAGGAAAATGGATTAACTTTTTTTTAACCAAAGCACAACAGTGGAGCCCAATAAGAAGACGCAGGAAACTTACCTTCTCACCGTTCACACAAATACTGAGAACTCTGATGCTGACTTGTAGCCAATGGTCAGTTGGGTTGAGGACACTAAGGAGGGTCTGTGAAGCAATACCTACACAGCAAGCATGAGGAAACCTCAGTTCCTCAGGTACTCTGGCATTCCCTGCATAAGAGTAAACCAAAATGCAAGTTACCCTAAATATCTGACTAAAAGCACCAATGGTTAAAAGGAAACGATTACATAGGATTGCCTGATTATACCCGAGAGCTATAGAATAACTGCCCCAAGTGTAAGAATCCTTGGCATAAAAGGAATCAGTGGAAGCTACTAACAACTTCTATGTCTTGTGTATAGTTCTGGGAAAAGCAAGGCAACACAAGTAAAACTAACCAAATGCAGCGAATTTACAGAGACAGATCTTTATTGCTGCCATTAGGCTCTTTTTCCCTCCCAAGTTATAAGCAATTGACAGGTGAAGAGAAGCTCCCAAGGCTCTGCTTCCAGGTGTGCCTGGCTACAGCGTCTTCACAGCACTGTCTTAGCCCTGTCCCTATCCTCTCACTCAGGTGGACTATATGGACAATCCCCAGCTGCACAGAGCCAATGTCTGTCATCAGAGAGGAGGATGTGGATGAGAGCAGAGTCCTGCTCCTCACTACCATCGTGTCACCCTCATGAAGAACCGGTGGAAGGTAACTCATTCTGGGAAATGGTCCTAAAGAGGACATTTCCTTTTTCTTTTTTTTTTTTGGTTTTTTCGAGACAGGGTTTCTCTGTGTAGCCCTGGCTGTCCTGGAACTCACTTTGTAGACCAGGCTGGCCTCGAACTCAGAAATAAGAGGACATTTCCTAATTAGGAGAATGGCAAAATCCAGTATAGAGGGAAAAAAACATTGGGATCTAGGAAACTACCAGCATATAATTTACTGCTGTTCTAAGCCAACTTCAGTAACCCCTTCATAGAAACATTCTGAAGCTCTCAATATAAGCCAAAGGAAGAGTTTATAACAAATAACCCAGGGGCTGGAGAGATGGTTCAGTGGTTAAGAGCACCGACTACTCTTCCAAAGGTCCTGAGTTCAAATCCCAGCAACCACATGGTGGCTCACAACCATCCGTAATAAGACCTGACATACTCTTCTGGAGTGTCTGAAGACAGCTACAGTGTACTCACATATAATAAATAAATCCTTGAGAGAGAGAGAGAGAGAGAGAGAGAGAGAGAGAGAGAGAAAGCAGGCCCAAAATAAACTGTGTGATGCATGCCTATAATCCCATCACTTGAGAGGTGGAGACACGAAGATCAAAAGCTCAAGGTCATTTTCTCTACATAGTAAGTGTGAGGCCAATCTGATATACAGTGTTTTTAAAAAGGAAAAAATAAATAACTAAAGGGAGGGGGCTGAAGAGCTGGCTCAGCAGTTAAGAGAACTTGCTGCTCAATAATGAGAACCTAAGTTCAAATCCCAGCACCCATATCAGGCAGCTCACAACCACTTGCAACTCCAGCTCTAAGAGAGCCAATATCCTCTTTTAGCCTCTGTGGGCACTTGCACATGTATGTATGTACATACACTCATAAAGACACACATACATAAATAAATCTTAAAGATAAAAAAATTAAAGAAATTAATTCCAACCAACATTTCTTTCAAACAAACTAGCTTTGTGGACCCATTTAAAAAATTCAACTTTTAGTCAGTAACAACAAGCAATACTGGAGAAGAAAACACATCTTACCAAATGCAGACATCATCCATGAGTCCCTTGGTTCAGTTTCACAGTTTGTACCAACAGACTGCACAGGAAATGGCAAGTTCTGGTGTACAGCAGTAGAACATAGGTTATAAAGAGAAGAGGAAGCCATCAATCCAGAGGCAAGATTCGGTCCTAAATACACCCCAGAAGCCACATGCTCTGGTGCAACAGGAGGATAAGGAGAATACCCTGAAATTCCACAGACCTGCACACCTGCATGGCACTGTGACAAGATGGCATTCCCAGATGAAGAGACTGGCCCCAAATACTGTGGGGCCCCAGGAGCTGTGTATAGAGAATGTCCAGTCCAGAGGGCAGGACACACAGCAGGTTGGTTCTGCATCTTAGCAACAGAAGCGTGAGCTGAAATGTGGGGTGCAGGATTATGCTGGTTTCCAGAGGTGCCCAGATTAGGAATCTGGCTGCTAGATTCACTGCTGGCAGTTGACAGACAAGTAGCTGTTAATCTCTGACCTTGATCCACAGTCTTCTGGCTCAATACAGGAAGGTTTGGTATGGCTGGCCCAGACTGGTGGTTTAGACCTGGCTTGTTCAGGAGAGTTTGGCCAATCAGATCCTGCTCACTGGAGCTAGATGTTGAATCCATCTTACCAGTTTCCAAGGGTTCCCCACTTTTGGAAGAAATTTGAGTGGATGTAAAGTTAGATTCTCCATCTTCAAATCCATTCCTCAGAGAAGAAGTTTCTGTCATGTTTCCTAAACCAGACTTACTCTTGATAACACATGGCACTGATATTTTTTCTGCATTCTGATCCGGAATTTTGTGTCTTAGTTTGTCCATAGCTTGTTCCTCTGGTGGAATAGGACTGGCTCGAACAATTGTGGTACTCAGCTCACTGGTGAGATCACTCTGAATGTGACAAATTTTGTTCCTTTAACAATCCATAAATTAAACAAAATATAACAGATTCAAACAATGCTGGTATAAATCTCAATAGGAAATCTACATGATTTCCTGAAATACAGAGGGCACAAAGAAAAATATCTGCAAGTAGAAAATGCAGGCTTACACAAGTAAACTGCATCGATTGTTTTATAAAAAGTCTTACAGCAGGAAGGAAATAAAAGGTACACACCAATTATATCTAAAACATAAAGAACCAAAGTCGTCTAACGTTTTTCAGATTAGGGATTCTCTGTTAAGTTTATAAAATAATATAACTTAGCAAATAAAGAGTAAGGGGCAGACAAGCTACCGAACAATATGGATGGGGGTTGGGATGAGTACCAAGCCAGCGCCCAAGTCCTCCCAGACCCATCATCTGTTTACACTGTAAATACGCTTCAAGAGTTAAAGATGCCAGGCAGTGGTGGCGCACGCCTTTAATCCCAGTACTTGAGAGGCAAAGGCAGGTGGATTTCTGAGTTCGAGGCCAGCCTGGTCTACAGAGTGAGTTCCAGGACAGCCAGGAATATACAGAGAAACCCTGTCTTGAAAAAAATTTAAAAAAAAAAATTAAAGATACTAATTTTTGCAAATACTAAGCCTTTTCTTATTTGTAAACTACAGAAAGGTTATTTTTTTATTATTTCCTTATAATATACAACCTGAGGAATAAGAGCTATAGATCTGCAAGGTGAACAGTCTAAAACTAACCCCCAGGTGCACATCTAACTCTCACTTATTATTTTTGGTTGCATTGGAAGTTACTCTCAAGCCAAAGCTTTAAAAACAAAGATATAAAGAGAGACCAGATTATTGGTCAATTGCTAATAGTAACAAAAAAAAATGTTCTCATGGGTTAAATTACTAAGTGATAAGCACTGACTTCATACCACAAGCCTTCACAAAGATGAAGAAAATAGGATTAGAGAGGGCTAGTTAATCCAAGAAAGTAGCAGAGAGGCCCCACCATTCAGCAGTTAAACACTGTCCTGAGAAAAGAGACTCGGGACAGGGGACAGGAATGGATTATTTTAAACTAAAGATATATATCAAAAGCTTATGGAACCCCAATGCTTTGTAAGCTAATTAAAAAGGTAAGTTTATTTTAAAAGGAGTTTGAGTGGCGGTACCCTGGATGGGCAAACAATGCTTCCTCTAGAAGCACTGGGTTTGAAAATTCCAGTGCCAGGTTAGAGTACCTTCCTATGGTCAGGGAGATCCTAAAGATTCCCAAAACAACACGGCTACTGCCACTGCTTTGGCTGCTAAACATAATTAGACGATAAGAACTTATTACTGAAGACAACACACTTTGGAGGCAGAGCATAGGGAAATCAAGCTAGACCTGACCAGAAACTTCCTCCCTGTTGGCTAGCCTTCACATTGAAAGATGTTATGCTAATCACAGGAGAAAAGTCATCAATGGGCTTACACAATGGAGATCCTATCTGCTACAATACTGATCTGCCAAGACAGAAGAACTCATTGGGGCAATTGTGGCCTAACGGTTATTGGGGTAACGAAATGCTTTTTAACTGAATTTGAGGGCTGCTCCAAGGGAAGGAAGTCATACCTGATATTGAAATCCTGGTCAAAAGCCCATGGCTAGGGAGGTCACAGACCCAAAGGGAACTACTAGTGTTTTGCTAAAAGGACATGTTGTCAAAGAGCCTCCTAAATATTTATGTTTATACCTGTGGATCAATGCTGCTCTCAACCTTGGTCAAAGATACTTCTTTTGAAGTGGGTAGGAGCGAATATAGAGAAATAAGTACAAATACACACATTAATTCACTTTAAAGATACAGAACAACAACAACACAGAAGTTAAACAGACCAGAATTCCAGTCTGAGTCAAGCATCACAAATACTTCAGGTCTCAAAGTCTTATTAAAGAAACAGTCCAAGTGCCACCCACCTTGTGGTCCTCTGAGCTTTCAGCAGCAGCTGTGACAGGAAAGGTATATTCCTGTTCAGACACATAAGTCAGCCTGCTCATGTCAGCATGGGAGCATGCCAGCTGAGACAACTCACTCTCTAAGTGGGGCCTCTGGTGATAAGCTGAATCAAGAGATTCCAGAACACATCTGAAAGAAAAATACAAGCATGGTGTTAGATTTTGTATAAGCAAATGACCACTCCTGTCTATCTATAAGCTTGAGGAAACTCAACCACAAACTTACTATCTTTAATTAAAATGATCAGTTATATTCTTACTATTGACCTACCTGGTAAGAAACCATTAAAGAAAAGGTTGTCTCATTTTCAATAGTAAATACCACATACAGACATGTAGCAATTATTCATTCAATAAAAAATTATTGAGTACCTGACAAACAGCAGTTAATAAAAAATAATTTATTTAATTTAATAAAAAAATTTATTTAAAAAAAAATCCCTATCCTCAAAGAGTAAAACCAACACAGAAAATGGCATAGGTAAGGCAATAAAATGTAAAAACAGTAAAGTGAACTACTTTTGTCTGAACAAGTAAGCAACACCTAGAAAAAACTCCTTGACTCAGATATTCTGTACTTTACTTGAGGAATTCATCCAGAAGAAAAAAACAATTAATGATAAATATAGAACACTTCATAAAAGGTATCTTTTTGATACTAAAGTAGAAAGTTCAAATGCCATGCAAGATGAACGGAGGCATGGCACAAGCATGCAACAAAACACCCTTAACCACCAAAAACCATGCTGTGAGGCCTGAGGATATAGCTCAATGGCAGAATGCTTGTTCTCATTGCTAACATATAACAAAAACAAAAACTCTAAACCATGGTGCTGAATACTGTGCTCTGGATCAGAAAGATATAACATATTAAGTTAAAAAAAATCCAATGGATGAAGGCTAAGGATGTGGCACATTGGCAGATCAGGTTAAAAAAAACAAAACAAACAAAAAAAAAAACCTAGGTATCAATTACTAGGACCAATACAAAAAAATAAAAAAGCAAAATAATAAAACAGCATTTGTTATGAAACCCACATCTATTTAACACACACAGGCATGCATACAAGCGCGCACACACACACACACACACACACACACACACACACACACACACACACATATTGGTGTTGCTTCTAGCTTATTCTGTTCTTCATCAGGCACAACAGAGCCTCCAGCTCAGATCTGGGAAGAAAAGAAGAAAGCTGAACAACCACAGCCGCGGGGCGGGGCGGGGCGGGGCGGGGCGGGGGGGGGGGATGGTGCTCAGATGGCTCAGCAAGTAAAGGTGCTTGCTGCCAAACCCAATGGCCTGAGTTTGATTCCCCCAGGACTCACATGGTAGAAAACCAACTTCTACAGATTGTCCTCTGACCCCTACATACACACTGAGGCATACGCACCTTCATGAATGTAAGTACAATCACCACATACCCACAAAGAAGTGTAATTTTAAAATTTTAAAATTTATTCTACAAATGTATCATATCATGAGAATTCCCTCCTAAGGGCAGAAGGAAATGAAGCAAGAAAATATTTTTCAGAAATAATGCCTGAATTCACATGGGAAAAAAAAAAGACAGCTTGAGAAAGTTAGAAGATAGCTTTGAAATTTTAGTAACTACTCAAATTTGCTCATTTATTAGTATCCTTCAAAAGAGAAAATATTTGATCAATCTCTTATGAAGCCACAAAAGAGAACATTTAAAAATTAAAGGAAGATTTTTCATCTCAATGTTATTAAAACAGCAAGACATGGCACTGGAAAGATGGCCCAAAGGTTAAGAGCACTGGTTGTTCTTGCAGCCAGTGGATTCAATTCCCAGCACCCACATGGCAGCTCACAAATGCCTAGAACTCCACAGGGTATCTGACAACTTCTGGTCTCCTCAGTCACCAGGCACACACATGGTAGTACACTTACATACATGTGATCAAAATACTCATACACATGAAGTAAAATAATCTTTAAAAGATAGTAAAACACTTGAGCTGGACATGATGGCAGACACCTTTAATCCCAGCACTCGGGAGGCAGAGGTGGACAGATCTCTTTGAGTCAGAGGCCAGACTGGTCCTCAGAGGAAGTTCTAGGACAGCCAGGGCACAGAGAAACCTTGTCTCAGAAAAACAAATAAAAAACAAAAATAAGATAGTAAAACACAAATGATTCACTAAACAATACTAGAAAAATTGAATAAACCATGAAAGTCCCTGTTCTAGTTAGAATTAAACTGTCAACTTGACACAGTCTAGAATCACCTAAAAAAAGTCTTAATTATGGTATGTGGGCATGTCTGTGAGGAACTGCCTTCACTGTCCCTAGGCATAGACTGTATAACAAGCCTAGCTAAGCGTGACTGTTGCAGTCAGAGACTTAGGTAGCAAGCAGCACTCACAGGTTCCTGCCCTGAGTTACTGCCCTGACTTCCCTCAGAGATGGACTGTAACCTGGCAGTGCAAAGTGGAATAAACTTTTTCCTCTCTGGGAAAATGGCTCAGTGGGTAAAGTGCAATCATAAGGAACTGAGTTTGATCCCCAGCACCCATGTAAAGAAATACAACAGCAATGAAAACAAACAACCCATCAGGTGTGATAGTGTGTGTCAACAGTGCTAGTATGGGGAATGGACAGGAGGAACCCAAGGAGCCTGCTGCCCAAAGCTTAGTGGCTTCAATAGACAAACGGAGCTGTAGGCTCTATCAAAGACCCTTTCTCAGTATAAACTCAGGTGGGGAAACAACTGAAGTTAAGAAATTCAAAGTATTTTAGGTACTACCTTTAATAAATGAACCTAAAAATGGGAGATTTTTCTTTTTGATTTTTTTATAATTTAATTTTACAATACATAGCATAAATTTTTTAAATTAATAAGTAGGGGTTGACCTGATTAAACACATTATATTCCTATATGAAATTCTCAAATAATAGAAATAAATAAATAAAAATAAGGTTGAGGCAAGCACTTACCCTGAGAAGTTTCCAGAAATTTCACTGGGAGAAGAATGACTGAGTGGTGATGTAGATAGTCTAATGCTCTCCTCATTTTGAAAGCCAGATCTATCACTCTCAGGAGAAGCAGTTTTCAAATCTATGAGAAAGGTGTATTCTCCAATAAGAACAGAAAACACCACCAAACAACAATCCCGCTCATCTGCAATGAGATCAGCCACTATACTTACCAACACTTTTACGTAAGACTGCATGACCATCTTCAAAGGTGACATGCTTGTCACTGCTGCTTGTCTCACTGACACACTCTTTCTTCCTTCCGTGCTCTCGGTTATCTTGTATTTCTTCACACTGTTCTACAATGCTAAAGAAAAGTACTCTGGGGTTCCTTAGTGATGAGTCACTCCTGGATGCTGCAATGGAAACTGAGGCAGCTTTCTCACTGTTCGGCATATCCAGTAATTCGTCAACAGAGCGTGGCATCCTCCACATGGCTGTGTTTCTAGACTCTCTCTTGTTTGTGAGAACTGACTCTGAAGAGGTTACTATTCTCATTGATTCTTGAGTATCACTCTTTATATTTTCACCACAGAAAATAGCTGCTTTACCTTCTTCTGCTTCCCTTGTTTTAGTAGCACAAACGTTCACCATACTCATGTCTTGAACAGTCTGCTGTTCGGGCAAACGTAAATCCCACATGTCAGATGTGCCTGCTCTTGAAAAGGGCTCTCGTGCACCTTCACAGCTACTAAGTTCTGTTTTTGTAAGGTATTTCTCCATATCAAATGCATTGGACCTGTTACTTTTTTCTAAATCATTAAGTAAAAAATGAGAGATGACCGAACAGTCCTCTTGTGTCTCGTCGCCCTGAGAAGTCTGGCCTCTTTCTTTATTTGTAAGTGCCTTCATCATGGCAACAAGCTGGGCAGGATCAGTACTCACTGACACATCTGCAATGGCTGAAGTAATGGTGCTTATTCTAAGGACAGAATCTTCACCACCAGACAGTGTGTTTTTATATTCCTGAAGCTTGTTATTTCTGCAGAAAGTATCCTAGAAGTAAGAAACTTTTATTAAATTAACTCACTCCACATACAAGGGCATGTACAGAGCAGTTTAATCTTTAGTGTACTCAGTTACACAATGAACTCAAGGCCAATCTGGGCTACATGAGAAACTGTCTCAAACAAACAAGCAAACAGGAAAGAAGGAAGAATGGGAGGGAGAGAGAAAGGGGGAGAGGGAGGGAAGAAAGAAGGATGTACAAAGTGGGAGGAAGAAAGTTAGTTTTATTAAACATTTAATCAGGAGACAGGCTATAATTTCTTGGATAACTGCTGATATAATATAGAAAAAAATATGAAATTAATAGAAAAAAACAAACTCATATAACATACAATCCAAAAGAATACCAATAATAAAGCAAACTCAGAGGAAACAGGCAACAGATAGAAAGGATTCAAACAGATTCATGGACTAACTAGTACTCCACTAAAGAAAAGTACAAAGACTGTGAAACTGATTTTTTTTTTAATCTTTTTCTCTGTTCTTAAATGAAAAACATTCAAAATAAGAACAAGGGAAAATTAAAAGTAAAGGGCTGGCAAAATGGCTCAGTGGGTAAAGACAGTTGCCTCTAAGCCTGAAGACTTAAATTTAATATCTGGAGACTCACATGGCACATGGCAGGAGAGAATTCACTCCTGAAAGCTGTCCTCTGACCTTTACACACAGTCTCTGATAAACATTCATATGAACATAAATAAACAAATATTATGTTTGACTATAAATAAATTGTGGGTAAAACACAGCATGACAACCCTAAGAGGAAAAGCTTGTATTACATAGTTGATAGCAACCTTAGGAATAAAAAAAACAACAGGAACAGAGGGAGATGCGTAGAATGGTAAAGAGTTGACTAGGCAGACAATTTTGATTTGTATGAACCTAAACTAGAGCCTCAAGAACTTTAAAGTAAAAACTGACTGAAAATGAAAACCAGATAAACATATAGTCATAGTGGATGATGTCAAAGCCTAAATAACTGATGGAATAGCACAATACTTTTAAGATGCAATCAACTATCATTCTTATTTAGCATTAATGAAACGAAGAAGGCAACAGTTATAGAACAGGTATCTCCAAGTGAACAAAATGCATTTTCAAAGACTAAACAAATACAGATGTACTGAAGATGTCTTAATAAAATAAATGACTAAGAGCAAAAATCTTGAACACACTTGTTGCAACATAAAACCAATTACATTAAAATCTGGAAAACTGGACTGGAAAGACGGCTCAGTGGATAAGAGCATCAACTATCTGACAAAACACCTGAGTTCACTTAACACAGACATGTCAATTGGTTCACAACTGCTCAGAACTCCAAAGTCCAGGGGGGTAGGCATCCACAAACATTACGTCCAGACCCTACTCTCAACATACATATAATTTAAAAATATATACATATAATTTAAAAAATAATTTAAAATAGTAAAATTAAAATTAAAAATCCAGAATATCTTATAAATGCTTAAAAACCTAAGTAAGGTTTTTCAAAATACACTGAACAGGGATGGGGATATCAATCAGTAGAAGAATACTTGCCTAAGAATATGTGGAGCCTGGGGTTCAATTCTCAGCACAGCCAAAATGAGAAGGAGGAAGGGAAGGAGAGAGGAGAGAGAAAAGCTTTGACACAAGTAGATTGAGAAGGATGAATAAAGGAAACTGAATAATGAAAATATGATGTATTAAAACACGGAATGAAAGACGAAACACAGGATGCAGCAAAAGTTGTGATCTCAGAAAATTCATCCCACTAGATAAACGTCCATATTAGGAAAATATTAGGAAAAGACAGAAATAATTCAATAAAAACCAATCATTCATCTCAAAAAGTTAGGGGAGAAAAGAGGAGTTCAAAGCCAGTCTAAGCTACATAACAAGAACTTTTTCTAAAAACAAAATTAATAATAAAAATAATGACAGGATAGTTGGCACACACCTTTAATCCCTGTAGTAGGGAGGCTGAGATAGATCTTGATGAGTTCAAGACCAGCCTGGTTCACATACTGAGGTTCTAGAATAGCCAGGGCTACATAGTGAAACCAGAGGAAGGAAGAAAAATACTAAAATGTTCAACAATTTAGAAAAAAAAACAAAAAACAAAGGAAAATTTGCCCAATCATAAAATGTAGAGGAAAACTACAATGATTATAAAATACTCATGGGTTAGAAAATTCAGTATTATAGAGATATGAATTTTACTGTTTACTATAGATTAAATTAATCTCATTAAAAGCACATGGTTGCCAGGCAGTGGCATGCACACCTTTAATCCCAGCACTTGGGAGGCAGAGGCAGGCAGATTTCTGAATCTGAGGTCAGCCTGGTCTACAGAGTGAGTTCCAAGACAGCCAGGGCTATACAGAAACCCTGTCTCAAAAAACCAAAAAAAAAAAAAAAACCAAACAAAGCACATGGTTGTTGGTGGGTTAGTTCTTTAGTATATTGAAACTGTATGAAAAATCCCAACTCAACTCTTCATAGAGTTAGAAAGAGCAATTCTCAAATTCATCTGGAATAACAAAAAACCCAGGATATCTAAAACTATTCTCAAGAGTAAAAGAACTTCTGGGGGAATCAATATCCCGGACCTCAAGCAGTACTACAGAGCAACAGTGTTAAAAACTGCATGGTATTGGTACAGTGACAGGCAGGTAGATCAATGGAACAGAACTGAAGACCCAGAAAGGAACACACACACCTATGGTCACTAGATCTTTGACAAAGGAGCTACAACCATCCAGTGGAAAAAAGATAGCCTTTTCAACAAATGGTGCTGGTTCAACTGGAGGTCAGCATGCAGAAGAATGCAAATCAATTCATTCTTATCTCCTTGTACAAAGCTCAAGTCCAAGTGGATCAAGGACCTCCACATAAAACCAGAAACACTGAAACTAATAGAAAAGAAACGGGAAGAGCCTTGAGCACATGGGCACAGGGGAAAATTTCCTGAACAGAAAACCAATAGCTTATGCTCTAAGATCAAGAATTGACAAATGGGACCTCATAAAATTACAAAGTTTCTGTAAGTCAAAGAACACTGTCAATCAGACAAAAACGCAACCAACAAATTGGGAAAAGATCTTTACTAACCCTACATCCGATAGAGGACTAATATCCAAGATATACAAAGAACTCAAGAAGTTAGACTCCAGAGAGCCAAATGTTGAACCCTATTAAAAAATGAGGTACAGAGTCAAACAAAGAATTTTCACCTGAGGAATATCGAATAGCTGAGAAGCACCTAAAGAAAGATTCAGCATCCTTAGTCATCAGAGAAATGCAAATCAAAACAACCCTGAGATTTCACCTCACACCAGTCAGAATGGCTAAGATCAAAAACTCAGGAGAAAAAAGGTGCTGGTGAGGGTGTGGAGAAAGAGGAACACTTCTCCACTGCTGGTGGGATTGCAAGCTGGTACAACCACTCTGGAAATCAGTCTGGCAGTTCCTCAGAAAACTGGGCATGATACTACCGGAGGACCCCGCTATACCACTCCTGGGCATATACCCAGAGGATTCCCCAGCATGTAATAAGGACACATGCTCCACTATGTCCATAGCAGCCCTATTTATAATAGCCAGAAGCTGGAAAGAGCCCAGATGTCCCTCAACAGAGGAATGGATACAGAAAATGTGGTATATTTACACTACTCAGCTATTAAAAACAATGAATTCACGAAATTCTTAGGTAAGTGGGTGGAACTGGAGAATGTCATCCTGAGTAAGGTGACTCAATCACAAAAGAACACACAAGTTATGCACTCACTGATAAGCAGTTATTAGCCCAGAAGCTCGAAATACCCAAGACACAATTTCACCTATCAAATGATGCCCAAGAAGAAGGAAGGAGAGGCCCCTGGTCCTGGAAAGGCTCAATGCAGCAGTGTAGGAGAATACCAGGACAGGGAAGCGGGAAGACGTTGATTGGGGAACAGGGGGAGGGAAGAGGGCTCCTGGGAATTTCGGGGAGGGGGAATCCAGGAAAGGGGAAATCATTTGAAATGTAAATAAGGAATATATCTAATTAAAAAAAACTGTATGAAAATGATTTTAGTAGATAACAAAGCAACAGTATTTACAAGTAATGTAACACAGACAAAAATGATTATCTTGGATATGTGATTTATTAAAAAGTCAACACATTGGTGAAATAGAGAAAGCATGAACTAATTAATAAACAATAGTAGATACTATTGAGTGAAAAGGCTGGAACTGGAGAGATGAGTCAGCAGTTAAGAGCACTGGCTACTCTTTCAGAAGATCAGGTTCAATTCCCAAAACCCACATGGCAGCTCACAACTATCTGTATCTCCAGTTCCAGGAAATCTGACACCCTCACACCAATGCTCATAAAATAAAATTAAAGAAGTAATTTAAAAATAAAAATTAGTGAAAAGGCTAATAAGCCAGGCAAGGTGGCTCCCATGTGACATCGTTGCATTAGGGAGGTTGAGACAGGATGACTTACAGAAGTTCAAGTCCAGCCTGGACAACATAGTTCATCCAAGTCTAAGTAGAGCTATACAGTGAGACCCTATCTTGAAGGAAAATTGGGGGATAAGTCACAGACTGGAAGAAAATAGGTAAAACTTTTGTGACTGGCCAAAGGATCCTACCAAAAGTTACAAAAAAAAAATCCAAGAAATGGAACTTCACAAAACAAACTACCTAAAAGCCAATAAAAGTATAAAACTACTTAATTTCATTAGCAATCAGAGTAATACAAATTAAAACAAAGAAGACCCACTACAGAGCTACTCAAATGGTTAGTAATACCACTCTGTGAGGAGAGGTCATATGTCAACACAAATTATTACAGACCACTGGGAGACAACTATATTGGTGTGGCTACTCCAAAAACTATGCCAAAGGAAACTCAGTGAAAGTTACAAACCTTATGTGTGAACCATCAGTTGCACTCCACAGAGACACACAGAGCACAGGGGTGGTAGAGTGGGTCAGACAACAAGGCAAAGGCATTAGGTTGTTTCAGCACATCAAACAGCCCAGACATTCACTAACACTCCGAACAGAACACAACACACGAAGAAAAATGACTGTCTATACATTCCTTTACTAAGTAAAACCTAAAGCAATCAGCCCAAGAAAGATAATGCATGCTGCATGTCTTTTATTACAAAGGTAAAAACAGGCAAGAATTATAGTATTATGATATTATAACTAGTATTACTAGTTATTACTAGTGCACTAGTAATAAGTACTGTTTAGAAGAATTTTTTTAAAAAGAATTCTATTTGTTTGTTTGTTGTTTGTTTTTTTGAGACAGGGTTTCTCTGTATAGCTCTGGCTGTCCTGGAACTCACTCTGTAGACGAAGTTGGCCTCAAACTCAGAAATCCGCCTGCCTCTGCCTCCCAAGAGCTAGGATTAAAGGCATGTGCCACCACTGCCCAGCAAAAGAATTCTAAATTATTGACAATATTTTCTATTTTTTTTTCATTCTTTTTTCTTTTCATGATTCTGGAGGTTAACACTGACAGTCTGTCTACTAGCCAAGTCAAGATGGACATCAGATGGGAAGAAACAAAGAGTGTATGTACATACCTCAGTGTTCTTTTTCTTGATCTGGGACACACAAACTGTGATAATGCATTCACTGTAAGTCTGTTTTATACATTCTTCTATATGTACATTATAAATTATTTTTTTAAATGTTTCTCATTTAAAGGACACTGTAATAAAACTGAAGCCAGAAAAATACAGGCATACATTTTTCATAGATGACCTTGGTCCGTCTTATTTAAAAACCATAGCGAGATAACCTAAGACGCCCTTTAGCTTGAGCTACCTCTGTCTGGCTTCTGCTAGCAGTAAGTGTCATGTCTTCATCCACCTGGGAATTTCTCTGCAGTTTTTCAGCCTCAAGTGTAACCGATCCGTCACTTAGCCGTACCTGGGACTGTTCATTCAAATCTCCTATAGGAAATAAACAATATTCAACTTAAAGGCATGTGTTATCCCTTGGAAATAATCTGATAAGAAAATACCAGTCAAAATGATTAAATGGCAATGGGGAAAAAAAAATCTTTGTACTGTAAACGTTAAGTTGTCCTCAGTAAGAATGTTTAAATGACAGACACTTGGACAAAGGACAGGCTCTGAAGGAAGTCTGCGGATTTTTATCTCCCCTAAATTATTTATATAAACTAATTTAATATATTTGGGCTTCAAAATTTGATTTCAAAATTATATACTTCTTCAGAATAACAAAAAATGAACTACACCCAGGCTTTTTATCCTTCATTGTGTATCAGAACACAGGCACATTCTGGGGGTGTAGAGATGGTTCAGTGGTTAAAAAGCCCTGGGAGTTCTTCCAGAGAACCTGGATTAAATCCTCAGCAACCACACAGCAGCTCCACAGGCACTAAGTAGGCATGAATATGGTGCACAGATACACAGATAGACAAAATACCAGATACATACAATAAAATAATTTTTAAAAAAAGATGGAGCACTGTTATTCAAGTTCATAATCATGCAGCAAAAGATATTGGATTAGGAAAAAGGGACAGTTCAATAACTTAGCTAACACAAAAAGTCTAACTTAAAATATTTTCTATTAGCTGAGAGTGGTAGGATCTCTGAGTGCAAGCCAGCCTGGTCTACAGAGTGAGTCCAGGTGAGTCAGAGATACACAGAGAAACCCTGTCTCGAAAAAGAAAAAAATTCTATACATATTGCAGGAATGTTATATGTAGTCTACTTTAAATTTCAAAGCATCTCTAATTTCTATTATTCTTTAACAGTAATAATAAAATAAGCCAAATTTAACTAGGTCATTTTAAATTATTCACATTTGCTATAGTAGTTTATACAAAAAGTTAGGTGGATTTTATCTCTCTTCTCTACTTTCAGTTGAAAGGGAAATGTGAAAATATAAAAAAAAAACAAATCTAAAACCCATGTGGAGATCTTTTAAAGCAATGTATACATCTTCACCCAGAGAATGTAATCACACAATTACAAGACAAAAGTTCCTTGAAGTCATTTAATCCACTACCTGAAGAGAAACCATGGTGAAGATGAGTTACTTCTTTTTCCAAATTACTTCTTGACACATCAGATTTTATTAAGGCAACAGGTTCTCTCTCCTCTGGTGATCTAATAAAATAGCCAAATGATGGCTGCAAAAATAATTAAACACAAATTAATTTTCCTTAATTTCCAACCACTTTGAAAAGCTCTACATGACTTTATCTACTACCACTAAAACATCCAAATGACTTCATTCTTGCCAATTAACTTCAGACAAAACCTGTTGTTTCTTCAGTCACAGCTATCATTTAATCTCTGTGACTGATGTTGTTAAGTAAGCCTTTCTAAAAAGTCAAAAACAGTCAGAAGGGGCACTTCGTCAGTCCTTCAATAACTGTGAAGAACACTCACTGTTTATTGGCATTGTTCTGAATAGGGGCTGGGAAAATGTTATAGAACTTAAATAATGCTCTATATCTTGCTCTATAAATTAATCTGAAGAAAACATGCCCTGAAAGCAAGCATACTCCCATTGACTTTCATTAAGTTTCAGAAAGGTCTAGGTTCAACGAGCTTACTAAAGAGAGCTGAATTTGCACTTTTCTTACATGACTTTCATATTGCAGATCTAAAATATGACTTAAGATTCTAGTTGATATTCATTTGGAAGTTTCTTCCCTGGATCCAGTAAGCTGAATATATGAAAGTTTACAATACCAAAACAAAAACTCTGAGTCAGACCTCTTTTCCTAATCTAATGCTTTGGTCATCTATTTAGGAAGGAGTTCAGAAAGCCATGCATGGTGGCACATGCTTGTAATCCCAACACTCACTTAGGAGTCAAAGACAAGTCTATGACTTCAAGGCCAGCTTGCTCTAAAATTTTCAGGTTAGCCAAAGCTAGCTACATCTCCTATGTTAAAAAAGAAAGACAGAAAAGAGAAAGAAAGAAAAGAAAAAAAAAGTTCAGAGCCAAGTATAATGGCACACAACTACAACTGAACACAGAGTAAGAAGAAAACTACAAGTTCAAGGCCAGGGCTACATAGTAAGACACTATCTTAAAAACAAGACAATACAAAAGGAATGGTTATTTTTCCATTTCTTTCATAGTCTCTAAAGCCCCAGTCAATTCACCTCTTTTCAAGCATTTCATATTTTAATTAACTACATGGATCAGATGGTTCAAAAGCATGGTCTCATGTTAGGTTCTGAGGGGCTGGAGAAATGGCTTGGCAGTTAAAGAGTATACTATTCTTGTGCAGGACCCAGGCTTGGTTCCCAGTTCACAGCTGCCTGTAACTACAGCCCCAGAGGCTGACACCCCCTTCTAGCCCCTACAGATACTATATGTATGTGCACAAACCCACACACAGACACATGCATATACACATAATTAATTTAGGGACTGGAGAGATGGCTCAACAGTTAAAAAAACTGACTGGTCTTCCAGAGGACCCAGGTTCAATTTCCAGCACCCTACATGGCAGCTCTGCTCACGAGTTCATGTAACTTCAACTCCAGAGGATCTAACATCCTCTGACTTCCACGAGCACCATGCAAGTGCACTGTGCACATACATATATAAAGCAAAATACTCATAAACATAAAATAAATAAATCTTCTTTAAAATGCTTTATGTTGCCGGGCGGTGGTGGCGCACGCCTTTAATCCCAGCACTTGGGAGGCAGAGGCAGGAGGATTTCTGAGTTTGAGGCCAGCCTGGTCTACAAAGTGAGTGCCAGGACAGCCAGAGCTACACAGAGAAACCCTGTCTCGAAAAAAAAAAATGCTTTATGTTCTATTCAAGTTTAAGAAACTGATTTCATTATATTGTGCCATAGTTTGGATGTGGAGTGGGCCAAGGCCTATGTACTAAGAACCTAGTGAGCAGTGTGGCATCCTGGAAGGTGGTGGAACTTTAGGAGGTGATTCCTAATAGAAGGAAGTTATATCACTGAGTGCATGCCCTTGACGGGGACATGAAAACACCAGCCACTTCCTTCCTTGTTTCTCTCCCCCTCCTCTGCCCTCTTTGCTCTGCTATCTCTTTCCTTCTTTTCTCTCACCCCCCTTACCCCGAGCTCCCTCCTAGCTGCCATGGGGTACAGTGTCCTCCGCCACACTCCTGCTATGATGTAAAGTGCTGACACAGGCTCAAAACAACAAAGCCAAACCACCATGGAGTGAAACCATAACTCAAAACAAACCCTACTTTCTTTAAATGAATCTCTTAGCCATTGTACTTACTAGGAAGCCAACACATGCTCTTAGTGATTTCAGTTCTAGTAAACACTCTGCAATATAAATTCAACAAATGATGTTGCAACTCAAATTCTCTATGTAGAGTAAATTTTGAATCCTTGCACCTTCATGTCATAGGTCATACTTGTCCCCAGCCTTCACCACCTCTCTTCCCACTGACTAAGCCTCTACCATCTATCTGTTCCTCCTCTGTGTTTCACTGGCTTTCACCATTCAGGCTCCTGGCAAAGGTAGTGGCAATGTAGAATTGAACCTAAGCAACATGACCAAGTAATTCTCTGACTTCAAGTCCTTCCTGGAAGTTCAACTGAGATACCACCAATATCCTACCCTACTTACCTTCACCCTGGCCCCTCACATTAGTTCTATCTGCCTTTGATGAACCACTCTGATACCTGTCTCTGGGCCTCACACACATGACTTTCCTTTACCAGGAACATTGTTCTGTGGATCTCTGGATGGCTGCCTCTTTATTCCAAGTCATCCCCTCAGACAAGATTCTAAACAGCAGAGTGAAGCAGCTTCCTGCTCAGTCATTCCTTATAACGCTTACCACTACATGAACTGGTTGCATTTTAAAAATCTGTATAACTATCACTTTTTTAAATCAAAACATTCCAACATTTTAAAACATCTTGCAGAGGGATGAAATAAATGAATCCTAGAATTCTTCCTATCAATCGACCATATAATACCAAAAGTTACTCAGTACATACTGTTAACTGCGAGATATGTAGAAACATGTTTCAATCTTACAAAATCCCACAAAGAGCACTACACTTTAGAAATGGAGAAATTGGGGCACAGAAGACAAACTGTTCAGTGTCTCAGAGCTGGTTAAAAGGCAGAACCAGAACTGAAACCAGGTCTGACGGACAACAGAGCCTAAGCTTTTAACCACTAGTCTGCCCAGCTCCCGTTCTGCCTACACCTAGAATATGCCGCTATATTCTAAACAGACCATCATAGCATTCAACGGAAAATAAATCTGGGATTGTGCCTGTCTCCACAAAAACTCATGTTGAGGTTTGGTCCCCAAGACTGTGAGATGGTAAGGCCTCTCAGAGGCTTTTGTTCTAAGAGGGATGTGCCCTCAGGAAAACATTAGGGTAGGTCGCAGAAAAGTGGTCAGATAAAAGCAAAAGAGGGTTCTTTTAAAGTTTGGTTCTCTTCACTTTCTCTTACACACATCTTTTTCACACATACCCATTTCCCCACTACAAGTTGCTACAAGAGATTATCCAGTCTTGGGTCTTGTGGTCCAGCAACACACAATGGACATGAGTGACTTTACCACTTTTCACGTATTTCATACTTACTCTTTTCACATCCTTACCACCACCAAGGCAACCAAGAGCTTCAGATCTTTCTGCAAAGAACTCTCCTAATGACAGGCGTAGATAACTGCCATCATCTTTATCGAAATCTGATGTGCCAAGTGATTTTTTCAATAAATGGTAATTAACTGTCGCTACCCAGGATGTATCGCCAAGTGCCGCTGAAGTGTTCTGAACATCTATTTGTTCATCCTAGAAAAAATTAAATTATTGTTTCATTTTTTTTTTCTTCAACAAGGCTTCTCCTTGTTTTTCTAGTATGTGAAAGTAAAAATAAAAGAACCTGGAAAACTTAAAAACTAACTTTTTCAAAGCGTGGTACAAACCATTTAGATAAATTTAAGGATGAGTAACTACTACAGTCTACAGAAGAACTCATTTTTGTATACCTGTTACAATATATACTACCTGAATAAGTTACTTAAACCAAACTGTCACAAATTAGAACATACACATCTTTACCACACACAATAGGATTACCTTCTACAAACCATATATTTTTTTAAAGCACAAAGATATCCATGGAAATTTTAGAGACAATTTTAAGTAAATTAAACATAAGTTTAGGGGCTAGATAAATGGCTCAGTGGTAAAGAGTGTGAACTATTTCCTATGGAGGACCCAAAAACCATTCCCAGCACCCACATCTATCTGATGGTTCACAGTTGCTTGTAATTATAGCTCCAGAGAGATCTGATACCATTGGCCTCTGCAGTGACCTACTTACACATACATTCACATAACTTAAAGTAATTTTTTTTTTTTTTTTTGGTTTTTCGAGACAGGGTTTCTGTATAGCTCTGGTTGGTCTCGAACTCAGAAATCCGCCTGCCTCTGCCTCCCAAGTGCTGGGATTAAAGGCGTGCGCCACCACTGCCCGGCTAAAGTAATTTTATTTAATTCTTTTTTAAAACATTGTCAGGCCACTAGCCTGACAATGACAATATCACCTTGGACCCCAGGACACATGGCAGAAGAAGAAAAGCACCTCCCAAAGCTGTCCTCTGATCTCTATGCATGTGCCAGAACACACATGCTGGCCCTAAACATTCCAACCACAGGCACACAATAAACAGACAAGAGCAGCCCTTTAAAGATAAGGATACAGTTACTGCTCTGTTGTTATGGCTGTTATGTACAACACTGGAAATGAAGGGCAGGGTTTACATACCAGATAATTGCTATGCCTTTAACCTACATTCCTTTACAAAGATATATTTTAGTATATCAGTTTTCAGCTAACAACTTAGAACAAAAGAGTTAAAGTTGTCATAACATGAAAAAATGTGAAGTAATTCTATACTATCTGCTGAGGGGAAGTTTTTTATCTAAATTTAAATTAATATAAGAAAATTTTAAATTTAGGTTGGAACAAGTAATTTCAAACCTGAATAAATGGATGCTCTTTATTGAATTCTTCTTCATCTTTTGCAATTAAATCCAAAGCTTCAGCTTAAAGAAAAACAAGTGTATATAATTACATTTATATTAGCACACACAAAAAGCAAATTTAAGAAATGAAATAATAAGAAAACACTTTGTCATGGGAACAGGTGCATATGTGGGGGAGGTGCACCTCTGCAGGTGTACCCGTCAGGTGTAGAGGCCACACGTCAACTTCAGGTGTCTTCCTCTAGTGCTCTAAGTCTTATTTTTGAGAAAGGTTTCTGAACCCGAAGTTCACTTTTTCACTATGCTGTCAATCCCCTAGCATCTGCCCACTTTACCCCAGGCCTCACTGGGGTTTATAAGTGCAGACCACTACCACCTTCTGACCCAAATTTTTACATGAACACTGGGAATCAGGATGCAGGCCCTCGTGCTTGTGCAGCAAGCACTATTATCCATTATGCAACTCCCTAGCTCATGAAATACAATTTTTTTTAAGTATGTAAAACTTCCATTCACATGATTTATACAATTATATCAAGTATATAAGATTGTCAAATTTCCATTAAAATGCACACTCTTCTAACTGATTTCAGTTGTGAAAGTTTGCCCTTCTTGATTTGTGAAAAGTATTTAAACGTAATTCCACTTGAATGCAAGCATGACAGCATGTGCCTAGAGTCCCAGCCATTCAGGAAGCTGAGGTAGGAGGATCATTTGAGCCCAGGGGCATGAGATCAACCTGGTTAATAGCAAGATTTCTATCCATAAGGAAAATTCCAGACTCAGGAAATGGCTAGGTGGGTAAAACACTTTCCATGTAAGCAGGAAGACCTCCTAAGTTCGAATCCCAAATACCCATAACTAAATAACTAAAGAGCTAAAAACACTATGGTAAAATGTGAAAGCAGCAACCAACCAAATCTAACAGCCAAGAAAGGATGAGAAGGAAACTCAGCCCATAGGAAGACAGTACAGAAGAACCTTAACTCACTTGCATGAGTTAACCATCACGCAATGTTTACTCCACTGGCCCGATACCTCAAATACTATTATATTTCAAAATACTTTCCCTAAGGAATCTCCCATTCAATCTGCAATGCCCTAGTGTTGCCTTTTCTACCCCTCAAAAATCAGCCATGGACATTAAGGAAGAAGAGTTTCAGATTTCTAGAAAAATATAAACCTAATTATCAGCTAACCTAAAATAACGATCTTCTCATTTGTCACCTGACCTCTTCACTGGCTAAACACTGAAGCAGTCCAGTGTCTTCCCGTAAAGTTTACTTGTTGGAACAACAAAAAGAAGTAATGCAAAACCTCATCTGTGTTTCCTTCTACCAAACCTTGTAACCTTCGTATTAAAGAATTTACAGAATGCAATTGTATTTCAGAAGGGATTTTATATGACTAACCAATACAAGCTGACTAGATTCAAAACATCATCATAGACAATGAGTCTGGCACAATAAAAGTGGTTATCTCCATACTTACAGCCAGATCTGAAGTCTTCATTCATTTCATTATTTGGAGACATCTGTAAATCTTGTTGATCAATAAAAGATGTGTAGTAGGCAAGGTCAGTGACCCACTTGCCCTCTTCATTTTGGTAGACTACATTCTGTGAGAGATCTATTTCAAAAGAGTAAATTCCAAAACTATTGAATGATGCATGTAACAACTAACTTACTTAACAATGGTGCTTAAGTCTGCTCAAAATCGGTTTAAAAAGGGAAAATCCATTTTCCCAAAAAGAGAAATACCTTTGATGGCAACAAGACAAGCTTACCCACGTGCATAAGAACAGGGTATAATGGGAGGAAAGGAAGGCACATTTGCACTAGCTGTCTGCTTAACATTATTATTCTGAGCAACAATTATGTAATACTAGTATATTTAAAAAAAATTTTTAAGATTTATTTATTATATGTGAGTACACTGTAGCTGTTTTCAGACACACCAGAAGAGGGCATCAGATTCCCATTACAGATGGTTGTGAGTCACCATGTGGTTTGGTTGCTGGGAATTGAACTCAGGACCTCCAGAAGAGCAGTCAGTGCTCTTAACCACTGAGCCATCTCTCCAGTCCCCTATTTTAAAAATCTTTAAAATCTATAATAACATAGGGAAGAAGTCATAGGGTCCTTCTCTACACAGGGGAACTTCTGGCATTCAAGGGCTGATGGGGGTGGGGGAGTGGATTTTATTTAGTAATGTTAATTAATAGGGAGTTAGTGATACTCCAGAGGACAGGCTCACAACCATGCTTACCAACTAAACCCGGAGGAACACAAAACAAAAACAAACAAGACATTAAAGTGGGATGGGGACTTAGTGGGGAGGAGTTTGTGGGTGAAGAGGGTAAGAGAGGGTTGAGGGATGAATGTGACCACAATGTATGACACGGTTGTTTAGTCTGGGGTTTTTGTGGGACTCCTAACAGTGGAGTAGGGCTGTCTCTGACTCCTTGCCTGCTTTTGGGGCCCTTTTCCTCCTGTGGGTTGCCCTACCTAGCCCTGATATGAAGGTTTGTACCCAGTATTATACCTTGTTACACAGTGCTCGGCTGACATCCCTGGAGGCCTGCTCCTTTCTTAAGGGAAATAAGAAGTGGATCTGGGGGGGGGGGGGGACTGGAAGGATGAAGAGAGGGGGAGGCTATGGCCAGAATATACTGTTTATGAATAAAAAGAAAACTGTTAAAGAATATTTTTTTAAAATCCATAGCAACATTTAAATACTTCAACATAAATAATCAGAGAGTTCAATGCAGTGGCTTAGCCTAAATATCGTACACACATCTTTAATTCTATTTAAAATGAAATAGTCTACTCACTGTCATTAGTCTTTGCACCGGACTCATAAAAGTCACATGCTCTCCTCTCACAAGTTGGTGACCAAAAAGTATGAGGAGAATTAATTCCATTGTCACCATTAGTCTTTGAAGATGCAGCATTCCCATCTTTTTGAATAAATACTGCAGGAGTCTCTGTACTTAAGCACCTATCCACATTCAAAACTGTTTCTAAATCTGGAGCCAAATGTTTGTTTTGGTGAGGAGATTCTGAACCCTGTTGTATGCAGTCAGCTGGGTCAAAGCCACCTTCTGTTTCATTTGTGCTGTGACTGTAAGGAGGTCTGAGAGTCTCATCCACAGCAGGCAGCCACTTCGCCAGGATATCCCCTCCTCCACATTCCTTTAAGAATTATTAATAAAACAATAGTAAGTTTTGTTTTTCACACTCACTTTGACATTTAATGGACAAAGCAATGCAACTGCTATAAAATGCTTATTATATAAATAAATGGTCTATATAGTATTCAGCATATTTTTGGACTATGTTTGAGCCAAAGCTAAGCAATTTACCAAAACCCAACTTTAAAATGTGCTCAGGCTCAAGTCTATTCACAGATGAACTGTGGGGATACCAAGATCTCAACTTGGTTACTATAATTTAAAAAAAAAAAACCAAAATAAAAGAGAGGAGCCGGGCGGTGGTGGCGCACGCCTTTAATCCCAGCACTTGGGAGGCAGAGGCAGGAGGATTTCTGAGTTCGAGCCCAGCCTGGTCTACAAAAGTGAGTTCCAGGACAGCCAGGGCTACACAGAGAAACCCTGTCTCGAAAAACCAAAAAAAAAAAAAGAGAGAAGGATATTCGTGGACTGACAATACTAATGTGTCTTATCAGGTGGGGCCCAAATGAACTAGAAGAATTCAGAAGCCTTTCCAGCTCTTTAAAGAAGATGGTGTCTGCCAATACAGTCAGAAAGCCTCAACGTAAGAAGTCCAGAATCAAAGCACCCAACATTCGGCATCTCGTCACTGACCCAACTTGTCCCACAACTCAAACACCAATGCACTGCTCTGAAGAAACAACACACTAAGAAAAGGGGGGAGGAGGCAGCAGAACATGCTGAACTTTTTGGCCAAGAGAGTGAAGAAAGCCAAAGAAAGACACCAGAAACCAACTGCCAAGAAATAGATGCTATCCGTCTTTATTCTGAGTGCAGTCAAAAATAGTCTTTAAGAGTAAATAATCAGACCTTAAAAAAATGTGGTCATAGCAATTACACACATCAACAGACTTAAAAACCAAAAGCAGGCCTCTCTGTCCATCACAAGACAGAACTGTAAATTACACATTTTTAATTACCAATAAAAATTTCTACAAAAGCAAGCCCATTAGTGTGACAAGCTGCATAAAACTAGTATAAATAAAAGCCTTTAAGTGACCCAGGCAGCAGGGTGGGGCATGTCTTTAGTTGCAGCATTCAAGAGGCAGAGGTAGGTGGATCTCTGAGTTCAAGGCCAGCCTAGTCTAAATTCTAAGTTCCAAGACAGCGAGGACTACAAAGGACAGAAGGAGGGGAGGGGAGGGGAGGGGAGGGGAGGGGAGGGGAGGGGAGGGGAGGGGAGGGAAGGGAAGGGAAGGGAAGGGAAGGGAGGGGAGGGGAGGGGAGGGGAGGGAAGGGAAGGGAAGGGAAGGGAAGGGAGGGGAGGGGAGGGGAGGGGAGGGGAGGGGAGGGAAGGGAAGGGAAGGGAAGGGAGAGCGGGCAGGCGGGCAGGCAGGCAGGCAGGCAGGCAGGCAGGCAGGCAAGCCAGCCTTCCAGTGAAAAACTGCATCTCTTCAAACCACTTGCCAAAACAGCCCTTCCTTCTTTAAGCTGCTTTGTTAGGTCTAGGGAGCAAGTTATTAATACAGCCTTAGATTGGTAAGTCGATTTCAGTCTAGGTGAGGGAAGACAGACACATACAAATGCACAGACAAAAAAGGTTTGGAATCAGAAATGCCTACCATGTTTCAAGACAGGAAAAACAAGGTGGCATCAGAACAAAGAGAAGTCTAAAATGAAAACATCCTTGAATAGAGTAAAAAAAAACAATGTTTGCTTTGGGTTTCTTGTTTGTTTCTTTTTTAATTTTGTTTTTAGACAGGTTCCCATGTATCCCACCCAGGTGTGAATTCAGCTATATAGATGAGCTGACTTTCAAGTTCCAACCCTCTTGCCTCTACCCAAATGCAGGAATTAAATGCATAGACCACCACATCCAGCTATGTGCTTTAGTAAATGACTACATACTAGGCTAAAGAACTTTTCAAATGAATAACTAAATGCCTGACATCATATGTTTAAAGCCAAGAAAATGTATATAATCGTATAATAGTGATGCCAATAATATATACAATCAAACACAAACAGTAGGAATAGTAATTTTATATTTTTATTTTTTTCATATTTTTCAGAGGTCAATAATTTTCTTCTGAAAATCTGGTATCATACAAACATGAGATTACTAGGAAGTTAAATAAAATGTTCATCAACTTACTCTGCTTTGATTTGGAACAAGATCCTTCAAATTGCGTACCCCTTCCTTCTCAGTTCTCCAGATATGAGAGTAAAGTGGTATCATATTATCTACCTGCTTTTTATTATCTACAGTATCTACACAGGCACCTAAAATAAAGAAAAAAGGTTAGTGGAACAATGTCAAAGTCTAGATAGTCAAATGCAGTAACTGTCTTCTTAGTTAATACTTAGTATCCATATGACAAATTCTGCAGATTGGAAACAAGTGAAAACAACCATCAATGAGGGATGAACATAAGAAGGCTGGTAGCATACAGAGAGCTGATCTCCCATTCTGGAAGGTCTGAATAGGACACAATCATTTAAAATGGCCACCCAAGAACATACTGCTAAATTTCTACCAGTACCAATTCACGCAGACATGATTACAATTATTCCTAGTGTCTTTATATACACAGAACTGTTTAAAAAAAAAAATGACGAGCTGGAGAGATGTCTCAGCGGTTAAGAGCACTGACTGCTCTTCCGAAGGTCCTGAGTTCAAATCCCAGCAACCACATGGCGGCTCACAACCATCTGTAAAGAGATCTGACACCCTCTTCAGGTGTGTCTGAAGACAGCTACAGTGTACTTAGATATAATAATAAATAAATCTTTAGGCCAAACCGGGAGGAGCCAACCGGAGTGAGCAGAGGTCCTGAATTCAAATTTCCCAGCAACCACATGATGGCTCACAACCATTAGTACAGCTACAATGTACTCATATATATAAAATAAATCTTTTAAAAAAATTAATATCAGTTTCACATTAACACATAAAACAAAACCACTCAGAAACAAATTTAATCAAGAGGTATTAAAAACTCTTTTCAAGGTTTTGGGGCTAAAGATTCAAAAGGAAAATGAAAATAAACTGAAAACTACTCACAACCAAGTTTTTTTTTCCTAAAAAAGTAAACTCAAATTTAAGAACAAAGGAGAGCCAGGCATGGCAGCTCATTCCTAAACTTTCAGCAGTCAGTAGTCTAAGGCTGAAAGGCTGCAATGAGGTCAAGTCCATCTGGAGTACACAGTAAGACCCAGGCCAGCCTAGGTTACTCTATGAAATCTTATGTCAAACAAACCAAAAAAAAAGGGGGGGGGATCACATTTTAACACTTACTAGTCCCCGGCAGACAACCATGGCCTTCCTCAGACTCTGTGTGAGTAGTACGAGAATTTCCTGAAGTATAGGCATCACGAGGAATCAGAGGACTGTTATTTTCTGATTGAAACTCACAGTTTAAGATACTGTTTTCATTTGCCTGTTAAGAAAGTATCTTCTTTTAAATTAAAAAAAGAACATTTTGAGGAAAACAGAATGTCTGCCTTATTGAGGGATGCTAGATAGACAATAAGAAAGAATCAGAAAAACCACCATGGCAAAGTGTATAGTGCTTGATTCCAAGAGGCTTTAGCAACTAAGCTAACCAACAGTTTGTAAAGACTTGCTGGAGACAGGATGTTTACAAGGCCTTGATGTGTCAACCCACAGATGATTTAATCACAAAGAAAAAATCATCTGCATCAGAGACAGGAGCAACGACATTACCAAAGAGCACCCATGGGAGAGCCAACGTCAAGCAGAATGACAGCAGAAGCACAGATGCTGTGAGGTGATGTGTACACAGCAGCCATGCTTAACCAACTTAATCATGTGGAAAATGGACCACTAAAGTTCTTGCCAAAAGTCTAACCTATTCTAACTAGGGGATATAGCAATGACAAGTTCCAGATTATGGGTCTACAAAACAAAGAGCCTAAATTGTATAAAATGATCAATGCATGAACAAATTGGCAAGTCAAAACAAAGAAATCCAACAACCACAGGTCATATAACCTTTGATTAAACTATGAATCACAAACAGTAAAAATAAAGAATGTTTTAGAGATAATTAAGCAAGTTTGAATATGGCCATTAATTTAAACCAATGTATCGGGGCTAGAGAGAGGGTTCAATGGTAAAGAGCTATTCTCAAGAATTTGGGTTTGGTTCTAGCACCCATATAGTGGGTCACAGCCATTTTTAATTGCAATCTCAAGAGATCTTGACACCCTATTCTAGCTTCTGAGAGCACCAGGCATGCAAGTAGTCTAGACATACATGCAAGTAAAATATCCACATGCATAAAATATATTTTAATTTTAAACTACTGTATCAAAGGTATATAAGAGCATTTGGCTATGTTGGAAAATGTTCTTATTCACTGGTGATAAATTTTTGTATATAGTCATAAGTCATTTGCAATTTGTTTTCAAATGATCCAGAGAGAAAAACTGCTATGGCCACAAGATGCTAATTGCTTAATGCAGAAAAAGGATGCCCATTGACTACACTTTCTTCATTTTCCTGCCTTGTAGGAAATTGCATGTATCCTTTGCTGGCCTTGAAGTCCTAATCCTCCTGAACCAGCTCTCAAGTGCTGGAGTTCTTAACTCCTTTTTTAACTTTCGTAAGTGAGACCAAAGTAAGAAAATCAATTTTTTCATCAATTTGAAGTCCACAGGAAATCCATAGACTTAAGTTTAGAATATTAACATGAAATGAACCAGGTATGGTGGCAGGAAACTCTAATCCTAGCAACTGGGGAGGTGTAGGCAGATGGCGGAGAAGTTCAAGGTGAGTTGTAGGCCAGCCTGGTCTACATGAAACCATATCTCAAAACAAAACACCAACATAAAAAAAAAAAATCTAATAAGACAGTGATTTACAGGGTCAAATTTCTTTATAAAAACAAACAAAAACAAAAACCAAAGACTAGAACATACTTGACTGGGATCACTTACAGGGAACTTAAAATCATTCTCAGGTGACTCCTGTCCTCCTGCTTCATATATCATCCCTGGAATGGCTAGTTGTTCAAAATATGCTTCTAAATTATCATCATAAAATTCTTCATCATTAATATCATCATCTATTGATAAAGTAGAATGAAAAATAGGGTAAGTTTTCAAGTAAAAACTGAACTACACATAATTTTTAATCATAAAGGCTGATAAAATATGTCAGGGCAGTGGATGACATAATTTTATTTTTATGCCAAGCATAAGAAAACTATCGTAAAGTCAGATGAGGTAGTGTATACCTATAAATTCCTAGCACTCAGAATGTAGGAACAGGGCTGGAGAGATGCCTCAGCAGTTAAGAGCACTGGCCATTCTTCAAGAGGAGCCGGGTTCAACTTCCAGGACCCACATGGCAGCTCACAACTATCTGTAACTTCTGTTCCAGAGATCTGACACCCTCAAACACACATACATGCAGGCAAAACACTAATGTATATTAAATAATAAATGAAAGAAAGGAAAGGAAAGGAAAAGAAAAGAAAAGAAAAGAAAAGAAAAGAAAAGAAAAGAAAAGAAAAGAAAAGAAAAGAAAAAAAAAGAAAAGAAAAGAAGGAAACAGAAAATGTTTGCAAAGTCAAGGTTACCCTGGGCTGGGCGGTGGTGGCGCACGCCTTTAATCCTAGCACTTGGGAGGCAGAGGCAGGCGGATTTCTGAGTTCAAGGCCAGCCTGGTCTACAGAGCGAGTTCCAGGACAGCCAGGGCTACACAGAGAAACCCTGTCTCGAAAAACAAAAAAAAAAAACAAAAAAAAGGTCACCCTGGTCTACAGAGCAAATTTCAGGACAGTTACAGTTACATGAGAGTCTGCCTCAGAGAGAGAGAGAGAGAGAGAGAGAGAAGAAGAAGAAGAAAGGAAGGAAGGAAGGAAGGAAGGAAGGAAGGAAGGAAGGAAGGAAAAGGAGAGGAGGGGAGGGGAGGGGGGAGGAGGAGGAGGAGGAGGAGGGCTGGAGCGATGGCTCAGAGGTTAAGAGCACTGACTGCTCTTTCAGAGGTCCTGAGTTCAATTCCCAGCAACCACATGGTGGCTCATGACCATCTGTAATCGGATCTGATGCCTTCTTCACATATACAAATAAAATCTTAAAAAAAACAAAACAAAAACAGTCTTGTCACAGGCAGAAGGAAAAGACAAAGAAGTCAAAGACCAAAAGTGTACTAACTACAGCAATACAAAAAGTGAAGTGGCAAGGGAAAGGCAGACAGAGAGCATCGCTCATTCTGAATTACCAGAGGAATCGTCCAAGTTTGTCAGTGTTAAAAGTTTCTCATTGTCTAATAAGCTGCTATGGCTGAAATCACTGTTTGGATTCATGGCTTCGAGATGCTTCTTAGGATCAGGCATGGCAATCTAAAAGGAAACAAATGGTACACGGCTGTGAAAAAGACCAAGTATTTAATCTGCAGTGCAGTTAACAAATGAAAAATACAGGTTAGTAAATGAAGAATTCCGTTTTCCATGGACTAGTAGCATCCCTTCTTGCCCTACTCTACTTCCCTGCTCTGATCCACCTTAAAACACAGGGCACTATCAAGCCTCCACAACTTACAGATCTAGTAACATGGTCAACGTACCTCACAGCTGAATTCGGGCAATACAAGGCTTACTACAGGAAGTGAATGCACTACAAAAGCCTGAATAAGTATCCTTAATCCAAGCAATCTTTCCTATCATTATTGAGAACTACCTATCTCTCTTCTCTCTGACCCAAGGACCAGCTAACACTAAAGGGCATGAGCAGTTTACCACAAACAGTCACTGCCCAGAATGAAAATTTAACACTTCCTTGTCTCATTTATTTCCCACTGATGTTAAATATATACTAAAACCATGGATACCAGATTAAGAGTTGACTGCAAAATGTGCCAATTTTGAGATTAAAACCATCGCATGTCAATGTGATTTTATATTTCTACAGGACAGGACTCAACTAGTCCAATAAACACATAAAACACAAGTTAGTGCCAGAACTTTTATGTTATTATTTTTTAAGATAGGGTCTCACTATGTGACTAGCTTGGAACTTGATATGTAGAACAAGCTTGAAGTTGTAGAGATCCTCTGCCTCTGCCTCTCTGCCTCTGCCTCAGCAGCAGGAAGAGAAACTAAGACACAGAGTATACCCATATAGCCCAAGCTGGCCTCAAATTCATAGCAATTTTCCCACCCCAGCCTCCCAAGTGCTAGGAATATTGGAATATATATTCCAATTATATATATTCCAATATATATAATATACCACCAAGCACTACTAAATTTCCATTTTTACTGTAAAAGTTCTGTTATATGAAAACTTCTATATATAAAAAAAAACTTCTATAGTTCTCTCTCTGTCTGTCTGTCTCTGTTTCTCTCTCTCTCTCTCTCTCTCTCTCATCCTTTGTGTGTGTGTGGGGGGGGGGGGAGGTCCTTAGTCCTGTGAAGGCTCAATAGAGGCCCCAGCGTGGAAAAATCGAGTAGGGGTCGTGGGAGTGGGTTGGGTAAAGGAGTATATTCTTGGAGGCAGGGGGTGGGAGGAGGATGGGTTGGGGGTTTTCGGGAAGGAGGGAAACCAGGAAGGGGTATAACATCTGAAATGTAAATGAAGAATATATTCAATAAAAAAATAAAATTAAATTTAAAAAAAAAAAAAGAAGCAAGTGAGAAGATAACTGCTGAGAACCATGCTGTGCAGTTATGGTCATACTGTTAAAAACATTCCAGAAATAACCGCATCTTAAAACTGACCAAGGAGTAAGTAATTTTGAATGTTTTTCATGTTCACTCTTCAATAATGTTTATTGCTGACATCTGTGGCAATTTTTTTTGTAACAAGATGTTTAATGTCTACTTTTTAAACATAATGTTTCCTCTGTCCTTTAATGGTTTCCAGAGAACATGCTAGCTTTCATTTATATTTTTTGACATGATTATTTTTTGGTGGCAGTTATTCTAAACAAATAAAAAAATGGCTATATGACTTTTTAGTGTTTTCTGGCCTCTTGCAGAAAAATAATTCAACTGACATTTTCAGAACCACTATTATTAAAATATAATTACCTTGCAGAGTTTGAATATCTCTCCAAGAACACAAAGTAGCTAAGGGAAGACATGACCTGGCTAACATGTAGTAACCAGCAGGCTTTGACAGGTGTGAGGTAGTATTTTATTTATTAATGTTTCAACTTATTTTGCAGTAACTTCAAATTTACAAGGAAGTTGCATAGATTATGCAGTACGTTTCTGTAAAATTCTTACAAAGTTTGAGCAACTGTTATATTACCTTTGTGCACTAGTCAAAACTGAAAGATTTAACATTGCTACCTTATCATCAGCTAAACTCCAGACACAATAATTCAAGAATTTACATTGAAATACTATAAAATAGGAAATTGCCTTACTGATTCTTAATTACCATACTCTGTTGGCTGTGAAAGATTTTCAGTCTTTAGAAGGCTTTAATAATACCTAGCTCTTACAAGGACTGGCCATCTAACTCCATTTCCCTATACTTTGAATGCTAAATTTGATGGGCCCCTTCTTCAGCATAGCATCAGAGAGTACATGAGAATTATGTTAGGTTTCTATAGATTTCTACCTTTATATCCAATATCCATATTTATTTTGAATTTCTGTTTATTTCCAAATCAATATCCACCTTTATTTCATGATCTAATTCTTCAAAATTTGGATATTAAGGACATTTAATTTATTTGATCTCTCTCTCTCTCTCTCTCTCTCTCTCTCATGTGTGCATATGTGTGTGTGTGTGTGTGTGTGTGTGTGTAAAGTGCTTAAACCATATCCTTAAAGAAACCCAACATCAAGCAGATCTTATGTTTTGTAGTATATCTGCCTCCTAAACTAAAATGACAACCGAATATTTTAGTTTATGCCTTTCTCTAGAGCAGTAACATGGATGAGGCAGCATGTGTCTTTGGGTTTTCAACCTCCATTTTTTTTTCAAGATTTGTGTTTTGTGTCTCCTTTCTTTCACAACATACACTCCCAAAGTAATGTACATTAATAATAAAAGTAAAACATGGCCTGTGCCAAAAATAAAATAAAATAAAAAGCTTCCATAGTTCGTGTTCTCTCTCTCTCTCTCTCATATCCTGTGTGTGTGTGTGTGTGTGTGTTTACTCCAATGATGCAGGGTATATGTGTAATATAAACTTTTACTCCATTACAGCATTCCAAACATTGATAGTATAGTCAAGCAGTGGTGGCGCACGCCTTTAATCCCAGCACTTGGGAGGCAGAGGCAGGTGGATTTCTGAGTTCGAGGCCAGCCTGGTCTACAGAGCGAGTTTCAGGACAGCCAGGGCTACACAGAGAAACCCTGTCTCGAAAAACCAAAAAAAAAAAAAAAGAAATGGATGATATATATAAAAACTTACCTTGTCTTCTTGATTATTTGTCCATGATTTTAAGTGAAAATCAAGAGCTGAATCTATTAAAGAAACAAAAACAAAACATGAAGGGATAAATTATTTTTCAACCTAATCATATTTAAAAGCAACAAATCAAAGAACTAAACATTTTTTATCTTGAAATAGAATAGATAATACAGGACGATAATACAGGAATCCATCCCTGCCCACCAGGAGTCAAAGACTTGGCCTCTCTCCAGGCCCAGCAATACAACCAGCCAAACATGGACAGAGGCTACAGAAACCACAAACTACAATAAATCCTTTCTCCAACTAAGGTTTTCCTGGAACTTGTCACAATTAAGGAGCCTGATTAGTATATATACTAGTCTATTTTATTTAGTTCTGTCAAACTCATTTCCAAAACAGGTCACCATTTCCTTTCTCTCTCTTCATTGTTGATGTTTTGACTCGTTTGTTTTTGTTTTGAGACAGGGCCTCACTATGTAGTCCTGACTGTTCTGGAAGCTAAGCTATATAGACACTCTGGCCTCAAATTTAGAGATTCCCCTGCCTCTTCTTCCTTATGCTGGGATTAAAAGTATTTGCTACCATACCCAGCCACCATTTTCCACTTCTACCATCAAAGTTTGAGTTTTGGTTTCTGCAAATCTTCAACAATGCTTGCTATTTTTCCTGTTTTTGCTTTTTTGATTCTATGTGATTAGTGTTTTGTCTATCTGTATGTCTGTGCACCACATGTCTGCAGTCCCCTCAGACATCAGAAGAGGCATCGGATCTCTTTACAGTGGAGTTGTGAGCTGCCATGTAAATAAGAGGAATCACACCTGGGTCCCTGGGAGAAACAAGTGCTCTTAACCACGAAGTCACCTCTCTAAACCCTGATTTTTATCTTTTGATATACCTATTTTGGGTATGAAGTAGTATCTCATGATTTTGACTTGCTTTTTTCTGATGTCTTACGCTATGAAATACCTTTCTGTGTGTTTACTGGCCATGTGTACAATTTCTATAGAGAACTGTCTACTCAAACCTTTTACATATTTGTCTTTTCAATATTAACGTTCTTTATATAATTTTAATACTAGTACCTTTCTATATATATAAAATTTGTAATCAATATATACAGAAAATATTTTTATATATTTTAAATATATATTAATGTAATCATATACAGAAAAAATATTTCTTCAATTTTTGGTTGTTTTGCCACTTTCTTGACAACTTAAAATCTCTTCTATCTAATCTCTTCTATCTTCATAGATAATTGAAATTTAACATCAGGCAAAACACAAACATAGCTAAGAATTGTTCAAACTATAAATGTATATTTGCTCAATCTTTTTTTTAAGATTTATTTATTCATTTATTTATTTATTTATTTGTTCTATGTAAGAACACTGTAGCTGTCTTCAAACACCCCAGAAGATGGCATTGGATCTCATTACGGATGGTTGTGAGCCACCATGTGGTTGTTGGGATTTGAACTCAGGACCTTTGGAAGAGCAGTCAGTGCTCTTAACCACTGAGCCATCTCTCCAGCCCACTCATCAATCTTCTAATACTCAAACATGGTATTATAAGTACTGAATTACAGCTCCAATTTATATCATTGCTATAGTAAACCACAAGTATATAGTTCTCAATTTCTAGTTTTGAGTTCTTTCACAAAGAGAAAGAACAACTTGGGGGAGGAGAGGAAACACAGGTGAGACACATCTGCAGTCCTGGCATTCAGGAAACTGAGGCAGGAGGATTGCTATAAGTTACAGTGTGAGCCTTGGCTACACAGCAAGATACAAAGCCAGTCAAAGGTACATAACAAAATTGTCTTCAAAAAACACAAGGGGCACAAGGAAAGAAAAGGAGCAAGAATTTAGAGTACCACACAGGAGCCACAAGCAGGAGCATCCTGTAATTGTTGACAACACTTCACACTTTGTAGCTTTCCTACTTTATATATCTACTTTAAAATAAATTTTTAAAATGAGTCATCTTTGAGTATTTTAAAAGTATAAACTTGATTGTCTAAGATTCGATAATTTATTTTAGAATTTCTAATTCATCCATTATATTAACACAAACATAAGTTTCAACGGAGGAACAGTTAGGAACACTAGCAAAGGAATCTGTAGTAACAGTGCCTCACCTACCAACAGCATGGTTCCCAAGGCAAAGGAAATCCATCAAGAGAGCTCTACAAAAGGCCATGACAGACAAAACACTGTGTTTGCCACAGGACAAAAGCAGAAGATAGATACCAAGCAAAGGACAGGGAAATTAAAGCCATTAAAACATATACAAGAAATGATTTCTAACACTTCATACCTGGTACCTGCAGAGGGGAAACACCATCCAGAAGATTCTGACCATGAACAGATGTAGTGTTAGCTTGCCTCCCTTCTGCTCTTGGTTTCATTAGAGCACGTGACAAATGTGGACTTTCTATCAAGTTCTTTTTCCTTGTAGCAGAACTTTTTGAAGGAGTAATAAAATTGTTAGTTACCTTTAGGTAAATCTATAAAAATACCTGTTATTCAGTTCTCTATTTTATCTTTCTAGAAATGCATTCTGAGGACTGGATAAGCAGTTTGGCTCCTGTGGCACATCGCTTACCAGATCCAAAGAGAATAATCACCACTACCCTGCCTCTCAAGGTAAATGTTTTTTTCTTTACCACATAAGTATAGACATAAAAGACAACCAACTTCCCTTTCTTTTCTTTCTTTCTTTCCTTCCTTCCTTTTTTTTAAAGATTTATTTATTTATTATATGTAAGTACACTGTAGCTGTCTTCAGACACCAGAAGAGGGTGTCAGATCTCTTTACAGATGGTTGGGAGCCACCATGTAGGTGCCGGGATTTGAACTCATGACTTTCGGAAGAGAAGTCAGTGCTCTTACCCACTGAGCCATCTCTCCAGCCCCCTTCCATCCTTTCTTTTGTTGTTGTTGTTGTTATTATTATTGTTTTCAAGATAGGGTTTCTGTATATAGCCCTGGCTATCTTAGAACTTAGTCTGTAGACTAGGCTAGAACTCAGAGACCCACCTGCCTTTGACTCCCAAGTGCACCACAACCAGCTAGCTAAAAACCTAGCTATTTCTAACAATGAAATATACTTTCA
This sequence comes from Tokudaia tokunoshimensis, assembly GCA_036184795.1. Taxonomy (NCBI): domain Eukaryota; kingdom Metazoa; phylum Chordata; class Mammalia; order Rodentia; family Muridae; genus Tokudaia; species Tokudaia tokunoshimensis. The sequence goes on from BTHU01000017.1 coordinate 81,493,703, forward strand.
GATACTAGAACAGTGTTTGCCAAGACAACAAAATCTTTGAATTATTAAAGGTTTTGTAGTTGTTTGCTTTTGTTATGATAGAGAGTCCCACGGGGTTCTTGGTTGCCCTAGAATTTACATGAAGGCCTAGCTGGCCTGGACCTTTGATATTCCTGCTTCTATCTCTCAGGTGCCAGGATTATAGTTTGCCACCATGACTGGGAAATAAAGGTTTCACAAGTTTATTGCTACTCCTGCCGCTGTTCTCATACCTAACTTTCTATCTGTTTCAAAAATTTTGTATTCAGATGAAAATGTTTTTTGTTAATAGCAATTTTCCTTCTGATAGAAACCAAGGAAGGGCTAAGCTTAATTAAATTCAGTAAGGGGATCAACAAAACCAAAACCAAACCATAAGCTTCAAGTTAAAGTGGTAAGGATTCTGCCATGCTTCCAAACACAGCTTTTGCCCTAACTACAATTTACTTCCTATTATTCTCTATCCATTTACTAAAGCTGTCATATATTAAATACCTCTAACTTAAACCAAAGCACACTCATACATAATACAGGGAAATCTCACTTCAATAAAAGAGTACAGCAGTAAAAATACTGTAAATGGCATAAAAGTCTCAAAAAGAAAAACAAATAATTTCTAAAAAGAAAACATATATAAAGTCTATCAAGAGGCAATTTACAACATAAATGAAAGTAGTGAATAATGTCTTAGCACATTCAACCTTGCCAAAACTAAAATGCAGAGTTAAACAGAAACCTTAAGACTGTCTATACTAGTGCCGGGCAGTGGTGGCACACGCCTTTAATCCCAGCACGCAGAGGAAGGCAGATTTCTGAGTTCAAGGCCAGTCTGGTCTACAAAGTGAGTTTCCAGGACAGCCAGGGCTACACAGAGAAACCCTGTCTCGAAAAACCAAAAAAAAAAAAAGACTGTCTATACTAAAACCACTAAGAACTTCAAGTTAAGTTTTCGTTTTAGAGATTCTGGTTTTTCTTCAGTGTATACATATAAATGTATAAACTATTTTTACCTCTAAAATGAAAGATCAAAAATAATACTAGACCAGCAGTATGGATCAGTAGATAAAGGTTATTTGCCACCAAACCTATTTCCCAGGACCCTTATAGTGGAAAGAAAAAACAGACTCCAGTAAGTGGTCTTCTGACATCCACACATGTGCCATGGCATGCTAACATGATCAAGCACACCTGTGCATTCCCCACACCCCAATGTAATATTAAAAAAAAAGAAAGAAATGAAAAGAAAATGTAATCAATGTCTCTTCTTTAGTCAACAAATAATAAGCTTTGATGCTTTGATTGTCTTTCTAATAACTGCCAGTATTTTTACTTTTTTCAATGACAGTTTCATTTACAATCAGAAAAAAAAAAAATTTGCCGGGCGGTGGTGGCGCACGCCTTTAATCCCAGCACTTGGGAGGCAGAGGCAGGTGGATTTCTGAGTTCGAGGCCAGCCTGCTCTACAGAGTGCGTTCCAGGACAGCCAGGGCTACACAGAGAAACCCTGTTTCGAAAAAACCAAAAAAAAAAAAAAAAAAAAATTAAAGGCTAAAAATGTAGTTAAAAGGTGTACAGAAAGGCTTTTCTTACAGACACTAAGAAGTAATATCAAAGTTATACATTTTCCCCAAGTCTAAGGCAAGAACTTACTCATCACCCTGAAAGCTGAATTGTAATCTTTCTCTTAGCTCAGTGTTGTCACTCTGGCAACTGGGAGATGATGCAGAAGGAACTGAAAACCTCTCTTCAATTAAGTATGATGCCTGGACATCAGGACACCTACACAAAATTGTCAGGATAAATTACTTACAAGTAAAACTCACCTTGTTAGGCAAATAACACAGGATTTTGGGTAGAGTACTTGCCTAGCATGCATAAAACTCTGGGTTTGATCCCAGCACTACATACCCTGGGTATGGTAATAGAGGCTTATTCATAAGTCTATGTAGAAACAGGAAGACCAAAAATTCAAAGTCATCTTGAGCTACAGTAAATTTGAGGCCAGCCTGGTCTACTTGAGACCTATCTCAAATGTGATAGGGCTAAAAAATAAAACTAACCACCATCAAATAAAAACACACAGGAGCCCCAGTGTTATCATAACCCCTTTATCGCAAAGATAAAAATGCTGTCCCTCATCAAATTGTTAGACTGGAATATAGTTCAATAGTGGTCAGATATTTAACCACAATCAGAATTTACACAATGCAAAGACCACACATGAAATCATATGTGCAAACTACATATATCACATGGACTGATATAAATAAAATGTACTGGGCTGGAGAGATGGCTCAGCGGTTAAGAGCACCGACTGCTCTTCCAGAGGTCCTGAGTTCAATTCCCAGCAACCACATGGTGGCTCACAACCATCTGTAATGGGATCTGACACCCTCTTCTGGTGTGTCTGAAGAGAGCAAGCAATGGTGTACTCATATACATAAAATAAATAAATCTTTAAAAAATAAATAAATAAATAAATAAATAAATAAATAAATAAAATGTACTAAGCCAAACAATAAAAAATATAAAAAAAAAAAATATAAAAAAATAAAATAAAATAAAAGGTGGTTTGGTTCCTAAAAAATAAGAAACTTGATCTGAATAATTTAAAATTATTTGAATACAAGATAAGTTACTTCATAATCATACAGCAAAGGCTAGGGAGGCAGATAAGGGTAAAGTGCTTGCTTAACATACACAAGGTCCAGGATTTAAGCCGCAGTACTACGAAAGAAAAACAAAATCAGAAGCATTCAATAAACTTAGCGAAGGAAAGGCAACCACACAAACCTAGTAAAGTATGGAGCTGCTGAAATGAAGTAAAAACAGGAAATTATCACATGAAAAGATGAAATGGGGCTGGAGAGAAGGCTCAGTGGTTAAGAGCACTGACTGCTATTCAGAAGGTCCTGAATTCAATTCCCAGCAACCACCTGGTGGCTCACAACCATCTGTAATAAGATCTGACGCCCTCTTCTGGTGTGTCTGAAGACAGCTACAGTGTACTTACTTATAATAAATAAATAAATCTTTAAAAAAGAAAGAGGCAATGACTGCCACAATCACAGGTCAGCAATGAGAAACAATTCACCAGTCTCCTTCCTCCAACTAGAAAACTATTCAGTGACATATTTTCAGACATATTCTTGAACATAAACAGGAAAGCATATAAAGCCAGTAAGCTGAGAGAATAAGAGAATAACAGTTATCAGGGAGAAGCACTGAGAGCCAGGAACCCAAGTCCTAACACACCCCACACTCTCCTCTCTCAGTATATTGCAGGATTTGTAAACCTGAAAAAAAATCATTTGTTCAAGTGAGTCTTACCTGTTGTCATTGCTAGGTCTGTTCTTGGCAAGTGTAGACACAGCAATGGGCAAGCCAAAATTTGATGGAAGAGTGACATTTTCCAGAACCTCACTACTACCAAGTAGTGAATTGGCTAAAAAGCTGGGAAATGACTCTTCTGCTATACCTCGGCAATTTTCCATCTCACTGTAACAACAGCATTTGAAAAATAAGTTGAATATTTTATTATCATAACATCTTCCAGTGATTAAAAAACAATGTCTCTTTAAAAAAAAAAAGACTTTTGTAACATCAATAAGAAAGAATGGTTACTAAAAAATACTCTGAGCTAAATAAAGTAAGCCTCAGAACAACACCTTGCTACCTTATAATTAAGAACATACACACCAAACACTAAACTTACCTTCTTATAACCAACAGAGCACAGAAATACAAGCTAGATTTACCCACTGTGGTGGTTTGAATAGGAATACCCCCCAAAGACTCTTGTGTTTGAATGCATGGTCTTTAGGGAGTGGCATTATTAGGTGTAGCCTTATTAGTGGAAATATGTCACTGTGGAGGTGAGCTTTGATGTCTCATATGCTCAAGTTAGGCCTAGAATGTCAGCGTCCCTCTGCTGCCTGTAGATAAAGATGTAGAACTCTCAGCTCATTCTTCAGCACCAGGTCAGACTGCAAGCCGCCATGCTTCCCACTATATGATAATGGACTAAACCTCTGAACTGAAAGCCAGCCCCAATTAAATGTTTTATAAGAGTTGCCTTGGTCATGGTGCCTCTAAGACGCCCATGTGTTTAGTGGAGGAAGGAATATGAAGAATCACAAACATAACTAGTAAGAAAAGCAAAAATAGTATAAAACTAATGACTTTTAGGGTAAGTTTAAACTTTTGGAATTTAGAGCTTTTGGTGAGATGGCTCAGTGATAGAGATGCTTGCGGTCAAGCCTGATGACCTAAGTTTAATCCCACATAGTAGAAGGAGAGAATCAATTCCCCTAAGTTGTCCCCGGATATCTACAAAGGAGCTGTGGCATACATGGAGACCTCTGATAATTCTAATTTCTCCTGCTGCTATATCAGTTATCAACTTCTAATGTTTCTAATTTCAAAGGCCTCTCTAGAGCTAAGACCCATTACTTACTCCCAACCTATGCTGTTCAGCACATTTTAAGCCTCACTGCACAAGTGTTCCAACTATCCTGCCTAAGTCTCTCCTTGGATGTCTGTAATGGAGGAGGCTGAGACAAGACTGCCTCAAGTTTCAGACCAGCCTGGGCTGCACAACCAGCACCACGCCAAAAGAAAGAAGGTCCTATATTTAAAAAAAAAAAATTATTTTAAACAAATTATTAAAAACACAAGCCTGACAACCTGAGTTGGATCTCTAGGACCCATATGATGGAAGGAGAGAGCCAACTCCCACAGGTTATCCTCTGACATGTGTATGCACACATGTAATGACAATAAATTTCCACAGCTAACCAAAACAAAACAAAACCCCCATCCATGCACACGGTACATCCCCAAAACTTTCCTAAATGGGAAAAGGCACTAATTTCCCTTAGTATTCCATTATATACCATGTAATGTGAAGAAAATACAATGTTATTTATTATTCTACTGTATTTTAAACAAGTAGCCACCTATGCAATTTCTCTTGCTGTTTTTTAAAAGGGTATAGTGGCATCAATTTTCACATATTGGTTTACTTGTATTTAATGAATCACATTCATGGGTACATAAAAGATTACTGTAGTCATCACAGATCTATGTATATAGTTACATACATTTTAAAAGTATATGCTGTAGAACCCGAGTCAGAGTTGCCAGCAATCATCATTTAACTACTGGCACACTGTGATACGTGTCAAAATTAGGTAGACATTTCGTATATAACTTTTTAAAACTTACCGTGAAGTTCGCCCACAACGCTGAAATCTATAGAAAAAGTTGGTTCCGTCGAAATGAAAATACCAGAAGCATGACTTCAAAAGGGTAAGTGCGAATGAATGTACTGTCCTATAGACAGCTGGCCTCCAAACGACTGTGTCAGAAGGGACCTCATGCTTAACTACACAAAGTCTGAAATCAAGAGCAAAGCAAAAGGAGGGGGAGAGTAAAACCAGTCTTTCATTTAGCATTAGCTGTTAGGCAAGTGTGCACGAAGCTTAGCAGACACCGGTTGACATAAGAGCCCTCCCCTCAGAGCGAACAAAAACTTTGAGGCAGAGTCAGTCAAAAGGACAGAACCGCCCGCCACACTACAGTAAAGCAGAGCACTTTGCAAGAAGAAAACACCGCGAAGCTCCGAGGCCGTGGGTGCGTCCCTCCGAAGTGAGCGATCACCAGCCCGACGGGAGGAAACACGGATGCGGCCGCTCCAAAGCCCAGGCAGGGAGCCTGGGCCACACGCGGGCGCCTGATCTCACTGAGCAGCCCAGCCTCCAACCCGTGTCCCCGCCAGGCCGGGCGGTCACCACGGCCGCCTAGAAGCCGCAGCCTTGCCCTCTCCCTAAAGTCCACCGCACTGACGACCCTCCTCACCGGGCCGCGACCCCCAGCTCCGCCAGCCGCGAGCGCCAGGAAAACGTCCGCTAGAGAGGTGGACCCGCGGCGCTACAGTGCGCATGCGCGGGACCCGCATGCCCGCGAGGTCTTCCTCCTGTAGGAAGCGAGGGCGTGGCCTCTGAAGCCGCCCGGGATTGGGCTAGGCTCGGGGAAGGGGTGGGCAAAGGCCTGTGATTGGTAAGGAGCGCGGGTCCTGGATTTGAAGGCCCGAAGCCGCGCAGCTTTGACGGCAGAAACTTTCCTGTAGGCGCCGTTTTCAAAACCTTTAGATTTATTCCTCAGTTTGAGATCTCCCCAAAGATCCGTAAGTCGTCTTTCCCCCCTAGGTTTGTTTGTTTTTTTTTTTAATTTTCATATCGCCGCTTAGTAGACTCATAAGCTTCATGGCTTGTTTTTAACCAATCCTTCCTTGGGGTGCACACGTCCCGAAAGTTAGCTACACCTAATAGACTGGGATAATGCTGGTACCCACTGGGGAAATTGTTTTCCTTAACTGCCATTCTTCCTAAATCGCACAGATCCTATCACCTTCTTTGCTCCGCACAAATTTTACCTGAAAAATGTATCTTGTCTGTCTTAAAACTTGAGTCTCAAAAGATAAGGGACTCCCTCTTTTCCTAAACAAATTCCTTAACTCCAACAGCTTTTGAATGTCTTTTTAAAAACGAACATAGTAGAAGAGAAATACAAAGCCCGTAGTTGCTGTACCTGACTTTGGCCTGCTGGGTTTATATGTTTATCTGATCATTTTCCTTTCTATGTCCTTCAAAAGCCTCCTGGGCGGTCTCGGTAAACCTCTTCAAGATTTCTTTCCGGAAACAATGCCTATTAATGAACCACACCCGTACATAATCCATGCGTTTGGGAGGCTGAGGAAGTAGGATAGCGTGTTCAAGGCCAGCCAGCCTGTACATATTAAGGCGGTGCCTTAGAAAACTCAGACAATTTATAAAAACAAAAACATCTTCTTCTCTGCTGTTCACCTGTCTGTCCCCTTGTCATAGTCATATTTTTTCCCTTTTGTGATAATTGTATGTCACCTCCAATGAAAACCCAAAATCAAACAAAAACTTAACAAACCCTCGGCTGTGGGGCCCAAAGCAATGACACAAACTACCCTTCTTTCACAAAGATCTTAACCAACTGGAGGTGAGCTGTACAATGGGTCTAGAAGTTATTTTGTGTCATTCATGTTGTATCCCTGGGTTCCCAACTCAAGAACTATCCACAATCCTCAAGTTACTAGAACTTACCCTAAAACTCTCAGCAACCTGTTGATTCTCCAGTGACAGAGATGAACCATATGCAGGCAGGAAAGCCTGAACTCTTTTTTTTTTAAAGAAAAAAGACTTATGTATGTGAGTACAAAGTCACTCTTAAGACACACCAGAAGAGGGCATCAGATCTCATTACAAATGGTTGTGAGTCACCATGTGGTTGCTGGGACTTGAATTCAGGACCTCTGGAAGAGCAGTTCAGTGCTCTTACCACTGAGCCATCTCTCCAGCTCCAAGCCTGAACTAAGGCTACACTGCCTATATGTAAACCAAGTTTTCCTCCCTGGTCTTGGTTATGTGCCCTCATTTGTAAAATGGGGATAACTGGAGCCTTGGGTGGTTCAACTCACACACCTGGGAAAGCACTCGCACACGGAAGCCCTTGGTACTCCTACTCAACAGATCAGAGCTCCTAATGTCTTAACCTGTACCTTACCGTACTTGCCAAGTAGAAAGGAAGATTAAAATTCCCAGTGTAATCTGCAAATTGCTTTAGAACTCAGAGCCAGTAGAGGCCCTACAACCAGTGGTGCCTATCCAAAATATAAAGTAAATAAAAACAGGACAGCTCCAGTTCCAAATGCTTTCAGTGGAGTGCCTCAGGCAGTATCCAATCCCAGTTACAGGATATGAATTCAGAGTAATCACACTTTGATTAAATATCATGTGTAGTGAGAATTTTGGTTTCTTTAAAAGCCCAGGTATGTGAATATCTTTGTTTTAATCCCAGGTGTGGGATAAAAGGCTGCTTCACAGCAGGTAACTGATTTGCCTTTTTCACTAGCAGGGGTGTGATGTATGTTAGCTGCACCTAGTTTAATTCTCAGGACTCTGGAGAGGGTATAAAAGAGAGCCCCAGAGGGCTGCGGAGGCTGCTGCCCCTGGCTGCTGTTGTGGTTTGTAAGCAAAGAGATGAGAAGCAGGAGAAGCAAAGATTGGACTGGCCCCCAAAAAACAAAACCCAATGCCCCAGTCAGCAGGAAGTAGTCAAGAGACCTACATCCACTTTCCCCTCTAACCTTTCTCTCCTACCTAGTGTCTGGGATTGGAAGCGAGGTAGAGGTATACTAACCCAATAAAATAGACTTTAAAAGGCCAGGCAGTGGTGGTGCACGCCTTTAATCCCAGCACTTGGGAGGCAGAGGCAGGTGGATTTCTGAGTTCAAGGCCAGCCTGGTCTAGAGTGAGTTCCAGGACAGCCAGGTCTACATAGAGAAACCCAGTCTCGAAAAAAAGTTTAAAAAAAAAAAATTATCAACCAACAATCATGTTCCCTGAAAACAGCCCTATTGCTCCACCTTAACTGTTCAACCCATGAAAAGGCCACATCCCTTCCACATCATTCCAGCTACGGCAAGTCCGTGGTTTTTATACCTATTGTGCAATCTTGACTGTAGAGCAGATACTATACTACAGAAGTGTTTTCTCTCACTAAAATGCATCTGCCGGCTGATTACCTTTTTATTTTTCACATTTCCTCTAGCGTACACCATTAGTATACTGGACAAGCTAGCTACGAAATACTACATTAAGTTGGAGAATGGTCTCAAAAGTCTCATTCTAACTCTGTAATAGCCACTGAAATCTGAAGATATAAACTTAATACTAAGAATTATCACAGCATCCCAAAAGCTGGAATTACAGACATGCACCACCATGTCTGGCTTATTTGGCATTAAAACACAACTCAAAATATTCCTAAAATCCATTCTATCTAACCTTTATCCTCCCCAAATTAAGATGTTCTATAATTAAGGTTATAACAATGCCACCATTGTTTAAAAAATGTATATGTACATGTGAAATGCTTTTCAAAGCATCTCTTTGGGCTGGAGACTCGGTGTAAGAGAGCCTAGCTGAGAACCCAAGTTAGGCTCCCAGCACCACTGTCCAGCAGCTCCCAAATGCCTGGAATTCTTCAACTCCAGGGAACCTGGCACCCTCTTCTGGATTCTGGACTCCAAGAGCACCTGGCATGCACTCATGCAAAATCCTCAACAATTCAAAAAAAAAAAGGCCAAAATAAGATTACTAGCTCCGCAGTTTTAATATAGCTTGATTTCTAACTTCATTCACAAAATAATGCTGAGTTGGGCATGGTGGTGCATGTCCATAATCCCAACATTCAGGAGGCAGAGGCAGACAGATCTCTGAGTTCAAGAACCAGCCTGGTGTACATAGTGAGTTCTGAGACCAAGGCTATGTAGAGAGCCTGCCTCAAGAGAACTAATAAGAATAATAATGTTGAGTAATGAGACTGAAGACACTTTCCAGTTCTGAATGTTAATTTACATGTTGACATTCTATCTTTAATGACATCTTTATTTATTTTGTGCTAGTGTTTGTGTGTAAACTCTCTCAATATGGTATTTGTGTGGAGTCAGAGAACTACCTGCAGGGGTTTCTTCTCTCCTACCACCATGCATTTTCTGGAGAGTGAATTCAGGTGGTCAAGTTTGGTGGCAGGCATCTTTACCCACTAAGCCATCTCACCTGGCATTGTACCTTTAAGTGTAACACTTGCTTATCCCCTGAGGCTGGTTCTGCTTTGTTTTTTAAGCTTTTTTTTTTCTTTCCTTTCTTTGTTGTTGTTGTTTTGTGACATGGGAAAAGGACATTAAGCCTAAATTATCTTACAGTGCATCCATTTTTGCCTGTAATCCCAGGGAGGTAGAGGTAGAGTATGTGAGGTCCAGATCATGCTAGGCTACATCATCAGTTCCAGGGCAGCCTCTACACACTCAAAACATAAGGACATATGATTTTTATAAGACAACAGATTCACATCTTTTAAAATATTTTTATTAAATAACCTACTTGGAGAATAATTACAAAATCTCTGTAAGTAGTAATTCCAAGTAGTGAAAGGCATTTTCCTTAAAAAAAAAAAAAGACAAAAATATCCTTATGATTTGCTGCTTTATACACAGGAATGATTTATTTTACAGTCATCTGTAACATCAGCCTATAAAATTCAAAGCATTTCTTAATGTCTGAAATACAGAATGAAGGTCACAATGATATGCTTTCCTATGAAGCTACCTATCAACAGACAAAACTGAACTCTAGGATAACAATTCCACACAGAATTTACAAGACAGGCACTTTGAATCAGATACTGGGAATCTTTCACAGTTAATATTGCTTTTTTGAAGCTCATCTCATCAAAGGTAACCAACTAGTGAAGTCAATGTTTCCTGGTGCAGAAGTACAAACAGGTTTGGTTCCAAACTCTTGAGACATGCAAGACATGCCCTAAATAAGAAGGATCTTCTAAAAGAAAATGAAGAAACCAAAAAGCAGCCCAGAATAAAAGCATTTACAAGCATCTGGATAAGGCCTTTAAGTCGGTATTTTACACCCCTTCATTTTCAGGTAAGGGATTAAGAGGCCGAGAGAGGTATCCTCTGCGAGGGTGAGGATATTGGAGGTTGGCAGTGTCAGCATCGCAAGAGTGCTCTAGCAGAGGAGCAGGAGGAGGAAGGAGCTGGGCACAACTGGACCATCTTGATCCAGCCCGAGGGGAATCCAGAGGGGGAAAGAAATACCTGAAATAATGAAGACAGGAACAAAACACCAAAACAAAAACAACAGGGGGGAAAAGAGGGAGGGAAACAGAAGAAAAAGAGAAAAGCAGTAAATACAAAGAGAACCAAAGAAGAGAAAACATGCTGGAAAGAAGGAAAAAAAAAAGCTTGTATAATATTCATGCCACAACCACTAGAACAGTACAAATCAAGACTCTCACTTGAATCAAGGTTGCTTGAGAAGTATAAAAGTTTGAAAAAAATACAATCTGTTAAAGTTAAAATGCCCCCCAAAATTATCAGTACATATGTTACAGAGACATTCATTTTAAAAATTTAAAGCCTTGTCTAATCTCATCTGATTCTTAATTTTCACATCTGCTTTTCATTTTCAGCAGTGATACATGTGCTGCATCAGCAGACACACATCTTCAGTGCATACATGATACTGAGAACCAACTCCATTAACTACACGGGAAAGCTGGTTACTGCCACGTGCTTTTGAACAATACAATCATTGGACAGCCTTAGTTTCCTAGAAGAAACCTAGAATAGCTACAGAAATTTGGTACATAAAAAGGCTCAAAGAATTATAGACTGTTATTCTACCATCTGATAACTTACCCGTAATATGTATGTAGTTTAGTAAATGAAAAGGTATATATAACTTTGTCATCAAAAGTTTCAGAAGACAGGAACTTATTGAAAAAAACATTAAAAATCCTGAGACATGGAATTTCAATTGCATGCACATTTTCTGAAACTCATGTTTCCAAGTTGTCTTAAAGGAAACCAAGTCATATTAAGATCACACCATAAACATTCATGCATGTATTAGAAACAGCCATCTCTTTAAGGGGATGAGATGAAAACTTAGAACTGCTTCCACCATTCTACCACCAAATAAAACTAGCCAACGCTAACGTGCTACTTGGCTACAAGCCATGTTATCGCAACTGTGGTGGCAGGTAATGATCCGCTCCTTTACTAGTATTTTTAATTACAAGAAAAAGTAGCTGTGTGGATAATATCACCTGTAAAGTAGTTGTGTGGATAATGTCACCTGTAAAGTAGTTGTGTGGATAATGTCACCTGTAAAGTAGTTGTGTGGATAATGTCACCTGTAAAGTAGTTGTGTGGATAATGTCACCTGTAAAGTAGTTGTGCAGATAATGTCACCTGTAAAGTAGTTGTGTGGATAATGTCACCTGTAAAGTAGTTGTGTGGATAATGTCACCTGTAAAGTAGTTGTGTAGATATCACCTATAGAGCAATTCTACAAAAGGTAAACACATTACCACTCAAAACAATCTTTATGAAAATATTTATTCAATTTTCAAATTAAAATTATAAAAACTCATCATTTTAGCTTAGAAAATAAAAGACATATTCCTATATTCTCCAAATGGAATAAAATTATATTTTTCCCTCCTCCCAACTGCTTATGAGGATAATAGCAATGTTTTTCCAAGTTAAGTCTCCAGAACATCCCAAAAAATTGTTTTGGTGATGATGTGTCAACAAAAAGCCTTTCCATTTATAGTGTCAGGAGACTGACTAGTACAAAAGCTATATACACTGTCACATTAAAGGCCTTTGGACTGTGTGTAGTGGTGAACAGGCTGCTGGTGCATCTTGGAAGAGGTCGAACGGCGCTGGGAAAGGGGAAAAGGAGCTGATTCCATTCCTGTGTGCATGCAACAAGCAGCAAAACAGCCAAGCTACTCCAGCTAGCTTGTGCTCAGCTGTGCTTTCTGTTAAAGGACACAACACAAATGGAGAAGGGAGAATGCATCACAGATCTAACATAGATGGTTATTGGCACAATAAGAAAACAGATCAAAGCTATTTATGTTAGAAAATAACACAGTACTAAAGCTGTAACCTAAAACCAGATTTTTAAAAATTAACTCTAATATGCTTTCCTTCATAAAATAATGTTCTTCTTCTCCATAGTAACTGGAAACAGTTTCTATAGTTGTAAATACTTAAAACTTCAAAATCAAATAGCAAGATTTCTTTATTAAAAGAATACAGTAGTCGGGCGGTGGGGGCGCACACCTTTAATCCCAGCACTTGGGAGGCAGAGGCAGGTGGATTTCTGAGTTCGAGGCCAGCCTGATCTACAAAGTGAGTTCCAGGACAGCCAGGGCTACACAGAGAAACCCTGTCTCGAAAAACCAAAAAAAAAAAAAAAAGAATACAGTAGTATCAAAACAACAAAAAGATAAAATCTATGTTCTTCTGCTTAGGATGACAATACAGTAACCACAAAGACGTTTTAAGGTGGAACTTTGAAGTTTCCCAACCTCTATTCCAAATTATGCTCAATTAAGGCATATTTTTTAATTTTTATATTACAAATATACGTATTTGAAATTTGAATGAAAAAAACTGACTCTAGATTATGCCAAATTTTGTCTTAAATGTATGCAGAATAGCCTAAACTTCAAGATCTCATATCATTTTACCATTTTCTCTTAGTTCTTATACATACAAAAGACAAATATTTCACTAACTGGTCTCACAAAGCTGTAGTTATGTACTTTATTTAAGATTTCAATGTGACCTGATACAAAGCCTACCCAACAGGCACAAAAAAAACCCAAGTGTTTCTCTAAGAGTTAGCCCTATTAAACCACACTTCCTTTCACTGCTGCAGAAAAGAACACAGAATCATAAAGCTACTAACAGTTTTACTGACCACTGAATTTCAGAATATAGTTCAGTGGACTTAAAAACTGTCCATACTATAACCAAGTAAGCCACTAAATACAGAAAAGAGTGAAATTCCAAGAGTGAGTGTCACAATTGTTGGTGAACTACTTTATTCCATCTTAAAATTTACCTTTTAGTATGGCTACCAGGAGAGGTGACTCAGCACTGGCTGTTCTTGCAAAGGAACCAGGTTTGATTCCCAACACCCACATGGTGGCTCATGTAAATCCATAACTTCAGTTCCAAAACACTTGACTTTTTGGCCTCCCCAAACAGTACACACATTGTGGTGCACAGATATACAAGAAGCAAAACACCCATACACGTAAAGAGTGTGCATGGGGGCGGGGGATGGGTTTCTCATTGTCCCACAGAAGAGCCTACCTGCCAGAGGAAGCTCCATTTAATGAATTTTGAAGATTTGGAATATTTGAGCTCAGTGAAGGATTTGAGTTTCCCAGCTGAGAACTCCCATTTACTGGGCTCCCGTTACCTTTCAAAATACCAGTACACTTCCAATTGTCCATGTAATTAGCTGAAAGAAAAATAGCCAAATGTATTAATATGACTAATATCTACTCATATAAATACATATACCTGCACTCTTCTCCTAAAGCTACAAGAAATGAAACAAGGTATGGGCTACATTTCTAAAAATATTTGTGTATAACGTATTCCCATTCATGTGCATATACATGTGCACAAACATACATGTGGAAGCCAAATGTTGACACTGGCTAGCTGTCTTCCCCTTGGGCTCCTCATCTTAGTTTTTGAGGTAAGGTCCCTCTCTGAACCTAGAGTTCACCAATTTGACTACACCAGCTGCCTGGGTAGGTCCAAAAACCTTATTGCTTACGGCTCCCTTGAGCTGGGATTACAACTGCACACTAATAGGCCTGGGCTTCACAGAGGTGCTGAAGATCTGAGGTCAGGTCCTCATGCTTTTACAGCAAGCTCTGACCCATCTCCACAGCTCCAGCAAACTACAATTACTTCTAGGTAAGCAGTAAGTATAATATTTAGATGAAATACATTAAGGTTTTCAAAGAATTACTAATTTAAACCAGCCATGATGACTCATACTTGAGGCAGAAGAATTGATCTGAGTTTGGGGCCAACCCTGGGCTACACAGTGAATTCCAGACCAGCCTAAGCTACAGAATAAGATCCTGTATAAAAACAATTACTTGTTTAAAAAACATGAAAGCTTTTACGATTTCTCTTCTTTCAGAGACAATTAACTAAGACAATTATCTAATCTCAAAGATAAAGAAGTTAATATCTGGGCTGGGATAATAATTCACTCAGTGAAGTGCTTGACTTGCAGCCATGTGGGCCGGAGTAAGTGACAGAACCCACCAGGTGTGCTCTTGTGATCCCAGCAACAGACTATCAGGGACAGACAAATCCCTGGGGCTCGACAGCTGACCAGCCAGCCTTGCCTACTTAGTGAGTTTCCAGACAGGAAAGACCTTGTCTCAAACACAAAGGTGAGTCAGAACTGAAGAACAATACCCAAGGGTGTCCCTCTTACTCTACAAGTACAAGTTAATAGCAAAACAAAATCTTTAAAAGAAATAAACCCAAATTCTTTGTCTTTCTTACAATTAATGTAAATAAGGATTGTAGCTGTCTTCTTGGTGATGCACATTACGTGGGCACTGTGTAGATTATGGTCAATGATGTGTTATTCATAAGAAAACCTCTGCATAGCAGTTTAGTGGTTCATCCAATGTGGTCTCATTGGATGCAAAACTAGTCACTGAAGTCAGTAAATCGAAGTTAAAAAGACTAATGGGAAACAACTAGGCTGTCCTACTTTAAGCTTAGAAACAAAAAAGGACAGAGATGTCCTTAAAATCTAATTAAGGAAAGAAAGTCTGGGCTGGTCCTACAGAATACAGACTGAACATGGGAAGCCATCAAGGCTTAGCCAAACTGCATTTTATGAAGCAAGAACTGCTCAGGGCAAATGACCCATTGCAGTTCTACAACTGATGTTCAGAATGGAGTCAGCATCTGTGATGCTACAGACATCGAAGGCAGTATCAACTGATTAGACCAAGTTCCCTCAGTGTGGCACAAGAAACTCACTATCAGAAAAGATGATGGAGTTAGTCTCTGAGTGACAGACAGAGACAGAAAGAGTGTGTGTGTGTGTACGTGCATGCGTGTTCCAATACATGTGTACCACAGCACCCATTCAGAGGTCAGCCCCTATTTCCACCTTGTTTAAGATAAGGACTCTACTGTTTTTTGTTTTTTTTCCACTGAGCTATGTTTACCACATTAAGGACCCTGAGCTTCTTAGAAGTCTCCTCTCTCTGCTCCCAGTTCCCTAACGGAGCAGGGGGATTGCAGAATTCATACTCATGTCCTTACTCATGGGAGGCAAACACTTTTACCAAAGACCAATGGAAGCAGTTACCTGAATTAGCTTTTCCTAGAGATACCCCATGTTCTAATTAGTTTTAAAACTGGCTTTCTTCCACATAGAAATAAAACAATTCAATTGGCCATTAACTTCTATGAACCAGGTAATCTGCTATTTCAAAATAATACAAATATAAGACAATTATTTTGAAAAATATTAAAAAGAATTTTAAAAATATATTTCAGATATGAACCAGGTAATCTGCTATTTCAAAATAATACAAATATAAGACAATTATTTTGAAAAATATTAAAAAGAATTTTAAAAATATATTTCAGATATGAACCAGGTAATCTGCTATTTCAAAATAATACAAATATAAGACAATTATTTTGAAAAATATTGAAAAGAATTTTAAAAATATATTTCAGAGTTTATACTTTTAAGTGAAAGGTAAATATAAGGAACAACTACCCCTCTATTAAAAACCTTACCTTTCCACAACCTAACACAGCCATCATCTCCTGAAGACGCTAGGACTGTTCCTGTTATGTTCCAACTCACCCTCCAGACCTGAGAATTATGATTATCAAACTGAGCCACAATATGGATTTCAAATTTTGTTGGACCACCAGAAGAAGTAAGTTCTTTCCTAAAAAAAGATTAACAAAGTTTTCAAAGAGTGTCTTGGGCATATATACACACTCACATGTAAACACACATTTGAAGTAAGAAACACAAATAAATACACTTAATATATTCTTTCCTAACATGCACTTATGTGCCCTGCCCACCACCCACTACTCAGCCTTCGGGCTACATAGACATCATTTCATTTGACTTCCCCAGAACCTGAGCTCACTTCACCCAACGGATGACACTCAGTGACTTTAAGAAACAAATGAGCACATTATTCTCTGAAACAAGGCTCAGAATCCGACAGATGTAACAATTTTATAAGACAGAGTAGCAGAAAGGAAGCCTAGAAACAAGGAACTGAAACAATTCAAACTAAATCCTCACTCCAAAGAGCTACATAAAACATAAATGTGAGGACTCAGTCTGCAGATCTGTGTCTTTACTGTTCTCTACAAAGGAAGAGAAGCAGAAGGAAAGAGTACTTTCAAATTCTTCAATTTTTCTACAACTCACCTCACAGGTTTTAATGTGAAAATTCTGACATCTTTGGTTGCTATTGCCAGGATGTGGAAAGATCTTCCCAAATTTGGAGCAAACGCAGTATCATGGACAGGATCTGTGACTGTCATAAGAGTCTCAGCTTTCGCATATTTCCTAATTCAAAGAAATATGAATTAAAATTTTCAGAAATAAAACTTACAAAACTTGAGGCTGGAGAGACGGTCAGGGTTAAGAGCACTTGCTATATCCTGAGTACCACAGCTGGATTCCCAGCACCTACTTCAGGGGGTTCACACCTGCCTGAAACTCCAGTTTATTAAGCCCAGCACTATAGAGGCAGAGGCAGGAAAATCTTCTGTGAGCTCCAGGCCAGCCAGGACTATGTATGGAGACCCCCGTTTCAAAATAAATGAATAATTTTTTTTATGTCAGAAACGTGAAAAAAAATTCATCAACATATCTCAATGTTTTTCATACTCCTCTCAATAAATGCTTGCCTTTTAGGGGGGACACTCAATAGAGGCCCCCAAATAACTAAGTCCTAGGCCCAAACTGGAGCCTACAAATGTAACCTTCTTCTTTAAAAAAAAAAAGTTTTTTACTTATCTATTCCTTATTCATTATCACCGGGATAGAACTGACCCTAAAATTCAATGCCCTTAGATAAGACAAAACAGGATAAACAGGGAGGTGATAGCCCACACCTTTAATCCCAGCATTAGGGTGGCAGAGGTAGGTGGATCTCTGAGTTTGGGGCCAGTCTAGTCTACAGAGTAAGTTCCAGGACAGTCAGAGCTATGCGGAGAAAATGTTTCTAAGAAAAAACAGAGTGAAAAAAACACAAAACAGGGAAGGTGCCTAGAGTGGCTTCCACAGCCCAGGCTCCTGGGCCCAAAAGCAGGAAGAGCCAACAAAGAGTGCCTAAGAGCACAACAAACCAGCAGCTAGACTTCAGACCTCTGCCTCCACAGACAGAGCACCAGTTGGTAAAGAAAAACATCTGCTGGATTGGCCCAAGAGCCAAAAGAAGGCCCAGTCTGCTCCTCTACAATTTAAGTGTATCTTAAAACACTTAATCAAAACCTAGAAAAATGAAGTCTGGGTTTGGGCTGGAGAGATGGCTCAGCTGTTAAGAGCACTGGCTGCTCTTCCGGAGGTCCTGAGTTCAGTTCCCAGCAACCACATGGTGGCTCACAACCATCTATGAGATGTGATGTCCTCTTCTGGTGTGTCTGAAGACAGCAACAGTGTACTCGAATAAATAAAATAAATAAATCTTAGGGAGAAAAAAGGCTAATAAACCCAGACTTTATTTATTTTTAAATTGTTTATTTTATTTTTATATGTATGTAGTTGTTTAAGATTTTATTTATTTTATATAAATTGAATTGAACTCAGGACCTTTGGAAGAGCAGCCAGTGCTATTAACTGCTGAGCCATCTCCTCAACCTTAGCTTTTTTAAAAAAAAGGGTAAGAGCCTAGTATGGTGGTTCATGCCTTGGCACTCCATAGGGAGGGAGAACCATATGAGTTCAGCCTGGTCTAAGTAGTGAATTCTAGGCCAACAAAGGCCACACACACACACACACACACACAAACTGCGAGCCTGTCTCAGGAAGGAAGGAAGGAAGGAAGGAAGGAAGGAAGGAAGGAAGGGTGGGTTAGTTGATGGCATACACCTATGACCTCAGTCAGCATTTAGGAACTAGACAAGAAAGATCACTGAGTTCCTGGCCAGCCTGTGCTGTTAGTGTCAAAGCTTTTTACCCTGCTTTTGTGTTCAGACTTCCGAGGCACCGAGATAAATGGATCATGTACCGTATTACCTAGCTGTCTTCCCTTTCTCATTGTCCCTACTTTATGCCAAAGCCACTGTCATCTCCCAACTAGATGACTTTAACAACTACTTATGTTCCCTTCTAAATACTTGCCACACTTCGGAAGAGTTAAACTACTCTCTGGCCCTGTACTCAATCCACGTGACCAGTAAAATGACAGAACAGGTCCCTGCACTGCCTGTCTTCACATCCCCGCTGCCCGTTCTGTTACAACGCCAGTGCTTGTTCCCAGGTCTTATTGGATACAGACTTATTCACGTGGAAGGCTTTCTGCCTCTGTCTAGCTAACTTCTACTCACCCTGTAGGTCCTGGTCTAAGTGAACATTCCTAACCTAATCCTCAAACCAGAGGGTAGAAAACCATTTCCGAGGGTAGAAAACTCTTCAACATCCTGATTCTTTTTGTTCAGAAAGTTGTCCCACTCCTTAGTATTATGTTCCATTTTCTCTATAAGATGATACATATTGAGGGACCAGTTACTGTCTCTTCAGTTTCCTCTTTACAAACTGGGTGCATCCCTTAAGCATCAGCTACTCAAAAAGCTGAAATGGGAAAATCGGGATGAACTCTCATTCAAGACCAACCAGGGTAACAAAAAGCTAAAACCACTGGGGCTAGAGAGATGGCTGGGCAGTGGAGAGCACCTTTGCTCCTACAGAAGGCCTGGTCTTTATTCCCAGCACACACACCCATCCACAACTGTAATTCCAGAGGATCCAATGCCCCCTTAAGACATGTGAGCAGGCATGCACACGTCCCACAGAAAAATAATGCAGGCAACAGACTCAGAAAATAAGCCTTTTTTAAAATAGCAAAAGCCAGGTCAGGCTGTGGTGGCACACACCATGAATTCCAGTACCTGGGAGGCAGAGGCAGGTAGATCTCTGTGAGTTCAAGACCAGCCTGGTCTACAGAGGGAGCTCCAGGACAGCCAGAGCTACCCAGAGAAACCCTGTCTTGGGGAGGGAAAAAAAAAAAACCAACGATAAATGACAGCATAGCACAGAAGTTGGTATCTCTCGGGAAACCAGTAACAATGAAATGTACCATGCAGATAATAAAGGACAATCATTTCAAATGTAAAAACAATTCTGAACAAAGCAGTACTGACCTGGTATTTTCATTGTATTCAAAAATCTGAACCTTGGCCATTGAATTTGGACTGCTGTCATCACTTCCCACAGCGATCATGGGGGGATGAGCACGAGAGCTAGAAAGAAGGGAAACACTTATACAATGCAATATGCTGCTGCTGAACTAACACGATTTAAGAACTGGACTCAAGGAGACAGATAACCTACAAGTCAGTCTGACCTCACCATCACATCTGGATATCCACCACAGACCTGCCACACTACATGTGCGTGTGAGGACCTCACACCCTGTCCCTCACAACTGCTTCTCAAGGAGCACTTCTTCTAAACAAGGGCATCCAACAGTTAACACTGGAAACATCGGCACCAGGAAAATGTAGTTCTTTAATATTAGAGCTACCTAAGGCTTTGTTGCTAAAGCATCACAGGATTAGATCCACTAATCTAATCAGAAAACTTAGATAAACTATAAAGAGCTATGGTAATAACTAAAGGTACAGAAAGATTATTCTATATAAACAGCTTCATGAGAGTTTATCTATAACAAATATTCACATAACCTGGCTGTTAGTTAAATGTCAGAGTCAACTAGTACTCATAGACAAAATATCTATACCCATGTTAAATATTTACAGAAGCAAAATGTTAAATTCATCATGTATTTATAACAATGTAACAGAAATTAATATAAAGAAGGCTCAACATGAAACAGAAGAAAATAAGCTCATTCAGTCTCTGTGTCTCCTCTCCTTTCTCCTCCCCATCCCCCTCAGGTTATCAAGACAGGGTTTCTCTGTGTAGCCCTGGCTGTCCTGGAACTCACTCTGTAGACCAGGCTGGCCTCTGCCTCTGCCTCTGGAGTGCTGAGATTAGAGGCTTGCACCACTATCACAGGGCTAATTTTCTCCTTTGTAAGAGAGGAATCATTGGGACTATGTAGATGGCTACAAGGTTAAGAGCACTGGCTGCTCTTCCAGAAGATCTAGGTTAATTCCCAGCACCCACATACATGGTGGCTCACAGCAGTCTGTAACCCCAGTTACAGAGACTCTAATGCCCTCTCTGGCTCAGAGGTCCTTCTTGTGGGATCTCTGAGTCTGAGGCCAGCCTGGTCTACAGAGTGAGTTCCAGGACAGCCAGGGCTACACAGAGAAATTCTGTCTTAATAACCTGAGGGGGATGGGGAGGAGAAAGGAGAGGAGAGAGACACTGCATGATGGCAGTATAACAATATACAAACAGGAGAAATACCAACATACATAAAATAAAATTTTTTTTAAGTTTTTAAAATTTAAGAGAGGAGTCATAATCTAAGAACTAATAAATCACTAAGTACAGATAAACTTAAAACTTCAGTTACCAACATAACAACTATAAAGATCACCACAAATAAAATATATACTAGTCATATTCAGGTATCAATGAATATAAACAGTTTATATCTAAGAGAGCAAGAACAATCATAATAAATCATCGACATATGTAACAGTAGCTACCAGAATTAAAGCCTAAAACCTACTGACAGCATTTCCTTTCAGAAAAAGAGAACTTTTGGTTTTGTTTTCTATTCTTCTAGATATTTGCATATTTTCTTACCAAGTGATTAAACAAATAAAAAGCAAACATTGGAGCTGCAAAGATGTCTCAGCAGTTAAGATCACTTGTTGCTCCTCCAGAGGACCCAGGTTCAATTCCAAGCACCCATATGGCGACTACTCACAATAGTCGGTAACTCCAGTCCAGGGATCCAATACCCACTTCATGCCTCCAAAGACACCAGACACATGTGTTTCACAGACATACACATAAAATAAGTAATAGCTTTGTGTAAGATCTTTTTTTTAAGATGTATTTATTTACTATATGTAAGTACACTGTAGCTGTCTTCAGACTCTTCTCGCTCCAGTCACACTTGCTCGCTGTCGCTATCTTCAGATACCCCAGAAGAGGGCATCAGATCTCATTATGGATGGTTTGTGAGTCATCATGTGGTTGTTGGGATTTGAACCAACGACCTTCAGAAGAGCAGTCGGCGCTCTTAACCACTGAGCCATCCCTCCAGCCCCTAAAATCTTTTTTTTTTTGAGATTTATTTATTTCATGTATGTGGGTACACGGTCACTGTCTTCAGACACACCAGGAGAGGGCATCAGATCCCATTACAGATGATTGTGAGCCACCATGTGGTTGCTGGGAATTGAACTTAGGAAGAGCAGTCAGTGTTCTTAACCACTGAGCCATCTCTCCAGTCCTGTTTAAAATCTTTTAAAAGCAACCATAGTAGCCAGGCAGTGGTGGTGCACATCTTTAATCCCAGCACTTGGGAGGCAGAGACAGGCGGATTTCTGAGTTTGAGGCCAGCCTGGTCGACAGAGTTAGTTCCAGGACAGCCAGGGCTACACAGAAAAACCTTGTCTCAAAACAAAAAACAAAAAAAAGCAACCATAGCATAGTCGTACAATCACACTCAATATGAAGCATTAAACAGGAATAATGAAGGGGCAGGCATGATGACCAACATTCAGGAAGGTTAAGCAGGATAGGTTCAACACCAGAGCTGGCCGGTCACACAGCAGGTTCTAGACCAGCATAGGCAATAAGGTGAGGATCTTTCCAATTAGCTCATTAATTAACTGTTTAAGGGATTCACTAATTGGATGTTTTAAAATAAATTATATACTAAAATGTGAAGAAATACCCACAAAGTATTTTTCTGTGAGAAAAAGAACCTTGAGGAAAATGAGTTCTATACATGACTGAGTATAGTATGTCTTCTAGAGTTGGAATGTATCTGATTATTTTTGCACAGATATATCTCTTAAAAATATTCTAATTTATTTTTCTATACATAGAAAAATTTCCAGAAATTCTCACAGAACTATTGATAATGAATGGGTTCCTCCATTTTATGGAGATAGAAAAGTGGAAACTGTCTTCTAGATACTATTATCTAATTTCAAAAAGCATCTGAAAAATTAAACCAGTAAATTCTTAGCTTGAAAAGTCACCTGCTTGCTTTAGAAGAATTTCCAGAGGTTTGATGAGCTTACCTGGAAGGGTTCCAAGAGATACAGCTACAGCACAGCTTGCATGAGATCTCGTGCTGTAACGACCACTGGCTGAGATTCATAACATCTGGAGCCTCGTATATTCTCACTATACCATCTGCTGAGCAGGTAGCTAACATCAGGCCCATATGCTTGGGAGCAAATTTCACATCAGTAACAGATGTTCTGCTGTCCACTAGAGTTGTCCTCTTCACCTGGAAAACAATAGAAAACAAAGAAATTGATGGATCTGAAGAACAAATGTTTTAGATTCACAGACAATCTGCCATTTATTAGGTTTTCATTCTTGTGTAAGAAAACTTAAAGTCACTCTTGGTCTCTATTTCCAGTGAAGCACTTTGCATATACAATCTCTTAACAAATTAATGAACACTTATGCCTTTAAGGGAGAAGTCTGCCTTTAGAAAGCATCATATATTATGTTAATAATCTCACAGACTCATCACCAAACCAGAAATGTTAGCACTTGTACACACATAGCTCTGTCATACAAAGCATGCTGCAAACAGTAAATCAAACCAAGTTGGCTCCTTCAACCGTAAACATAAGGCTTGCGACCTCTGCGGCATCAGTAAAGGAATGTACTGCATCACACACAATACAACTGCAGACTAGACACCCTGACGGCAGAACCAGAGAAGAAGTTCTCCCTGTACACATCCCTTTACGGCTTTGAATTTTATATTGTGTGTGTTTATTAAGAAAAATAGATTGAAAGGAAAATAAACGATAAACTTCAGTGAAAGTGGTAGAAGTCTTATAATCTAGTTTAATTCTCTACTCTAAGAGTTGAGGCATGAGCAGCACACAGGTAAAAATCAACAGACGAAGGCCAAGGTAGAATTTAAAGTAGACAAAGGGAAGAGAAGCTTGGAGTGCAGCTCAGTTAGAGAGCATGAAGCCCTAGGTTCAATCCCAGGCATTGCAAAATACCTACAAATCAGAAGCCTAAAACTACCTATTAACTACTGCACAAAATCATATGAAATTCACAAATACACAAAATCCAGTGCAAAGAAAATCCTCTGGGTTCCCCATTAGAACAATAAAAAGTCTGGGTACCACTGCAAGCCAAGCCAAAGTGAAATAAACAGGAGAAAATACGGAAGGAGGAGCAAGGAACTGATCTCACCCAGTGACTCTGTCCTCGAAGTTTATCGTTTGATTCTCCTACTATTTCTTCCCATACAGCTGCTGTTCGGTCAAAAGAACAGGAAGCCAAAACTTGTCCAAATTCAGGATGAGCCCACGTCACACGCCACACAGATCCACTATGTGTCTGTTTAAAAAAGCAAAACTGATTTTACTCACCTCACACATATCATTTACTTGTGAAAATAATAGAAAACAAGTAGTTTTACTTCAGTAAGACAAGAAAGACAGCAATGTAACATTTAAATGAAAAGTTAATTTCTAAAAACTTAGGACTTTTGGAAGCTATTTAGGATAGTAGACTTCTGGAGTTGTATTTATTTATTCTTTCCTTGTGTATGAGTGCTCTGTCCGCACGTACACCTATATGCCAGAAGACAGCATCAAATCCCTTTGTAGATGGCATAAGCCATCATGTGGTTGCTGGGAATTGAACTCCAGACCTCTGGAAGAATAGTCAGTCTTCTTAACTGCTGAGCTATCTCATCAGCCCCTACAGTTGGTATTCTTTTTAAATTAATTTTTATCTTATTTTGAATGTGTTTTCGCCATCTCCTCACTGACTGAACTTGTAGCTCACTCATTAGCAAGACTTGCTGGCCAACAAGCTCCTATAGATCCTCTAGTCTCTACCACCCCAGCACTGGGATTACAAGAACATGCTACCACCCACACACAATCCCCTAGTCTCTGCCGCCCCAGCACTGGGATTACAAGAACATGCTACCACCCACCCACAATCCCCTAGTCTCTGCCGCTCCAGCACTGGGATTACAAGAACATGCTACCACCCACACACAATCCCCTAGTCTCTGCCGCCCCAGCACTGGGATTACAAGAACATGCTACCACCCACACACAATCCCCTAGTCTCTGCCGCCCCAGCACTGGGATTACAAGAACATGCTACCACCCACACACAATCCCCTAGTCTCTGCCGCCCCAGCACTGGGATTACAAGAACATGCTACCACCCACACACAATCCCCTAGTCTCTGCCGCCCCAGCACTGGGATTACAAGAACATGCTACCACCCACACACAATCCCCTAGTCTCTGCCGCCCCAGCACTGGGATTACAAGAACATGCTACCACCCACACACAATCCCCTAGTCTCTGCCACCCCAGCACTGGGATTACAAGAACATGCTACCACCCACACACAATCCCCTAGTCTCTGCCACCCCAGCACTGGGATTACAAGAACATGCTACCACCCACACACAATCCCCTAGTCTCTGCCACCCCAGCACTGGGATTACAAGAACATGCTACCATCCACACACAATCCCCTAGTCTCTGCCACCCCAGCACTGGGATTACAAGAACATGCTACCACCCACACACATTTTATGTAGTTCCAAACTGGGGTCCTCACAATTGCATAATTTTATTTGATTCAAGAACAAACACAGAAAGCTGAAGAGATGGCTCAGCAGGTGAGAGTACTGGCTGCTCTTATAGAAGATTTGGGTTCAGTTCCCAGCACCCACATGGTGGCTCACAACAATCTGTAACTCTATTTCCAGGAGACTGGATGCCCTCTTCTGGCCCCTGAGGGCACTCCTGATATACATAAATTCTCAGTAAACTCTTAAAATAAAAATAAAATTCTTCGCTGGGCAGTGATGGTGCACGCCTTTAATCCCAGCACTTGGGAGGCAGAGGCAGGCGGATTTCTGAGTTCGAGGACAGTCTAATCTACAGAGTGAGTTCCAGGACAGCCAGGGCTACACAGAGAAATCCTGTCTCGAAAAAACCCAAAACAAACAAACAAATAAAAATCTTAAAAGCTAACAATAGACAGAAAAGTTACAACAAAATGGTTAAATGATTTGAACTGATGTGAAGTTAAACAAGAAACTGTTTTATGGGTGCAAGCCTAAGAAGCCCAAACCCTTGTACCCAGAGAAATAAGTGAAAGGGTCCAGGATGCATGACGGTGCATCTCATAGATGTGCAGCTTTAGGATGATGAGAATTAGTACTTTAACCATGAGTCTGATCTACACCTGGATGTCAGCTTCTGCCAATGCTGGGCGATGGCAGTGAACCACTGCACCCAGTCAGGATCCGCCAAGAACCCGTAGTGTGCTGTACTGATGCAGGATGCTAGGCAAGTAGAATATACTAAAAGCATTTCAACTTACAGCATTTTCAACCTAATTTATGTTTATTGGTAAATACCCCCATTGTAAGTCAAGGAATACATCTAATTTAAAGCTCAAAATCATTTCATTGTGTAAGACATATAGTTACTACTATGCACCCTCATGCTGTCAAGAAAGAAAATGGATTGACGTATTTCACCATCAAAGGAATTTGTTAGATCACTAGATGCTTTGACAATCACTCTACCATTTATATTTAGAAAATTTCACATTCAATGTTTCTTTACTGTTGTTGTTTTAACATGTGTTTTCATATAGCCCAGGGTGGTTTAGGATTCCTTATGTATCTAAGGATAATCCAGAAATTGTGTTCTTCCTGTCTTCACGTCCCCAGTGCTCGGTTACAGGTGTGTGCTAAGATTTCAGACATGTGCCCACACCTGGTTTTTCCACAACTGCCAATCAAATCAGAGTTTTGTAAATGGTAAGGGAAGCGCTCTACTAATGAACCTACAACCCCAATGACTCTCCTGTATTTCTAACACTTTCTCTACTTTCAATAACAAGACTTTTTAAACCAGGCATGGTGGCCTACACCTTTAATCCCAGCATTGGAGAAGCAAGCAGGATCCCCATGAGTCTGAAGCAAGCCTATTCTACAAAGTGAGTTCCAGAACAGCCAGGGCTATGTAGAAAGATCCTGTCAACATATAATAGATAAGAAAATAAATAATATAAGAATTGTTTCTGAGACCAGTAACTTCTACAAAAGCACAATGTCATGACAAAGGGCAAACCGCCCACTTCTCAACTGTTTGTCTAATCTTCTGGGCTCCACCTTTGATTCTGACTTTAAAAAGCTATCAACTAAAAGACACACTGTGCTATATATTTGGTTAACCAAATGTTAGATTCTTATTTTAACTAAAAAATGAGGTCTGCACAAAGATGTCACCACAAATTTTAAAAATTTAAATAATCAGGCATGGTGGTATATGCCTTTAATCCAGGCAGGTGCATCTCTGTAAGTAAGTTCAGCCTGGTCTACACAGCACGTACTAGCCAACCAGGGTTAAAAAGCAAGATCCTGTCTCAAAAATTAAATTACATAGCCAGGTGTGGTGGCAAGTGCTTCTACTCTTAGCAGATGGAAGACAAATAAACAATGTCACAAACCTAAGGACAGCCTGCTTGATTTACATTGCAAGTCCTGGCTATCTCAAACAACAACAAACTTTTAAATCACCATTCGTTAAACACCACAGAATATTTACTGGATGTTTCTAAATAGTCTTTAAAGACATAAGACAGTACTAAACAGCAAGACAGAGGCTTCCTTAGCACGAGGCATGTTGATATACACTTTACTTCCAGCATTAGGGAAGCTGAGGCAGAAATACTACTGCAAGTTCAAGAATAGCCTAGGCTACAGAGCAAGACCCTGTCTCAAATAAACAAACTGGGGGCTGTGGAATAGCTGAGTCAGTAAAATGTTTGCCGTGCAAGCATGACTTTCTATCTTTCATACAGAGCTGCAAAATGTGTGGAGACTTTACTCCACCTATTCCTACTATAGACCCAAAGCAAAAATTAGTTAATTAGCCTAACCTACCATATACTGAAGTTGTGAGCCTGTTATATTTAATTAATTAATTCTAGTATTTTGCTATAATGGCAAAAAACAAACATATTTATTTCATGTATATGAGTACACTGTAGCTGTCTTCAGACACCCAAGAAGAAGACATCATATCCCATTACAGATTGTTGTGAGCCACCATCTGCTTCCTGGGAATTGAACTCAGGACCTTAGGAAGAGCAGCCAGTGCTCTTAACCGCTGAGACATCTCTCCAGTCCTCAAACACAAACATTTCTTACACTTAAAAACTAGAAGTAATTCAAATGTCTATCACAGATGAGTCAATAAATAAAATGTGTCTGGTAATATTCTGGTAATGTGGTAAGAACACATTCTATAAAACACCAAACATGCTGAGTATAGTGACACATGTCTTTAATGCCAGCACTTGAGAGACAGAGGCAGGTGGATCTCTCTGAGTCTGAGATCAACCTGGTCTGGGATAAGTCTAGGACAGCCAGGGCTACACAGTGTGAACCTGTCTCAACAAAAAGATAAAGAAATACATAAAACACAACATGGATGAAACTCAAAAATATGCTACTAGAAACGAGCCAGAACAAAGGACTGTATATAAGCTATTACAGTGTTGTGTGACTCTTCCTAAGGGGATTCCAATAGAATTCTATCCAATGGATTCTATCCAAACAGGATTCTATCCAAGTCTAGCTGAGCAGACCAGTGACTTTGCTTGGGTTACTTACAGGAGTATGAGATTCAGTTAACACAGAAAGATAACTGTATCACCACGTCCCTATCAGCCTGGCTGATCATAGAAGCTGACACTGTAGCATGCTACCTTCAGTCAATCTCCCACCTTGTCTATATAGGAACACCCAAGACCACGGACAGCTTCAAAGTAGGGTCTGCTGACTCTTTCCCATCTCTTTCTAAGAAAGAATATTAGCAGCTCTACAACCTTCTCTATTAGCATAGAGTCAGCCATCACTGTGCTGTCTCTTCATTCCCTTACTGTGACTACAGGGCCAGGGTATTCTGGAAATCACCAGGGCAACTCAGCTCTGTGACGGCAATAGTCATGTGAGGCCAGGAGAAAATAGCACTGCTACAAAGTATGGTCCCATAACAAATATGCAGAAACTGCTTTTGCTAGAAATTATGAACTCCTCGCAGGTCCACAAGGTAACTAAACAGAGGATGGAAGAAATGGCATCTCTGCCTTCATCTGAATAGGTTAAGCTCTTGTTGCTCTACATAGGCATATGAAATCACTTACAGGAGTTTCTGTTTAGCCCATCCAATCCCCCTTTCAAGGCTGAAGCCATGGAAAGAAATCTCTGTTCTCAGTAAACCTGCAGTCATGTTGGGTTATGAAAAGAACCAACCATTACAGGACAGACCACCCCACACTAAAGGGCAATCAATTCTCAGTAAGTATAAGGCAGAAGTAAGCATTCTGTAAGGGTCAGACTGAGGAGGAGACATTGACCCTCAAGCAATGACAGCCATAAGGGTCTCTCTCTTCAGACCAATTTTTGACTGGAGCTAAGATAATGATTTAAATCTAAAACTCATGTTAGTACCTGAAAGCCATAGTTGGGGTCACCCAGCTACAAATCATGTGACCTACAAGTGACCCACCTGCAAGACGTATTAAAGCAATAGTGACAAAGATATTGTGGAAGAAACCAACCACTTTCTGACTGACTTGACACTGCTAAAATGGCCAAGAACCTGCAACTAGATAGGTCAGTTACTATTATTATTCTGACAAAGGATCCTAACAATAAAATGACTACTAATGACAGACTGCTGTACCCACAGATCAGGGCCTGGGAATTAATAGAGACCCACAACTGAACAATGCAGAGTGACAGACTCTGGAGCACTCAGTCCTACATGGGATGTTTTCATCAAAACCCTCCCTTCAAGGCTAAGGATCTATACTGAAGAGAAGGCATAAAGATTTTAACAGTCAGAAGTGACAGACAACACCACAACACCAAGAAAACAGTGTCTTCTAGCACAGGAGCAATGCACACAACGAACTCAGACACCACGGAGCATACAGAGGTTCAAGCCAGAAGGGTTCCAGGGCTGAGAGAATTGGACACAGGGTCCCACCCCTAAACAAGATGCTACCTACAACTGATACCTGCTAACAAAGAAAAAAATCCATTTTCTCCAGTGGAGTCTCACTGTGTATTGTATATATCAACCACACCTCAGGCAGGCCCCATGCCCAGGAGCAGCTGGCCAACACAAAGACCTCCGAGGTCATTTTATGAAGTTTTTGCTTTCTTTTGGCATTTCTTTTTTTTTTTTGGTCTTACAGTTTTTTGCTTGTTTTAATTTTCATTTTTGTTGTTTTGTAGGGGTTTTATGGATTTTTTTGTTTTTGTTTGAAAAAAAACATTAAATTGGATGAGCAGTAAGAGGAAGAAAAAGACATGAAATATGCTAAAATCCTAGAGGAAGTTATTTCAGAATGATGCAAAAATACAACTTTTCCACTTCTTTTTTTTTTTTTGTTTGTTTTTTTTTTTTTGTTTTTTCAAGACAGGGTTTCTCTGTGTAGCCCTGGCTGTCCTGGAACTCACTCTAGACCAGGCTGGCCTTGAACTCAGAAATCCGCCTGCCTCTGCATCCCAAGTGCTGGAATTAAAGGCATGTGCCACCACTGCCCGGCATTTTTCCACTCTTTGGTTTTGTTTTGAGACAGGGTCTCACTCTGTATCCAGGTTGGCCTCTAATTCATGGCAATCTCCTGCCTCAGCCTCCCAAGGCACTGATATCCCCTACCTGGCCTGACCTACAAAGATTCTTATTATCAAATTTACCATTACTTTAATAACAAAACAATAATTTAAAAAAACAAAAACTATATTTCCAGGAAAAGAACACTGTGTCAGGTTTATCATTTTCTCAAAGCTGAACACCAAATCATTAATACTAAAATAGTAAACATTTCAATTTTCTCAAACCATGCAAAAATAAGTACTAACCTTCCAACTAGCCGTACAGTGCCAATCTCCGCTCTCACTCTTGTCCCACACCTGGAAGGAAACAAAGGCAAGTGAGTGCGACACAAGGGAAGGGAGCCTCGGCTCCACAACCGGCTCCACAACCGAGGCGCTTGCTCAGGCTGGCAGGCGGGGCAGTGCCGCCCTCCACCCCTTCCTCCCAGCCCCGGTACTGCCATTGGGGCTAGTGGTGTACTGGAGACTAAGCCCAGAGTCTCATGCAGTCCTCCCAATTATGCTCTACTGAGGAACTTTGACTAAGGAAGACACTGTTTCTGGCAGTTTAGGTTCCTGTATCTGGTGGAACATTTTCGCCAACCAATCAATATATAAATCTTTTTTAGCGTGTATTTCTATTTAAAGACTCCTGATTTGACAAAAATAGGCCATTTGTCAACACCTAACTCACAGCCAAAGCCTGTAATCAGGCCTGAATCACACATTTTCCAAGGCACACCACACCTTGCTTATGTTTCAGAACAATAGAAACCATTTCAGTACTGCCCCAGGAAACCATTTTAGTCTTTGAACTGACAGAAAGGATAAAAAATAAATGCACAAACTGTGGCACTAAGTAAGTGGACTGTTAAAAAGAATTTGCTTACAACATGAACCAAATACAAAGGCAGCCATCCTGATCCATCTAACCCAGGAAGATGTAACCAGGAGACTTATGGAGGTAGGGATTGGATACAGTGCCAGTGTAGAAGTGAAAATACTCTACAGCTACACTGGATCATCCCACAGTTTTGTAACTGCAAAAGCACAGTGGGGCCAAGCTTGGCTGCATAACCTTTAATCCTAACACTTGGGAGGCAGAAGTAGGTGGATCTCTAAGTAAGTTCCAAGCCAGCCTGGTCTATGAATTCCAGACCAGAGGAGGGGGAAAACACACACACAGTGGCTATTCACTTTAAGGTAACAAATTTTAATGAGGTAAAATAAAAGAAAATAAAATAGCAGCAACCAGTGCTGGAGAGATGTCTCAGCAGATAAAAGCACTGGCTGTGTTTCTATAAGACCCAGGTTCAATTCTCAGCACCCTACACCCTCTTCTGACCTCTGGAGGCACTGGAGGGACAGATACATGTGCAAACATTTATCCATTCATATAAAATAATAAAATTAAATAATATAACATTGATCAGCGATATGTGAAATGAAGCTAAAGTAAAATATTCAATAAAAACACCAAAAAAATCATAGACTACAAAAAAAGTTCCAATTTAATCTATCAAAAATATATTAAGCTGGTCTACAGAGTGAGTTCCAGGACAGCCAGAGCTATACAGAGAAACCCTGTCTCGAAAAACCAAAAAAAAAAAAAATATATATATATATTAAGAGCCGGGCAGTGGTGGTGCATGCCTTTAATTCCAGCACTTAGGAGGCAGAGGCAGGTGGATTTCTGAGTTTGAGGCCAGCCTGGTCTACAGAGTGAGTTCCAGGACAGTCAGGGCTATACAGAGAAACCCTGTCTCAAAAAGAAAAAGGAAAAAAATGTATATATATAATACATATATATATGTGTGTACATATACAAATATAATATATAAAAAAGATGTGTATAAACATATATATATACACATAACTGGTAATTACTAAGAAAATGTAGCAATATTGGGAGAAAAAGTAATTCATCATGAAAAGCTTACACACACACACCACACCACACACACACACACACACACACACACACACACACGACATTCAGCGACGGGGTTAGAAAGATGGCTCAGCAATTACGAACACTTACTGCTCTTGTAGAGGACCGTGGTTCAGTTCTCAGCGCCCACTGCCTACAGCTCCAAGGGATCAGTTCCTTCTGCCCTCATACAGGCACACATACATGCACATATAAAAATAGTGAACCTCAGAAAGTCAGCACTGACATTCAACTAGCCCAGAATGAACTTGACAAAATTCTGTT
This sequence comes from Tokudaia tokunoshimensis, assembly GCA_036184795.1. Classification (NCBI taxonomy): domain Eukaryota; kingdom Metazoa; phylum Chordata; class Mammalia; order Rodentia; family Muridae; genus Tokudaia; species Tokudaia tokunoshimensis. The sequence continues at coordinate 81,526,462 of BTHU01000017.1, forward strand.
TGTTTGTTTGTTTTTTCTCACTATATAGTCCTGGCTGTCCCAGAACTCACTGTTAACCAAGCTGGACTCTGCCTCTTGAGTGCTGGGATTAAAGACACACACCACCACCCCAGTCTTTTGTTTTTAAGACAGGGTATCTCTACACAGTGCTGACTGTCCTAGAACCCACTACATAGACCACAGTAAGGAGCTTACTAGTTACTTTAAAGAATCATTTACATGTTTAAGTGTGTGTGCATGCATGTTGAGTGAAGATCACAAAGAAGCCAGAGGGCAGCACTGGAGCACCAGACCTACTGGAGTTGCAGTTACAGATGGTTGTGAGCCTCAGAATATTAGCCCTGGGACTCGCTTAGTCCCTCTGAAGAGGATACTCACTCTAAAGTGGGAGTTCCAAGGCGGCCTGAGCTATGATGTAGTGTCAAAGAAGAAAAAAGAAAGAAAAGAAAATGTACTCTGGACAACCTGACTGTCCTTAATCCAAATACCAACCATCTGAAACTCTTCCCCAAGTCCAGAGAAAAGTACCCCGTGACTGCACCTGACTGCACTCCTGAAGGCGCAGCCCCAGCCCAGCTGCCTGCACTTTTTACTCTCACGAGCTTTCAGGAACGCTGGATGGCCTGTCAACCGTTTCCATCAGGCAATTCCACCCAGTTACCCAGTAGAGACTGCTATAACAGGTGCTAAAACGTTGGAGGCTGTGAGTGGCTCAAAGACCACCTTCTCTGGTTCTACAAGCACGCTGCTCATGCTCACTAGTAAGTCAGCTGTAGGTCATCTCTCCTAGAGTGATATAGGCCTAATAAAAGGCTTCCAGAGAGGTCTTTTCTTGCCTACTTTCAATAGGGTGAACAGAAGTGGTCACACAAAATCACCAGCAGAGAAGGAGAGGGGTGACTACAACAGAAGCAGCACAAATAGGCAATCCAACGACAAAGCTGTGAAAGTCACAGGCAGTTTGGTAACCTGACAGCTGATGCAGCCCGTTCACTGGTTGTCTATGCATGTAAGTAAGCTTTAAAATGCAAAATTGGCCGGGCGGTGGTAGCGCACGCCTTTAATCCCAGCACTTGGGAGGCAGAGGCAGGAGGATTTCTGAGTTCGAGGCCAGCCTGGTCTACAAAGTGAGTTCCAGGACAGCCAGGGCTACACAGAGAAACCCTGTCTCGAAAAACCAAAAAAAAAAAAATAATAAAATGCAAAATTACGTTCTCTCCCAATATTGCTACATTATCTGAGTAAGTACCATTCCCAACGACTATAACTTGATGTCTGCTACCTAAATCAGCTGTACTCGTTGGCCAACAAAGGACCCAGGCTCAGTTCTCCCAACAAGATGGATCACAATCCTAACTTGCTCTTCCTACCCGCAGAGACACCAGGCAGTGCACATTCATACACGCAGACAGGACACTCGCACGAATAAGTCTTTAAAAGTGTGGGGTTGGGGGGAGTGGAGTCGTTCCTGGTGGCGCACATCTTTAATCACACCACTCGCGGCAGAGGTAGCCAAAGCATTGGGGATACAGAACTGAGGCCCTGTTTCCAAAAACTACATCGTAGCACACTCAACGGACACTTGTGATAAGCATCTTCAGAGACCACTTGAACATGAACAAGAATTAAAAACTGGTGTTCCGCTATTTTGGCGTTGTGAAGGAATTCATACTTGTAACCCCAGCATGGTGAAACTGTGACTGGAGGACTACAGCCAGCTCTAGAGTCTAAGACAGTCTCAGAAAACGTGTGAGTGTAACTGGGTCGTATTATCCCTTCAGGGAATCTCATGAGTCCCGGGCAAAGGAACACAGGCGACGCCCACAGACAGGAGACACACAGAGCCATAGGAAAAAGGCATCGCCACGGGAAGCCAGGGTCAGCACAAGGGCCTAAGACCACAGCCGCGGCCCACTCAGCTAGCACAGCAAGCGCGTGCGCTTAGTGCCGCGAAGCCGAGAGCCGCCCCGCGCAGGCGCGGTAGGAATACGCCGCGAGCGCGGGCGGCCGTGACCCCACAATCCGCCGGCAGGGAGGGCTCCCGCCGCTTCCGGCGTGGCGGCGTCCGCGGCTGCGGGTCGCGTGCGCCTCGGTTGGGGCTGGTCCCTCCTGCGCCGCCTCCCTCCCCTCTGTGCCGGGCCCTGGGCAGCGGAGCGTGCCGCGCGCACCTTGACGCTCTGATCGCTGGAGCAGGTGGCCATCCGGCGCCCGTGGAAATCGAAAGACACATCGTGGATGAGGTCCTTGTGGTCCGCCGCGATGCTGCGCGCCACAAACATGGCCGCCGCCGCCTGCCCGGCCCGCCTCCGAGAGGGCGGCGGTGCGGGCCGAAGTCCCCGGACTGCGGCGGAGGCACGTACGGCACGTCGGTCCTCGCCTGCCCGCGTCGCCCGGCGCGCCACGCCCCGAGGGACACGCCCTGCGCGGGCGGAGCTTCTGTCCAAACCTCGCTGCAGCCCGGGACGAAGCTTGGAGATGGAGGAGGCTGGAAAAGTGAAAGCGCCTTCCGGAGTCAGCCTGGGGGTGTGTGCCTCCGAAAACACGTGATCGGCACACCAGCGGGTAGAGCCCTCCGACTGCAGATTTGAATGGGAGGCTCAACCGCCTAACTAGAGCTTCTTAGGACTGATAGAGACGCCCAGAGTAGTGTCTTAGGGAGTCCCTCTCAGAGAGCACGAAGTCCGCCAGAAGGATAAAATTGAAATGAGGAGTGGAGGACCTGAAGCAGCGGTCAGTGCTGAAAGATGACACAAGTACAACAGGCTCCGGGGTCAGCAAAAGCAGAATGAGGAAAAAGAAGTTCTAGAAAGTCACCCTGGGGTGATGGCAAGACCCAAAATGATGTCCAATATTTACTTGCATGGAGCCAGTCTCTAATGGAGAAGAAGTAAGTAAAATAAACAAAAATGCAAAGAGAAACCTGTGAAGGAAAGTGCTCAAGTCAGGAGATTCAGTCAAACTCAGGAAGTGGTGGAACATTCATTTTAAGAGGGTTTTAGATGAGAGGTTGTGTAACTCCCACGGGATCAAACTCCTGACTTTGGCTCCATGAACACCACGATGCTTGTGGTGCACAGACATACATATAGATGAACTGTGCATACACATAAAAATAAAGATGTTTAAAGATAGGGAGTCGTTTAAAAAAGACTTTAAAGGGTCTCAAAATAATTGGTCCCACTTGTTCCCTGATAGATTTGTACAGAAACCTGCAGAGACCGATACCAATCTTGAGTTTTCCTTACTCTTCCTTAAATTACTAAGATTTGAGGCATGAATTAAATGAGCTCCTTTAGTTCCAGCTCCGGAGAATCTGAAACATCTGGATTCCTTGAGGATCTGCACTGTCCTGCATACAACAGATACACATATATGCAGAGACATAAATAAAAGAAATCCTTTTTTAGATTATATTCCTACGCTAAAGGTAGACCCCAAGTCCTTCAGCTGTATATAAAACTAATAACCGTTCATTTCCAGAAACAAAACACACTATATAAAAGTACAATTAAGCCGGGCAGTGGTGACACACGCCTTTAATCCCAGCACTTGGGAGACAGAGGCAGGCGGATTTCTGAGTTAGAGGCCAGCCTGGTCTACAGAGTGAGTTCCAGGACAGCCAGGGCTATACAGAGAAACCCTGTCTCAGAAAACCAAAAAACCAATTAAGTCTATACTTTTAAAAGTAAACATTCATGAAAGCTGTTTATCATTTTTTATCTATTTTATGTGTGTTAAGAGTGGATTGCCTGCATGTCTGTAGTATAGCATGTATATGCAATTCCTGTAGAGGTTGAAGAGAATGCTGAATCCCCTAGAACTGGAGTTATACGCAGCCATGAGCTGCCTGGTAGGTGCTGGGAGCCCAACCCAGGTTCTCTGCAAAAGCAGCAAGTAACCTTAGCTGCTGGGCCATTGCTCCAGCTCCTGAAAGCCAAGTTTAAAGGCAGTAAAAGGTAACTGAAAGTAGAATATGGAATAGAAGGAATAGAATTTTTAGAAAAACAAGTCTGTTGGGCAGCAGCAGTGCTCTCCTTTAACCCCAGCACTCATAAGGCCGAGGCAGGCAGGTCTTTGTGAGTTCCAGGACGACACAAAGAAATCCTTTCTCAGAAAAAAATAAAATGAAAGAAAGAAAAGAAAGAAAAGGAAGGAAGGAAGGAAGGAAGGAAGGAAGGAAGGAAGAAAGAAAGAAAGAAAGAAAGAAAGAAAGAAAGAAAGAAAGAAAAGAAAAGAAAAGAAAAGAAAAGAAAAGAAAAGAAAAGAAAAGAAAAAGCAGGGGTCTGGAAAGATGGCTCAGTGATTAAGAGCACTGACTGCTCTTCCAGAGGTCCTGAGTTCAATTCCCAGCAACCACATGGTGGCTCACAACCATCTGTAATGGGATCTGATGCCCTCTTCTGGTGTGTCTGAAGACAGCTATGGTGTACTCATATGCATAAAATAAATAAATAAATCTTAAAAAAAAAAAAAGAAAGAAAAAGCAGACGTAAGTTTTTAAAGCACAGGCAGGCTCATGCATTGTTGCTAGGGTGGGTGAACCTACAGTGAGACTGTAAACAGCATCCTAATCTGTAATTGACAGTAGGGCTCAACCTACTCTATAGGTTTTGACAAGCAAAAAATGGTATGTATCCATCACTGCAAAATCATACAGAATAGTTTCATTGTCCTAAAAATCCTATGCTACTAGAAATCACTCCCTGTTCATCAATCCTTCCTCACGTAACACTGTCCCCAACCATGCTGAAACATTGTCACTTGATGTTGTACAGTCCTTGTGCAGGCAGTCACAGCTGCTCCCCATTCATGAGAGCAATGTCCAGAAAGCAGTTTCACCACAGTTCTCCCCATACCTGGCTCTTGCGGTCTCCATCCCTCTTCTGGGATGTATCCTGAGACTTGGGAGAGAGAATGTGATTACTGATGCCCTGTTTCTGGCTGTGCACTCCACAGATAATTATTCTTTGCACCTTGACCAGTTGTGAAGCTCTGTATTAAGCCCCATACTCAGGAAAAAAAAAAGAAGAAGAAGAAGAAGAAGCAGCAGCAGCAGCAGCAGCTTCCCTGGCAAGGACTGAGAGCAGCATTAATCTATGGGTATAGAGATAGAAAGGTAGATTTACACTATGTCCACTCAGCAAAGTGATAATAGTAGCCCAACAGCTGATGGTTTCCCCAGCAATGGTCTCCCACCCCATTTTATACACTAGGCATGAGTTTCCTCCTGTGGAGCAGGCCCTAAATCCAATCAAAAAGCAGTTTGTTACCCAGTAACATTTATGCTGCTATTGCAACCATGGATATATCTTGCCAGACCAGTCATTATTATAGCTTACAGGGCTCACGGCTAGGTAAGACTATTAGTTTTTCTTCCATAGCAGCCCATATAGCACTTTCTAGTAGTACCCATTGGGGGAGAAGTCTGCCAATCAATAACAGTTTGATTTTTCCAAGCCTTGTGACCAAAATGATGTCTTCAACAATAGGGACTTACCAGCAAATTCTGGCAGGCAGCCAAGAGTATTGCGCTGTTTTGTTGTAGAGGTCTCTGAGATACCTGCAACTTTGCATATATATTTTTAATATCACTGTATTATTTTTGCTCATTTAGCTTCAACAGTGACTCCCTGAGATACATAAGTTTAAAAATAATTTGAAATTGATGTTGTATATAAATATCCAATCAGAACAACAGATTTCAAATTGAGAATCTGAAACACATACACACAAAAATTTCAGAGGTTTGGAGGAGCTAATTAAAATAAAGAGAACAATTCTGGGTGTGGTGATGCATACCTGTAAATCAGAAGGTGGAGGCAGGGGCTGGAAAGATGGCTCAGTGGCTAAGAATGGCTGCTCTTCCAGAGGTCCTGAATTCAGTTCCCAGCAACCACATGGTGGCTCACAACCATCTGTAATGGGATCCGATGCCTTCTGGTGTGCCTGAAGACAGCTACAGTGTACTCATATAAATAAGATATGTAAATGTTTGCTTCAAGCAGCTACTGGATCACTTTTAAAAAGAAAAGAAGGTGGAGGCAGGAAGAGCACAGATTCAGGGCTACAAGCAGATCTTATCTAGAATCAAAACCCAAAAGAGCAAAAGTGCCGGGCAGTGGTGGCGCACGCCTTTAGTCCCAGCACTTGGGAGGTAGAGGCAGGCAGATTTCTGAGTTCGAGGCCAGCCTGGTCTACAGAGTGAGTTCTAGGACAGCCAGGACTACACAGAGAAACCCTGTCTCAAAAATCCAAAAAAATGAGCAAAAGTATAACAGGACACTATCCAGGTGTGTAAGTCAAGGATTCTGTTCTCTACCTTCAGACTGGAAGAATGAAAGTAGTTTTATCCCCTGGTGCACTGCTGACACTGTCCCTAAAGGTAGCAGTAGCCACAGCAGTCAGAATCTTCGAAGTCAACGTTGACATGGTGACTCACACTGTAATCCTAACGTTTGGGAAGCTGAAATGATAGAATCGCTGTCAGTTAGAGGCCAGAATGGGCTATAGAGTGAGACACTCTCTAATACACCCTCAAGAATCCAGAGACACAGTAGAAGGCGTTCTCCGAGCAGAGAATCCTCAAACTACAAGCTGTGTGCAAGTCTTGCAGTTTCTGCTGTCCCCACTTTCTCACTGGAGGCAGAAATGAACAGCATCACACCTGCAGCTTTTGAACCCTGTCCTGGGGTGAGGAGCAAGGCTCATGGTAGAGTGTAGAGCCATAACATGACAGGACCTTGGGTTCAGTTCCCAGGGCCACACGCGCACACATGTGCACGCTCACACACACACCCTACTCCTGGGAGCAGGAAGCTGGGCTCATTCATTACCAACACTACGTGTCTTCTAAGAATCAGAAAGTCAAGGCTTCACTCTTCCTCCCACATCCCAGTCCCCTCAGAAACAAAGAAAGGGGAGGAAGAGCAGCTAAAAGCCTAAGAACCAAGCTTGGTGATTGGGATTTCCAGTTGTCTGTATCGCAAGAAGGAAGAGAAATACACTCTTCTGTGTATAAGAAATGTACTCGTGTGGCAGAGGATACAGAAAAACAAACAAAAGAAAAACAGTTTTATTTTTGAAAACTTGATTTCCAAATAAAAGATCATGAACTGCAAATGAATTTCTTTTCAAATAGAGAATTTAAGCATTTTTTTAAAAAAGTAATGCATCACAACTGAAATATACAGAATGTATTTCTAATCATTAAGGAAATGACTTTGAAACTCTACAGTAACCGTGTGGGCTGACCCCAGTGTCATGCAGTTGCTAGGCAAGCACTCCACCACCAAGCTAAACCCCTAACTGAAACCTGTTATTCCTTGTTGTGATATGCTGCAGTGTCAGTGCAAAACACAGCTGATGTTCCAATGTCATAGATTTGAAGTGTCACTAATAAGTAGCCAACAGCATGGGGCTGGAGACATGGCTCAGTGGTTGAGAGCACTGACTGCTCTTCTGAAGGTCCTGAGTTCAAATCCCAGCAACCACATGGTGGCTCACAACCGTACACCCGTAATGTAATGAGATCTGATGCCCTCTTCTGGGGTGTCTGAAGATAACTACAGTGTACTTACATAATAAATAAATTAATCTTTAAAAAGAAAAAAGTAGGCTACAGTAAAACAGGAAGTCTCCGCTCCAGCCTCAGCTCTGGGGTCGGTAGAAGCCAGTGGTTTGCTACACTAGTGCGTTCCAGATGCTTTGACTGATGGTCCAAAGGGACCTGGTCAGAGGCAGAGGCAGGTGGGAGGTAGCCGGCAACTACAATTAAAGGGACCGAAGACAGCCTGAGGGAGTTTTTGTGTTCCACTCTGGCCTGGAACTTCCCAGTTCCCCACAATCAACACAGTTCTCATCTGCAAGCAGAGAATTCTATCCTGTTCATTGTTGGAAAACTTCAGTTCACCTCTGATTGTTCACTAGTGAGTTGGGAGGTTGTTTATTTTGGGACTTGGTTTGGTTGTTTGGTTTGGTTTGGTTCTGAGACAGGGATTCTCTGTGGAGCCCTGCCTATCCTGGAACTCACTCTTTGGACCAGGCTGCCACCAGCCTCTGCCTCCCAAGTGCTGGGATTAAAGGCGTGGGCCACCACTGCTGTCATGGGTCTGTGTTTTTAAACACTATTAGTTGTTCCGTTTCCCATTTTCCCTGCATTGCCAACTCTCCCCCTCCCTGTTTTGGGGGTTTGGGGGCAGGCCGTTTGTTCTTTTCTTTAAAACAAATAAACAAAAACCAGTCATTTCACCAAGGTTTCAGAAGTTGCCCATTGAGTTACAAGCAGCCAGGCCTTTAATCCCAGCATTCAGATGGCAGAGGCAGGTGGATCTCTGAGTTTGAGACCAGCCTGGTCTACAGAGTGAGTTCTAGGACAGCCAGGATTATACAGAGAAACTCTGTCTCAAAACAAACAAACAAAGAAGTAGTCATGTGTTATAACTTAAAACCTTTAGGTCAGTCTGATGATGCCTGTCTGCTATCACAGCCACTTGGAAGGGTGAAGCAGGAGATTCACAAGCTTCATTGGGCTACATAGACCCTATCCCAAAATTAAATCTGGTGACATGTGCAAGCTCTGTATTCCAGCCCTGATAACTGAAAACCCAAGCCTGCCCAATGTGAGGTAAAGGATTTTCTTGCAAGCTAACATGTGCTTGTGCCTTCAAGTGTACAGCTTAGTGAAGAATCACAACTGAACCAGCCCGGCAGCCATCATCAGATGGAGAACCAGTGTGGCCAGCACCTGAGATGCCTTTCTGGTGCCTGCTGTGATGGCCACAGCTCTGTCCCTTGAGGACAGAGCTTCATCCCCATTCCCAGCAGTTTAGGTCACTTGTCTAAACTCCGGTGCTTATCCACCTGGTTGCTCTAATATCAACCTAGATGTTGCTGCAAAGGCATCTATGCATTTCATAGGCATGACTGACATCGACAGTCAACTGCTTTCAAATACAGGAGACACACACCACACCACACCACACACGATGGTGAGCATGGGCTTCCTCTTTCAGTGACAGCCTTAAAATCAAAGACTAAATTTCCAGGAGAGAAGAGAGAATCTTCATTGGAATCATGGCACAAAAGACTGGGCCTAGTGGTACAGGCCTTTAAGCCCTCCAGGGGCAGAGACAGATGGATCTTTGGGAGTTCAAGTCCAGCTTGGTCAACCCAGCTAGTTTCAGCAAGGGCTACATAGAAAAACTCTCTCAAAATCAAGCAAACAAACAGGAATGCCTGCAACAAAACTCACACCAAGGTTCCTAGTTTCCCAGACTCCACACTCACATCCCTTTACAATTTCTCTTAAGATATCTAGGTCTATAGCTCTCCTGTTTAATTTTTCTGGAAAATTCTGCCTCAACTAGTCTCAATGCCTTTTTACCCTCTATAAATTTAATTGTACAGTGTATATTTCCAACCTGTCTTTTCGGTGAGGATCACCCTACACACTTTTCACAGGACATTCAGGGCTCTGGATTGCCTTAGCTGACAGCAGCCAGTAGGTGGCATCAAAGCATCTCATACAGAACTGTGAATCTCAGCAACTGCGGAGTTGGGGGATTTATGCCACCCCTGATGTTTTTCCATGGCCTGTGAAAGCAGATAGCTTCATTAGACTGGAATCTTGATTTTTTTCAAGGTCCACACAGGTTTCCTCAATAAATTCAAAGTGCCTCTTGATGACTTGATAGTGAGAACAGGCTTCCTCACTTCAGTTAGAGCCAGGAGTCGGCTGCGGTAGGAAGAAGACTGATCGCCTTGGAAGGCTCTGAGATCCTCCTCTGCCAGGACACCAGTGAGGCTGTCATGCTGGTGGGCATTGATGCCGCCGTGGTTTTAGTACACATACTGTCTCACTCCACCATGAAGAAGCCAAGTGACACCTGCTCCCCCTGTGGCTTACACTTTGGCAGGGTCTCTGTTCTTGGGGACTTTGAATATCAGCTAATGGAGGAGTAAGCCTGCCCACGCTTATATTCCTGTTCTTTCCAGGAGTGTGACATGTTGCCCTGGCTCAAGGGAAACATGCCACTGTTTCCAAGACTGTTTGCTCTGCTCCTCTTCAGAACGGAGGACTGAACCTAGCTAGGCTCACACACGCCGAACAAATGCTGTACCACTGAGCTGAATCCCCATGTCTTCTTGTGAAATAGTCTCACTAAGTTTGCCCAGGCTGCCCTTGAACTTGCCCTGTAGCACAGGTAGGCCTTGAATTTCTGCTTCCCTTACCTCAGCCTCCAAAGAGGCTAAGGTTACATGTTTTTGTTACCAGCTTGATTGCTCTCCTCTGTGATTCATGAGGTATATTAACCTACAGTGAGTTAGATTTTATACATTTTATCTACTCTCGGTCTGTTTAAATAACACAAGTAATTTTGTAGTAGATAACATTCATAAAATTATGTATGACTAAAGCCTTTGGTGGAAACATATAGTTTTTCTTTTAAAAATTTGCTTTGGATATGGGGCCTCTAATTTGCTGTGCAATCATACATGGTTTCAGACTTTGAATCCATTTCTCAAGTACTAGGACTACAGATATGTACCACCACACCTGGCTTGTACAAGTCCAACCAAGGCTTTGTGCATGCTAAGTATAAACACTGTACCAACTGAGGGACAGCCCCAGTGCTGAGATTTGCTTTAAATTGCTGCCTTCAGACTTTCTTGCAAAGGTAATCTAGAGCAGAGTATAGGGGGAAGCCATATTTGAATGCAGAGCTGTGAGACGCTCATGGATGCCCTTCTCACAGAATAGATAGGCACCGTACATACATGACCCCACGCTGTGGGAGGTTTGACTGGGAAGAGAGGGATGAGCCCTGCAGGGGAGGGGCTGGTCAAAGAGCATCCTTAAGGCTTTTGAATGAATCTAGGTCCTTCAACCTGAAGCCCTAAGGATTTTCCTGAAGTTCCTGTGAGACATTTGAGAGCTGTGTGCTCATGAGTTGTCATGAGTAGTCTACCTCAGTCAGGAGCAACCTGGGAGTGCTTTCCTTTCGGAATGGAGCAGAAGGGGGAAGGGGACATGCAGTGGCTGCAGTGAGGGCTGTAGTGTGGGCAAAACAGAAGGAAAACATGGGAGCAGTGGCCGTGGGGGTGGAGTGCTGAAGGACTTGATGTCTTTCCTCAAAGGGGGTTAGAGGATCAGGATCTTGTTGATTTGAGTTTTTAAAGGGGTACATGGGTTGCTCAGAGGTAGTTCTTGCAGGGGACTTGAGTTCAGTTCTAGTACCAATGTTGGGCAGCCCGCTACTGCCTGTAAATCCAACTCCATGGGGGATCCAACACCTCTGGCTTCCACAGGTATCTGCACTCACATGTACCTAACTACCCCCTCCCCAACACACAGACACTTCATTAAAAAGAATAAAATCAACTTTTTTTTGATACAACGTCTTGCTGTATGTCCTGGTATTTATTATGTACCAGGCTGACATCGAACTCACAGAGATCTGCTTGCCTCTCAAGTGCTAGGACTAAAGGTGTGAGACACCACACCTAGCAATAACAATGCATCTTTTAAAAGGGTAAATGTTACAGGCCTGGTTAGTTTGCTGTGACTGAAAATGAGAAAAAGGCAGATCTTCCCCAATTACTTTTTCAAAGCTGTTATTTCCCACGGTAGTTGGGGGTCATAGTTAAAAGTCACAACGGAGCCCAGGCAGAAGTGGCACATGTCTTTAATCCCATCATTCAGGAGGCAAATGCAAGGAACCATGGTGAGTTCAAGGCTAGCCTGGTCTACGGAGCTAGTTCAAGAACACCCAGGAACACACAGATACACCTTGTCTCAAAAAAGCAAAAATAAATAAATATAAATAATAAATTAAAAAAGTCACAATAGAACCAGGTGTGCTGGTGAATACTGCAGCCCTAGTGCCCACAGGGGATGGCAGGATTGCAGGCCCAGGACAGCCCTAAGTGATACCCTGTCTCAAAAAACAAGGCCAGAAGCAACGTTATAAAACGGCGGTAAAATCGCAGCCTACACTAAGTTAATTATTAACTTATTTTGCAGTGCTGAGGTCGAGCCTCTGGGTTGTACTCTACCACTGACGTTTACCCCCATAGTCCTACGTTTTCACAGGCAGAAGGGCCTCAGAGATGGATAGTAAAATAATGTCTTAGCTGAAGTCCTGGGCTCCTCAACTGTAGATGCATTTCAGAGTTCTGCCTTCTCCTAAGTGACTCAGTTGACTTTTCAGGAGCCTGTCACTTGGGTGCAAGTAAACTATTAACAACATAGGACAGTCATGAACTTTGGGCAAGAAATCTGTGTGGCAGGACTAGGGGGCAGATGTGGTCAAGTGGGAAGAAGTAGCCATTGAACAAGACCAGGGATAAGATACAGTGACAGGCCTTGAGCTGCTGTTCACTGTGGTGACTAACTGTGGAAGCACCACCAGCATTGTCAGCTGTGACCTTTATGTGACCTTTATGTCAGGAGTTCAATATTTAAGACCAGATATCATGGTACGTTTCCTTGTAACCTCAGCACTTGGGGGGGGGAGGGGTCAAAGGCCAGACAGGAGTCAAGCACAAGTTCAAACAGTTCCAATTCAAGGCCAGCCTGGGCTATTCCCAAAACTCCATCTCAAAAATAGCAAACAAAGAATTTAGATTGGCATGGCTTGGATTTGTGCTATGCATACCGAGGAATGAATGCTATAGACAAGACAGCACCCTAAGTTCAAGGCTGGGCACCTGAGTCTTCATTGCATAGAACAAGTACAGCAAGTCCCCACACAGGGAACAGTTGACAACAGCTATAACAAAAGTTCTCATGGAGGACTGGCAGCAGAGAAGACAGACAGACATTTCCATATATTCTTTGCCTACAACACAGTAAACTTTCAAAAGACACTTGGGAAGAGGAGGTGTACATGCTGGGTCCTACTGGCTTCTATCCACCTTCTGTCCTGTGTAAGCAAGGACAACACAGGGCTCTACAAACAGTGCTCACCGCCATCATGGCTAACATTTGCACTCCCTCTTCTTGTGATAACAGGGGAATTGCTGTTCTCAAGTCTTCATGCTGTAAATGGGGCTTGTTGTCCTGGGACCTGAGAAAGGAAATTGAGTTCTCAGATAATGTAATGTACTACCTCAGGGCCTAGCTATTTGGGACAACTGATGTGTGATGTCAGAGTCTAGGGAGAGAGAACTTTTTTTGTAGGTCACTTCTAAGACTTAGTGTGAGATGAAAGAGGAAAACTTTCTCAGCTCATTGACTTCCAGTTTTTGTGATGGAGGTGAATGCTCTCATTGACATCTGGGAAAGTATGTTTTCAACAGCACTGGGTGGTAGCATGAACAAGGCTCTCCAAATGTCTGCATCCAACCCCAGAACCCACAAACAGGTTGCCTTTCATGATAAATGAACTTTAAAGAAATGATTAAGTTGGGCTGGAGAGATGTCTCAGTGGTTAAAAGCACCGACTGCTCTTCTAGAGGTCCTGAGTTCAATTCCCAGCAACCACATGGTAGATCACAACCATCTGTAATGGGATCCAGTGCAGTCTTCTGGTGTGTCTGAAGACATCAACAGTATGCTCATATACATAAAATAAATAAATCTTTAAAAAAATATTTAAGAGATGATTATGATCTTGAGGTGAACCAGGCAGTAGTGGAACATACCTTTAATCGAACACACAGGAAGCAGAGGTAGGCAGATCTCTGAGTTTCAGGCTAGCCTGATCTACAGAGTGAGTTCCAGGACAGCCTGGAACTGGAAGAAGCAGAAACTGACTAGGGCACCCTGGAAGAGCCTTAGACCAACTGAGGCTTCTGGAAAGGACTAATGCCAACCTGTTGCACTGCCTGCAGACTGTGCAGTGTGCTCCAGGTTCCCAGGTTCCCAGCTTTGTGAGCTGCCTTTTATGCCGGGGTGGGCGTTGGTAATGCAGCTGACTCTGAGTCATTTCTGCTCCTGTGTTAACCCCTCACTTGCATTCCTGTAGGTGACCTGTCTTACTCAGTGTTCTGTTGCTATGAAGAGAAGCCATAACCAAGGCAACCCATTTAAAAAATTGTAAGTGGGCCTTTCCTACATTTTCAGAAGTTTAGTTCATTATCATCAAGACAGGAAGCATGGCAGCATGCAGGCAGACATGGTAGCTGACAGTTCTGTGTCTGGATCCACAGTCAGCTGGAGGAGAGAGACTCTCTTCTGAAACCTCAAAGCCCACCCCTAGTGACATACTTCCTTCAACAAGGTCATGCCTCCTAATCCTTTCAAATACTGGCACTCCCTGTTGATCAAACATTTAAATCTTTGAATCTTACTCAAGCCACCACACGACCCCAATCAAACTAATTGGTTCAACAAGTTGGACTTTGCATCACGAGGGGAAAAACAGGTAGAGCCTGTGAGTTCCAGGTGAGGCAATATAGGGAGACCCTACCTCCTCAAAAAAAATTGTGTGTCTGTGTGTGTGTATGTGTATATATGTGTGAATGGATAATGTTGGGAACAAGCATAAGAAATGTATACTAGTTGGGTAGTAGTGGCACACACCTTTAATCCCAGCACTTAGGAGGCAGAGGCAGGCAGATTCCTGAGCTCGAGTCCAGCCTGGTCTACAGAGTGAATACCAGGACAGCCAGGGCTACACAGAGAAACCCTGTCTCAAAAACCAAAGAGAGAGAGAGAGAGAGAGAGAGAGAGAGAGAGAGAGAGAGAGAGAGAAGAAATGTATTCTAAGTATTTCCATTTCATTTTCAGGCTCCATTTCATCATAAGGAGAAACTAAACTCAAGGTACAGGCCCTAGAGGAGCTGGGAACTTCCCTATAGCTGAACAACTTCTGTTGTGTACAGTTATCTAAGTCCAGACTTTTCAGGGACAACTTGTAAGGAGACAGCTCTCCTGAGTCCAGCTCTCTTCAAGAACAATTTCTCCATCTTAGGATAGGGTCAAAGAAGTTCATGTTCCCAAGTCAAGGAGCGAATACCTATCCCACTTCTCCTAATATTTTAATTGTCTGTTAACTGGTAAAGAATATAGAAATTGTTGCTATCTAAACCAAGGTGCATAAGTTGTAAAAATCTATAGCCAATTGCCCATTATGCCCTAAGTGACTATGTACAGCTTACTCACTCCTTTGTTCCCTTATCATTTTAAAATTCCAGGCCAGATTCCAGGAGAGGACCTGGCTGCAAACGCTGAGTTAAGGACCTGGAAGTCTTGTGCCCAGGATACCACCCAGTCTCCAATGAGTACTCCCTTACTTACCACATAATATCAAACTACAACTGGATAACACCTCAGCTCCCCCTAGCTTCCCCTCACTCTGTGTTCTCATACTTTAAAAACATTGTACAATCTCCCTTCGGGGACACAGTTCAGACCCTGAGCTGGCCGGCCACCCCAGCACTCAGAAAATAAAGCTTCCCAGAAAATGTAAGCTGTCTGTCAGTTTCTGAAGTAAGTTTTCTCAGTTTCCACCCCGACCCCCCAACAGTGATAAAGTATAAAAAGAACTGTGATAAGGAAGAAAAGATTTTCAAATCCACGGGACATGGAAGCAGAAGGTAGGACTAAAACTGCAGGTGGGGAGGGGGAAGAACGCAAGTCTGAGGCGGGGAGTTAGACAAGAATTGTGGGGAAAAGGTCATGAAAAAGAAGTGTCACATGAGTGTGAAAACAATATAATAAAACCATTTAATTTTTCTGATAACTTTTTGTTTTGTTTTTTAAGTCTGGGGTTTCTCTGAATAGCCCTGGCTGTCCTGGAACTCATTCTCTAGACCAGACAGGCCTTGAATGCCTGCCTCTGCCTCCAGAATGCTGAAATTAAAGGCATGTGCTACCACCGACCCGTTTTATGCTAACTTTGGTTTTGTTTTGTTTGTTTGTTTTTGATTTTTTGAGACAGAGTTTCTCTATATAGCCCTGGCTGTCCTGGAATTCACTCACTCTGTAGACCAGGCTGGCCTTGAACTCAGAAATCTACCTGCCTCTGCCTCCCAAGTGCTGGGATTAAAGGCATGCACCACCACTGCTGGGCTTTATGCTAACTTTTAACAATAATACCTAAAAAAAAAAATCCACAGTCTAATTACCATAATTCTTTAATCAGAGCAGACCATGAATACCTTCATGTATTTGTTTTAGATAAATGTACTTTATAATTGTTAAGGCCTGAGTAATTGCTATCTAGCCAGTCATTTTATGCTGTTATTACTGTTACAAGGAAACTTTCTCTTATGCTGTTATGTTATGCTGGGAGGCTTTCTCATGCCCAAGTTGATTGCATATTTTGTTATCTTCTATGCTTTAGTGTTCTTGGAAACCAATCACAATAGAGGTCAGTTAGAACTGCTTTGTATAGTTAGCCACAGTGAGCTTGGACCCGAACCAACTGCCCAGCAGCACTTCCTGTACCTGTGTATGAGCTTTTATGGGCTTTGTCTTTATAAGTTGCCCCTGAGATGGACCCTCAACATAAGAGAGACACATGCATCAATATAAGAAGCCATTTGAAATAAGACTTCCATTTTGAATGGGGGTTGAATACAGTTTTAAGTTCCCAAGACCTCCCTGGGAATTGACATTCTACTTGACAAAAAGAGATGTGTGTGTCAGCAACTGACATCCTGGTTGGCAAGTTGGGACATGAATGCTAGACAAGTCAAGTTGACCCACCACAGTCTAGTGACCCAACCAATGAGGACAGGACAAACATACAACAAAGACATATTCCTAAGGAAGTTCCCTGTCCCTAAAGCCTAATTGGTGAAATGACTTGGCACAGTTGTTTGTAAATTTCAGAGCTCTGTAGGTTCCTGGCTCAGGCTTGCAATCAGACCTAGAGTGTAGTCTACAGCCTTGATCGATCAGTCCTGGGGCAAATGCTCAATAAACTATTCCTGACTAGTCAGTCACCACTGAGACTGGTAGTTTGTGAGCCAACTCGTGGACCCCAACAATAATAATTTTATTAAGAAAATATGCTTGGGCCAGGCAGTGGTGGCACACGCCTTTAATCCCAGAACTCAAGAGGCAGGGTCAGGCAGATCTCTTAGTTCAAGGCCAGTCTGGTTTACAATGTGAGTTCCAGGATAGGCAGAACTACACAGTGAAACCCTGTCTCAGACAAATCAAACCAAAAAGAGGCAGTGGGTGGGGAGGAAGATATGTGTTATTTCCAGTTGCTAATTAAAAAATAAAGCAAAATCAAAAGCCTCTGGGCACAAACCTATAGTCTCTATAATCCCAGGAACAGAGAGGCAGGACCTATAATCTCTATAATCCCAGGAACAGAGAGGCAGAACCAGGAGGATCTCAAGATTTAAATTGAACTTGGGCTACACAGAGAGACCTTCTGTCAGGAAAACCAAAGCTAGAAGAAAGAAGAGGAAGAGGAGGAGGAGGAGGAGGAGGAGAAAAGTGAAACATTCTATGGCGAGTGCTATGTTTTTGTATGGTGATGTCATCAGTGATCCAAGTACTACACCATTATTAATGGATCAAGAAGTCTTAGGTTTGACTCTATGGTCATATGCTGCTGACACCTGACCATTTAGAAATTTTTTCCTCAAAGCCAATGAGATGCTTTGTAGTTAAAGGGGCTTGCTGCCAAGGCCTTGAGTACCTAAGTTCAATCCCCAGAACCCACATGGTAGAAGGAGAGAACTGACCCCCAATACCCCACCTTGTTCTATGATCTCCACAAGCATATCAAGGCACATGAGCACACAATGTAGAGTAAGTATCTGTAAAGGTTTAGAGGCTGGTGTTCAGTGAGGCAGGCAGCAGTACAGTGGTGGGTCTTGCTGGATGGCAAACTACTGTGTACATACCTTTAGGTGTATGCTGCTCTTCTCAGGAGTAAGCAGGCCGAACACAGCTAGGTCAAAAGGACCTTGCACTAGAAAACATTTTCCCCTAGTGTTACCGTGAATTTGGCCTGTTTGACCCACGGGAGTTTCAACCCATCTTAGGGTTTCTATTGCTGTGAAGAGATACCATGACCACAGCAACTCTTACAAGAAAACATTTAATTGGGAGCTGGCTCACAGTTTCATTAGTTTAGTCCATTATCGTTGTGGCAGAAAGCATGGCAGCATGCAGTCAGACACGGTGCTAGAGAAGGAGCTGAGAGTTCTATATCTAGATCCACAGGCAAGAAGAAGAGAATGCCACACTGGGCAGCCTGGCATCTGAAACCTCAGAGCCCATCCGCTAGTGTCATGCTTCCTCCAGCAAATCCACACCTATTCCAGCAAGGGCACACCTCCAATAATGCTGCTGCCTATAAGCCTATGGGGGCCATTTTCTTTTCTCTTTTTCACATAACATTTTTGTTGACTCTCTGGAAGTTTCACATCATGCCGCCTGATTATAATCCCTCCCCAGTCCTACCATGGCCTCCCCTTCTTGTGACCGACCTCTGTTTTGCCTGTTCGAGAACCTCCAAAAGCCCACCAAGGAGCTGACTCCAATTTAATCGTATTTGGGTCTTTTTATTCAAGCTTGAGCTTGGGCCGCACCACCATCTCTGATGCAGCAGGACAGGAGGGTGAAGCCCAGAATAGAGTTTCAAGCAAGCGCTTATAGAGATAAGCAAATAAGCAAGGGGGTTTCTAGCCTAGCACACATCTGACTGGGGAGCTATTATGGAATTCCGTTGCCCTTTTAAAATAATTGACTGGTGCTCAGAAAAAAACCATGAACTTAACTTCTGTTTTCCTCCTGATTAGTGGTTGTTAGGGAGTGAAGTGCCAGGGGCAGGCTTGTAACCTGGAAACTAGTGTTAGATGCAAATTTGTGGGGGACTATACTAGAGAGTTCAACCTTAGGTCAGGTTTGCTAAGATGAGTCTGAACCCAAGATCCGGTCTGTCCCCTCCCCTCCCTGCAAAGAAGTAAAAATAAAAATATGGGGCTGGGGGCTGGTGAGATGGCTCAGCTGTTAAGAGCACTGACTGCTCTTCCGAAGGTCCTGAGCTCAAATCCCAGGAACCACATGGTGGCTCACAAACCATCTGTAATGAGATCTGACGCCCTCTTCTGGTGTATCTGAAGACAGCTACAGTGTGCTCATATATAGTGAATAACTAAATCTTTTTAAAATAAAAAATAAAAATAGAAATATATATAATTTCAATTTGTGTTATCTACATACTCACTGGATCGTGGCTTAACCCTCAGTGGCCCACCCCTTTAAAAGAGCCGAGCCTCTCCCCTCCTGTACCTTGTCCAGGAGCCTTCAATTGTGGAGAGCTACTTTTCAACACCCCTGGCAGACTTTGTAAGAGTTCTCTTTAGCCAGGTGGTGGTGGGCATCCTTTTAATCCCAGCACTTGGGAGGCAGAGGCAGGCAGATCTCCGAGTTCAAGGCCACCCTGGTCTACAGAGAGAGTTTTGGGACAGCCAGGACTACAGCAAGAAACCTTGTCTTGGAAAAGCAAAAACAAAACAACAGCAAAATAGTTCTCCTCAGTGGCTGCTGCTTTTGTTGGAGGGAGTTGGGGTGTGGGTAGGAATTGTCGAAAGAAGCCTTCCAGGTCCCTCCCTCTCTACTGCGCATCTGCAGTCCTTGATATCACAGCAAAAGTGACCTCCTTGCTCTTCACAGTTGGTCGGGCAGTGCTCAAGCCTCTGGTGATAGCACAGACAGAACATGGCTCAGGCTGCTGTAGGAATCCACACCCAGACAAGGCCCTCGGAGGTTGCCTGAACCCTGGACATCAACACAGACCCCAGCTATACTAGGGCCTTGGATCCAGACATGGCCATTAGCAAAAACACAGACATCACCATTGACTCTATGGGGGCCATTTTCATGCAAACCACCACACAACCCCACCCTTTTTATGTTTTATATTCCTATAGAGTTATATATATTTACAAAAATACAATTATATGTTTCTGTATAATATATGTTTCTATATAATTCTATATAATTTTATATAATAAATATGTTTCTATATATTATATTTTCTTTTTCTTTATTTATTTTTTTGGTTTTTCGAGACAGGGTTTCTCTGAGTAGACCTGGCTGTCCTGGAACTCACTCGGTAGACCAGGCTGGCCTCGAACTCAGAAATCCACCTGCCTCTGCCTCCCAAGTGCTGGGATTAAAGGCGTGCGCCACCACCGCCTGGCTTATATTATATTTTCTAATCCCTTTTATATTTTAGGACAGATTGCCAAAGGACTTCCCTTCCCTGTGTGCTTTGGCTGAAACTGGTTAGTACCAAGATGACTACCAAAGTGATATCAGCCAGCTTCTAACTTCTTTACAATCCCATCTGCCTGGTAAATGACACCCATTCAGATGCCACGAGACTACCTAATTGCCGTGGCCATGGCTGGATAAAACCCTAAAAGGAGGTAGAGGTAGGTGCTGCCTGAATTCCTAGAAGATGTGGCCCATTCTCAGAAAACCCACGGATATTCTCCCCCTAAGAGTCTACCCCTCCCATTCATTTCTTTTGCCTGTCACGTCTCAACCCCCAAAGATGAGAAGTTGATTTTTGAGTTTATCTCTGACGTGGTGTCTGAGACTAAAATCTGGTTTTGCTGTTAAACTGGCACTTGTTATAGCTTCCCACAATTACATATGCATATAAAAGGATCCGGTCTGGGGACAAAAGCTGGCAACATTAACACTCAAGAGAGTTATTGGAGAAACATTTGAGCATTTGTTTGTTTACTCAGTTGAGTTTTTGGTTTTGGAAACTGATCACCAGGCCATTACCTAGGCTGGCCTTGAACTGGAGGCATTCCTTCAGAATTGCATGTACTCAGGTTACAGGCCAGGCATGAGTCACCACATCAACCGAGGTGGCCAATCCCTAAAACTCCTGTGGAGGATGAGGAAGAAAGGAACAAAGAACTAATGTAGACGTATGACTGCCAGTCTCAGAGTTGGATCATCCTTAGAGAATAGATAGTAGGACTCTTGTTCTGGGCTTTGTCACTGTCCCCGGGATCGTGCTCAATGACTCAGTCCTGTGACTTCTTTCATTTTTTCATACTTTATTTGCTTTTACTTCAGGGGGTTCACACCCGCCTGAAACTCCAGCTTACTACTTTAAGCCTAGCACTGTAGAGGCAGAGGCAGGAAAATCTTCTGTGAGCTCCAGGCCAGCCAGGACTATGTATGGAGACCCCCGTTTCAAAATAAATGAATAACTAATTTTTTTTATGTCAGAAACTTGAAAAAAAATTCATGAACATATCTCAATGTTTTTCATACTCCTCTCAATAAATGCTTGCCTTTTAGGGGGGACACTCAATAGTGGCCCCCAAATGACTAAGTCCTAGGCCCAAACTGGAGCCTACAAATGTAACCTTCTTCTTTAAAAAAAAAAAGTTTTTTACTTATCTATTCCTTATTCATTATCACCGGGATAGAACTGACCCTAAAATTCAATGCCCTTAGATAAGACAAAACAGGATAAACAGGGAGGTGATAGCCCACACCTTTAATCCCAGCATTAGGGTGGCAGAGGTAGGTGGATCTCTGAGTTTGGGGCCAGTCTAGTCTACAGAGTAAGTTCCAGGACAGTCAGAGCTATGCGGAGAAAATGTTTCTAAGAAAAAACAGAGTGAAAAAAACACAAAACAGGGAAGGTGCCTAGAGTGGCTTCCACAGCCCAGGCTCCTGGGCCCAAAAGCAGGAAGAGCCAACAAAGAGTGCCTAAGAGCACAACAAACCAGCAGCTAGACTTCAGACCTCTGCCTCCACAGACAGAGCACCAGTTGGTAAAGAAAAACATCTGCTGGATTGGCCCAAGAGCCAAAAGAAGGCCCAGTCTGCTCCTCTACAATTTAAGTGTATCTTAAAACACTTAATCAAAACCTAGAAAAATGAAGTCTGGGTTTGGGCTGGAGAGATGGCTCAGCTGTTAAGAGCACTGGCTGCTCTTCCGGAGGTCCTGAGTTCAGTTCCCAGCAACCACATGGTGGCTCACAACCATCTGCAATGAGATCTGATGTCCTCTTCTGGTGTGTCTGAAGACAGCACCAGTGTACTCAAATAAATAAAATAAATAAATCTTAAAAAAAAATTATTGCCAGGCAGTGGCAGCGGCACACACCTTTAATCCCAGCACTTGGGAGGCAAAGGCAAACAGATTTCTGAGTTCGAGGCCAGCCTGGTCTACAGAGTGAGTTCCAGGACAGCCAGGGCTACACAGAGAAACCCTGTCTCGGGAAAAAAAATTATTTAGTGTATATTTGGTGTTTGGCTTACATGTATGCCTGTGTGAGGTTGTCGGATTCTCTGGTACTGGAGTTATAGACAGCTGTGAGCTCCACATGGTTGCTGGGAATCAAACTCAGGTTCTGTGGAAGAGCAACCAATGCTCTTAACCACTGAGCCACCACTCCAGCCCCATTATTTTTTTTATAGTTTTGATTATGGCTCTGATAAATTATCATAAGGCAAAGCTGAGTTAAAGATACAAAAGAATTTGGTGTTACTTCTGTAATTTGGGGAGGGGAGGTCAGGACAAGATTTATCTGTGTAGCCTTGGCTCTCTTAGAAATCACTCTGTATATCAGGCTAGCCTCAAACTCATAGAGATATACCTGCCTTTGCATCCTAAGTGCTGAGATTAAAGGTGTGCACCACCACTGCCTAGCTGGACACCATTTTTGGCCACACTAAGCACAAAGTTATACAGGTAGAAAGGTTAGGAGGCAGACAGGAACACCTTACTGGTAGCATAGATTTTTCTCTACGAAATATTAGATAAATTTAAAAAAAAAAAGAGCACTTTGAAAATACAGTTAAAATACTGAACCTAAAAGTGCCCACCTCACTCAACAGCTGTCAAATAGAGAGCTAAGGAGAGGCAAGGGAGGAGTGCCACCATGGCCTTGGGCTTCAAGGTCCTAGTCTCCTAGTGATAGACTGGTCTTTGCATATTGAATCTCTCCCCTGGGTTAGAATACAGTGAAAGTAAAACCGTGCTGGGTCCAGGTCAGGCACAGGACCAAAACCTGTGGCTCCCCTACAGCTGATGCCCTCTGCCCCCATGCTTCTCCATGTCTCCTTGCTCCACTTGAAGAATGCCCTTGGTGAGAACAACGGAAATGGGGATGAACGAAGACATTTGCAGGCTAAGAGTCAGGGTGGTGAAACATAACTAACTGATTTAAGGTCCAGCTCTGTGGGGAGGGGAGGAGAATCTGGACTCCTCTCCATCTTTACAGCAGGGAAGATGTTGTTTATTCAATCCCCAGAGGTTTCTCCTGCATAAAGATGCTCCTGAATATCACCAGAGCACCACGGGGCTGCAAGAGGACAAACTGTCAGGCAATTATTGAGTATTTTCCGAAACCGATGCTGCTCTGCAAAATGTTTTAAAATAAATTGAATGCACTCTTCCATTTGGAGATGAGGAGAAGCATATCACTTGGCTTTATTTAATAATGATCTAGATGATGGCAAGAAAAGAAAGCAAATTCAAATTAGATTATTGACTTTCATGATCATAAAGCAGAACTCCAACAAGAATAACCAACAGAGATTTGTCTACCTGAATGTGTTTCAATTGTTTTAAAAATAACATGAAAAATACATACCAACTATAATCTTCGATGAATAGACATGCTGGCATTGTTATTCATAAAGTCCTTGGAGGGTCCAGAACTTCCCAGTGAACTATCGTGAACTCATTTTTCTCTAGTGACGCTGGAGGATGATGTAATGGAGTCTTCCACACAGCTCTAATCCCTGCCCATTAGTGCTGCACCCTAGATGGATGCTTTCCAGGCAGCACATAGAACTTACTAATAATAACTCAATATCCATTGAGCATCCTGTAACAATAATGAAAGTAGACCCAAAAGTAAACCTACATATATTTGTGTGACCCATCTATTATTTTATTCGATTTCTCACATTGAATTATGGGTGTTTTTTAATGTGGAAGCTCTATTTATACTATGAGGGGAAGATTAAGTGAAAGGGACATTTTATCATCTGCTGAAGTTTATCTCAGGCAAGAGATTCAGTATAAAAATTTCTGCCTGTTCCCAACATAATATTCCCATCTCTGCCTATTGTTGTAGCTTCTCTTTTCTGAGTTGAAACATACACTCCTAGAGCCAGGTTCCTTAAGTCTCAGAAAGTAAACTAAACTCACAAGTCTCAGGAAGTTCCTGAAGCTTACAAAATCACAAGGCTCCTCCCCAAGGCTATACAGGTTGTAACAATTATGAGAGGAGACTCTAGCTGGTCATACTGACTACAAATCCTGCAGAGAGTGCCAGGGATATAGCCTTTGTGAGTCTTTCGTCACTCATGCTGGGGTGAACTTTGTGGGAATACAGATCTCTTTGAGTCATATGTAATACTGTAACTTCTTACCCACACTTCTGTAAATGACCCCAATAAGGTGACTGTTTCACTAAGATAAACCTGCATAGAATTGTTTATTTGGTCTGTGATTACAGTTCTTTTTTTTTTAAATTAGATATTTTCTTTATTTACATTTCAAATGTTATCCCCTGGGTGGCTGGGTTCGGCTGCCCGGCAAAGGTGGTGGTAGTCCTGGGCCCAGTGCTAGGCCTTGCATGCCTTCAGGTGCAGCCTGCTCTGTGTGCTCAGAGTGGCATTCGGGCCAATGGCCATTTCCACGGTCAGTTCTCGACTTGACGTCTCAGCGGCTGATTAAGGGACCAGTGGGCGCCCTGCCCACCGTGGAGCTGCTGGGTAAAACCAAAGACACCCATTTACATTGGAATTGCAGGATTACAGCCATTTTTTCTATTCTAAGCAGATGCTACCAAGTACTTCTTTGAGTCTTCGATGCACCGGAATGGAGTATTAAATTCCAGGGATACAGCAAGACACACAGCTGGAGCAAAGCGCTACAAGTACCTCAGAAGGCTTTTTCGATTTTGGCAGATGGACTTTGAGTTTGCTGCATGGCAGATGCTCTACCTGTTCACCTCCCCTCAGAGGGTTTCTGGAAACTTTCACTACCGGAAGCAAACAAAGGATCATTGGGCCAGAGATGACCCTGCCTTCTTGGTCCTCTTAAGTATCTGATTCTGTGTGTCTACCGTAGGATTCAGCTTTGTGCTATATATGGGATTTTTTGAGATAATAAAGCTGCTCCTGTGTGTTGTGTTCATAGATTGTGTAGGTGTTGGCCCTTTTTTGTTTTTTTTGGTTTTTCGAGACAGGGTTTCTCTGCATAGTCCTAGCTGTCCTGGAACCCGTTCTGTAGACCAGGCTGGCCTTGAACTCAGAAATCCGCCTGCCTCTGCCTCCCAAGTGCTGGGATTAAAGGCGTGCGCCACCACCGCCCGGCAGGTGTTGGCCTTCTGATATCAACTTTAATGTGGTTCATCTCGAACAAGTACCTGGTGAAACACCACAGCAGAGACTATGATGTGGAGTGGGGCTACGCCTTCGACGTGCATCTGAACACTTTCTATCCACTACTCATCATTCTGCATTTTATCCAGCTCTTCTTCATCAACCATGTTATTCTCACAGATACATTTATTGGATATTTAGTCAGAAATACCTTATGGTTGGCTGCTGTTGGCTATTATATCTATGTGACCTTCCTGGGATACAGTGGTAAGTTTTGGTGGTTTGAGAACAGAAGCGAGAAGGGCAGAGACATTGATAGACACTGCCTGAGGTATCATTGTTCACTCATATGCTCCTCTAATTACACAAGTGTTCTTACCGTTAGCTTGCCCCCTGTCCAACAGTAGAGTGGAACAGGTGGTGTGTGACATTTGGAGCCATGCTAACTCATTTTTGCTTCTCACTCCCTGCCTTATTTTGTTAGATGGATTCAGGCCCCATATTATTAACCATAAGGTAGAAAGGAAAAGGCATGGGCTCATGCTTATGGGCACTGAGTTAGTTACAAACATTTCTTAGAGAATGATCCCAGATCAGGCCCAGGGTCTGCTGATCCCAGGCCATATCTGCAAACTTACTGCTGTTTACTTAAGAGATGATCTCAAACCAGGATTCTAACTCAGTAGAACACCTGCCTGCTATGTGCAGGGATCTCACAGAACCACCCAGAGAACTTTCAGCTTTTTTTTTTTAATCCTTTGGATGACTGGAACTTTACTGTGAACAACTCTGACTGTCCTTCTCCCCATAACCAGTTTCCCAGAGATCACTTAACCTTCCACTTGCCTGGTTTGGAGTATTAAGTTTTTGTAGTGAATTTTTACCTAGCTTGAAAGCAGCAAAGTGCTGGTTCTTAGTGGACTTTCAGATGTTCTGCCTCAGAACTGTTGAGTGAGAAAAATGCTTTGGGCACTGAGGAAACAGTAAGCAAGAAGCCTAAGTGTGTACAGTGTACCACCTCAGTTCTTCCCAAAGGCTGGGCTATTAGTTGATCATACCTCAAACTGAGCTATGTTGCTTTTTGCAGTGGAAACACTCAGATGGCTAAAAGTGATTTTTGTCTCACGTGCTATCATTCTGTGTGTATGTAAACACATAGTAATCGCATAATGAGACAGATCCATTACCATGCATGCTGATACAGGAAGATGGAGTCCTGGGGCGTCTAGACAGGAGTGTTCATCCCTCTGCTCAGGTTGCCTAACGGGATGTAGCTATAGATCCGAAAGCATCATCATGGGCCTGTGCAAGTTTGCCCCTCCTGTGGTTCAGTGTGTTGGAAAGAGCCTTCTTCCAGCGTGTGCATCTGTCAGCCATGGCCCTATTTCTTTTCCAGCATTGCCGTTTTTGAAAAATACAGTGATCCTGCTCTATCCATTCGCACCTCTCATCGTGCTGTACGGGCTGTCGCTGGCGCTGGGGTGGAGCTTTACCCACACACTGTGCTCCTTCTGCAAGTACAGAGGGAAGTGACAGCGTCCTAGATAAACCCCCTGGTGTTGGGATGAGTTCTTGTAAATCTGTAAATTGCTTCAAGATATAAAGTTTTACAAATTCAAGGTGATATTAACACTTGTCTCGACCATTCCTTCAAACTAATTAAATGTACATTTCTAATAAATATTTTTAAACTAAAAAAAAATGTCATCCCTTTCCTTGTTTCCCCTTTGGAAACCCCCTATCCCATTCCCCCCTCCCCCCCACCAACCCACCCACTCCCACTTCCCTGTCCTGGCATTCCCCTACACTGGGGCATCGAGCCTTCACAGGACCAAGGGCCTCACCTCCCATTGATGTCCGACAAGGCCATCCTCTGCTACATATGCAGCTGAAGCCATGGGTCCCTCCATGTGTACTCTTTGGTTGATAGTTTAGTCTCTGGGAGCTCTGGGGGTCTGGTTGGCTCATATTGTTGTTCCTCCTATGGGGCTGCAAACCCCTTCAGCATCTTTTGTCCTTTCTCTAGCTCCTCCATTGGGGACCCTGTGCTCAGTCCAATGGTTGGCTGAGAGCATCCACCTCTGTATTTGTCAGGCATTGGCAGAGCCTCACAGGAGACAGCTATATCAGACTCCTGTCAGCAAGCACTTCTTGGCATCCACAATAGTGTCTGGGTTTGATAACGGTATATGGGATGGATCCCTAGGTGGGCAGTCTCTAGATGGCCTTTCCTTCAGTCTCTGTTCCACACTTTGTCTCTGTATCTCCTCCCTTGGGTATTTTGTTCCCCCTTCTAAGAAGGACTGAAGTATCCACACTTTGGTCTTCCTTCTTCTTAAGCTTCATGTGGTCTGTGAATTGTATCTTGGGCATTCCAAGCTTTGGGGCTAATATCCACTTACCAGTGAGTGCATACCATATATGTTCTTTTGTGATTGGGTTACCTCACTTAGGATGATATTTTCTAGTTCCATTCATTTGCCTAAGAATTTCATGAATTCATTATTTTTAAAAACTGAGTAGTACTCCGTTGTGTGATTACAGTTCTATCTTAGATGAACAGACACTTGTTTATCTATTTCCAGAAGTCATACAATCAACACTGGACAACATGAATGCTGTTACCTCCCACTTAGCCATCCCTTACTGTATCTGAATCATATATTTGTCTGGGTAGGATAGACAGTTAATTTATTTTGACAAAAGTAAACATATTTATTTGAATCATAAGTAAATGAAAGCCACTCTTGCATTTTGTCTATGCTGAACTTGGAGTTCTGAAGCTTCTGGGGTGCTAGAATTACAGGCATGTACCACCTTGCCTACCTTTATCTTACACTCCTAAATTGTACTCATCCATGTGAACTGTTCATAGAGATTCTGCCTCTAAGATAGAAACAGGCACTCAAGAAATGCCTCAGTGACAAAGATCACCGGCTGCTCTTCCAGAGAACCAGCATCTACAAAGCAGTTTGCAGGCATAAGTAACTTTATTCCCAGGTGGTTTTATGCCCTCTTCTCTCCTCCAAGGATACTGTATGCTCACGGTGCACTGACATACATACATACAGGCAAGACACCCATACACATAAAATAAAAATAAAAGTTTTTTTTTAAAGACAAAAAGGTAAGTTTGTGGAAAGTCCTATGTCAGAAATAGTTTGTGGATTCTCATAGCTGATTGAGGCTAGTGTCATAGACTATTTACAGTCTATGATTTAATTTAACTATTACAGACTTTAGCTTTGCAGATTCATTGATTATTCAGACTGGGTGGAAAATCTGGACCTAATTTCAGATGTCGATGACCAGCAGCAGATCGAACTGTCAGACAGTCATGTTCTGGCCATGTATTCCAGTATGTCTTATATAGCATGTTCCAGCTGCCTCTGAAAAGACTGACCCTAAGGCTTCTGTTGCTCTCACATGGGGCAGCCTTGCAGTCTTTGGCCTTGGTGCATTCCTCGCCTACAAGCAATGGGGCAGAGAAACTGCCAAACTAGACTGCTCTGTGGGTAGGAAGATTTACTGGGGATCAGACTGCCAAGGTCATTCTGGGGGTGAGGGGTCAGAGTGAAGAAAAAGATGGCTGAAGAGCAAGTGGCTCTTATACGACAGTCAGCAGGGGTGGTGCAGGCTGTTGGGATTGAGCAGGAACTAGGTGCCCTTGCTGAGGTAGTTAACCTTTGGGAAAGGTTAAGGGAGATTTCTGGAGGATTACGAGTGGCTCCTGATAAACAGAAGCCTGATTTAAGAGATCTGCTTTTCTGGGAAACAGAAATGCTCCTTTAGGCCTCTTTACCCAACAACTGATCCTTTCATAGTAAACTTTTACAGAATATCAGTTTCTTGTATGACTCAGACTATCCAAATAACTAAAGCTATTTTCAGGAGGCGGAGGCAGGAGGATCATTGTGAGTTCGAGGCCAGCCTGCTCTACAGAGTGAGCTCTAGGACAGCCAGGACTACACAGAGAGACCCTGAGCCAAAAGCAAACAAACAAAATGCCAATCTCTCTGTAAAACTCCAAAGTGTCTCAACTGTGGGCTCCTATAAAAGAAGAAATAAGTTACATACTGTCTTACTCCAAGAGTCAAGAAACAAGGCACAGTCATAAGTCAAAGCAAAATTCAACAGTGTGAAAAGTTCAGTGCTTGACATCCGGAACCCACCATCCATCCTCTGGGCTCCAAAGGGCCTGGGCAGCTCCATTTATCTGGCTCTTCCATCTGCAGTATATACAACTCATCTATAAGCTCAGGTCAGCTACACTTCATGGCTGCTGCTGTCCTTAGTGGTCATCCCATAGTCCTGATGTTTTAATATGCCGGGGTCTCCATAGCCTGCACTTACCAATGGCTTCTTGGCCCAAGCTTCAGGGACTCTGCGTCTACATGATGCCAGCTTCAGCCCATGTGAAAGACTCTTATAGATAACCAAGTGCAACTACTAGTGTGAGATACAGCCTTGGCCACCTCTAGACCTCAGCTTTGTGTCCCTACCCTGAGGAAATTCTTTCCAGATTTCACCTCAATGATGCTGGTCCCCCTAATCACAACTGATTTTTCAGCCCCAGCAAGCAGTCATTGACTGTCCCAGCAAAGCAAAGCTTTCACTTCTGTGTTAGTCTCTCCTTTAACATTGTTGATTCTACAGCTCAAGCTGACCGTAACCAGATTCTTAATTCAAAATATCAGACAAATGGTAGAGTCTTTAAGGGACTTTCAAGCTTCCCTCTGAAACTTCAGGAGCCAGGCATGTATTGTCTGCACTGCTCTCAGCATTATTTCTGAAGCTCCCACAACAGCTCTGAACACGTAGCAACTTTTCTAGCACCAGTCTCTCAAATCCTTCATAACCCTCCCATAACAATATGGTTAGGTCTGTTGCAGCAATAGACCATCTGCCCAGGCACTGTCCACAGTTGTCTGAAGCCTTCTAATTCAATCAATCCACATCAATCAAGACGATGCCCTACTGTTGCAGGGTATTTGATCACACTGTGAACCTCGAGATTGAGTTATTTATTGGAAAAACCTGTATTTAGTTGTAGTGTGCTCACCTTTAGCACACACCTTTAACTAAAGAGCTTTCTGCTTAAATATTGTAAACAGGATTAAATAAAGTCATAGGTCAAGAGGTAGAACAAGCAACCAGCTGACAGGAAGTGAACATAGGATTGTTAAGAAAAAGACAGAGGAGCCGGGCGGTGGTGGCGCACGCCTTTAATCCCAGCACTTGGGAGGCAGAGGCAGGTGGATTTCTGAGTTCAAGGTCAGCCTGGTCTACAGAGTGAGGTCCAGGACAGCCAGGGCTACACAGAGAAACCCTGTCTCGAAAAACCAAAAAAAAAAAAAAAAAAAAGAGGGAGTCAGGAACTTGGATAGAGAGATGCACAAGAAGTAGGAGGGAGGGTCATTCAGATTGAAGGAGGTTTTTTCCGGGACACAGTGAGAAAGGGGATCCCTTCTGGGACATTAGCTGAGGAGGAAGGCCACCTGGGGCGCTTTCTCTCCTCTCTGAGCTTGCAGGCTTCCACCACAGTGTCTGGCTCCTGAGTCTTCACTGGTAAAATGAGCTGATTGAGACTATGTTAAAAAAAAAATAACACTGCACAGGTTTGTCTGTTGGTCAATCCTTTGCCCAGATGTTCCAGCTGTGTCAAGTTGATAAATAAACAACAAACAAAAACCCAACCCACACATATTAGCATATTATGCATTATACATTTTAATTTTTTTTAAGGGCTAGAGAGATGGCTCAGCAGTTAAGAACACTGACAGCTCTTCTGAAGGTCCTGAGTTCAAATCCCAGCAACCACATGGTGACTCACAACCATCCTTAATGAGATCTGATACCCTCTTCTGGTGTGTCTGAAGACCACTACAGTTTACTTACATATGATAAATAAATCTTAAAAACATAATTATAAAAAAACTTTTTTACATTTTATTGATTTCAGTGTGTGTGTGTGTGTGTGTGTGTGTGTGTGTGTGTGTGTGTATGTGTGTCTATACTACAGAACATATATGAAGGCCAGGAAGGATAACTTGGAGAAAACCACTCTCTTTCAACATGTGGTTCCCAGAGTCAAGCCCAGGTGTTCAGGCCTGGTGTCAGACACACTTAATCACTGAGCCATTGCACCGGTCCATTAATTATTTTTCATAGGGTTAATGCTAATACCCAGCTGGCCTCAAATGTGAGGCCATTCTACTGCCTCAGCCTCCTGAATGCTCGGATTACAGGTAAGAATTACCATACCTAGAATTTTACAATTTTTAAAAGAACCTATATGTTTTTAGATTAAAATAAATGTTGGGGCTAAAACAGTATAGAATCCAGAGAAAGTATATATATTCCCATGAATGTATTCCTAGCATAGGGAGTATGTTTTAGGATGAAAATAGTTTCTTTTCTATTCTTTTTTTCTTAAGATTTATTTTATTTATATGAGTACACTGTAGCTGTCTTCAGACACAGCAGAAGAGGGAATAGGATCCCATTACAGATGGTTGTGAGCCACCATGTGGTTGCTGGGAATTGAATTCAGAACTTCTGTGGAAGAGCAGTCAGTGCTCTTAACCACTGAGCCATCTCTCCAGCCCTAGAATGGAAATAGTTAAGAGAAATATACATGCTCTCATTTTTGTTTTTTAAAAACCATTTGTTATTTGTTTGTTTTGAGGCAGGGTTTCTTTGTATAGCCCTGGCTGTCCTGGAACTCACTCTGTAGACCAGACTGGCCTTGAACTCAGAGGTCTACCTGCCTCGGCCTCTGGAGTGCTGGGATTAAGGGCGTGCACCACCACTGCTTCGCAGTGTTTTTAAAAACTTCTAATGAGGATGTTCACGTTGCCTGGAAGGTGGGAGGAAGCATATCTTTATACTATTGGCAATGCTCACCCAAGGGTGTAATCCTCTCCTCAGTAAGCACAGTCAGGAGAGCATCACCCTCTTTCAGCTGTGCCCTTTCCTTGTTTGGCCATTTATCCCTAAATTTAAATTGTTTGCTTAAGCCTTCTCCTACTACACTACACAAGTAAAGTGAATTACCAATATAATGGTTATTTTGTTCCTGAAAAGTGAGTAAAAGGTCCCATACTCTTCACCAGTTCATCTGCAAAGTAATAAGCCAAACCGAGCTGTGTCTCCCCAGGCCTGGGTGATGGTCAGGGGCTGTTTACCCATCTTGATAGCCAGTCAAAGCAAATTTCCACTAAGGATAGACAAGCATATGCTTACCATCTCCCGTAGGAAGAAGATACAGAGACAGGGTAAGTTACTATGCCAGGGGTTTTATAAACTCCATACAAACCTAGACTTACCTGGAAAGGGGGAATCTTTATTGAGAAATGCCTCCATCAGACTGACTTGGAGGTAAGCCCGTGGGTATTGTTTTTTAAAGTGTGTGTGTGTGGGGGGGGTATATGCATGTGAGTGCAGGTGTCCACACAGAGGTGAGAAGAGGGTGTCAGATCCCCTGGAACTGGAGTTATAGGCTGTTGTGAATGCTGGGAATTGAATTTGTGTTCTATAGAAGTACTCTAAACTGCTGAACCATCTCTCTAACCCTCATATGCCTTTTAAAGTAACAGTATAGCAAATATACACACATAAACTCATGCATTTTTACACTTTTTAATTTAAGTGGTGTTGGAGCAAGAGAACCAGGCTCTATCATTTCAAATGTATTGAAATTTTCAAGTTGCAATTAAAATGCCAAATCTCAAATAAATCCTATTAATTAAGCAAAAGGGTAACTTGTTTAAAGTTAAACACAGGAAAAAACAGCGTCCTGGGTGGGCAGCAGTCTTTTGCGGTTGTGATGTGACTCTGGCCTCCTGACTCAGAGCTGTTGACATAGGAACTGTACTTAACTGGGGAATTGACCAGCTCAGCAGTGCCGGAATCACTTCTGTGATATCATCTGTGTCCTGCTGCCAGTAAATGTTCTGAAAATACTCTGTTCTGGAAAAGCTATGTCTCAATGAGAACAGTCAGTCTGCCAAAATAATTCTCACCACCTCCTGACTCCAAACAAGCTAGCCATACAAACCAGAGAGTCATGAATGGCTGACTCTGCAAGGAGCCGTTCCTGAGAGTCCCTGACCAGATGCCTCCGTGTATGACCCCCCCCCCACCTGCTTACTGTGATAAAATACCCAAATAACAAACATCAAAGGAGAAAACAACCAATTTCAGAGTTTTAGAGGTGCCAGTCTGTGACTTGGCAAACCCAATGCTTTGAGACTTTTGGGGGTACACTGAATGGCAACAAGGGGTAGGACGTGGGTAGGAAGCACAAGGAAAGGGCCAGTGACCCATAGACCTCTCACTGGACCACCTCCAGAGGGCGTCACACTCCCTCCTCTTCTCCATCCACCTCCCCAGTTTCTCCTGCTTCCCCTGCCCCCTTTCCTCTCCCCCTTTATTCCTCTCCCTCCCCCCTCTTCTTGCTCCTTTCCCTCCCTGGCTTTTCTTCTTTCTCCTTCCCCTTTTCGATCTCCCTTCTCCTTTGGAAGAAAACCAGAAGGCCAGAGCCTGAACCACTTCTATGAAGTTTTTGTTTGAAGCCTGGCATGGTATACACTCCAGTAATGCCACCGTGTGGGCGGCCTAGGCACGAGGATCCAGAATACAAATCCAGCCTGGAATCCCTGATATGCTCTCTCTCTCTCTCTCTCTCTCTCTCTCTCACACACACACACACACACACACACAAATAGATGTTTCATTTGGAAGATGATGTTAGCACCCCAAATTGTAAGATAAAGGCAAAATTTTACCAAGTTAAAAATTTGCATAATGTCCAGGCAGTGGTGGTACATTCCTAGTCCCAGCATTTGGAAGGTAGAGGCAGGCAGGCAGAGCTCTAAGTTCAAGGCCAGCCTGGTCTACAGAGTGAGTTCCAGGACAGCCAGGGCTACACAGAGACACACTGTCTTTGGAAACAAAACAAAGCAAAGCAAAACAAAACAAAATTTTCTCAGTAAGAAGATGGACTTTACTTCCATAATATAAGGAAATTCTCTTATTGCCTTACAGAAAATAAAAAACTAGTTTGAAAGTATTCCTACAACACCTCAGACAATCCTTTAAATCCTATATCATGGTTTATTAAACCATTACTTTTGCTTTAAATGTTTTTTCAAAATTGTATCCTAGCATCGGTACATTTTTCATGTTCTTAATTCTTTGTTTAAAAAACATCATCATCTATTCTTGGAGATCTCATAGGAAAAATAGTTCATCCTATGTACTTTGGCAAGCTTTATGTAGACGTGGGCCCTCCTTGTAACATTTTTGCTGAAGTTAGTCCAGGGTTTGGTTTAGGAAAAAAGGGATCCAATGGTCTGTAAGCAAATTTATAGCCAAAATAGTGTTTTTTAAAAAGATGGTGTGTGGAGGGGACTTGAAGTTATTTTCAGTTGAAGAGAATTGTGTGTTCCTGATTTTTCTCCTCTTTTCTTCTAAGCCATTGTCAACAGTAGGGTTGACAGAGGGCTGATGTACCCTTGTCAGAAGGCACAAGACTTTCCACATTTACCCCTACTACTATTACCCAATAATAATATAAATAAATATAAATAAATAATAATAAAAATGCCTCTCCACTCTCGGTGAATATACTGTAGACACCGTCATTTAGTGGTAGCGATGGGCAGTTTCTGCCCTGAGGTCCGAGCTTCATGCCTCAGAAGTTCACTTTGTTGTTCTTCCCCACTCTTTCTATGTCTCCGAGTGGGCTCAGTAGGCATCTGAAGCTCGAACCGGGTTCCTCGGGTATCTTGATTCCATTTTTTTCCTCCAGTGCACACTCATACCCTCTGATACTCCTTTTGAGTACAGCTACCCATTAACACAGAGCTGGCCACTGGTGCGAGGTGTGGGCAATCCCAGAAGATTCTCTACCTATGAGGTAAACCCTAGAGCTTCACGGCCATGTGGTTCCGGGAAGGCAATGAGTAGATTGCAAACCTTCCCTGCTTTAAGGCTTGTTTATTCACAGAACCTTGACGATTGGCTGACCCTAGTGAAGTCATCACTGTGGTCTGGAAGGTTCTCCCTGTCATCATAGTGAAGGTGTGTGGCTACACAGAACCTATCTGTGTCTGTGATTGCCGCATCTGAAGTAACCAGGGCAAAATTAACATCCTTTACCTACTCCTCCGCCTCTGTCACCCACGGATGACAAGTGTCCTTTTCTGTCTTGCCACATTTTCGAAAAAGATGTTATGTTTCTTTTTAAAGTGCTTTTATGTGGCAGGTACTTGAACACATCCATGTGTTCTTCTGACCTATGGAGGTCAGAAGAGGGATTCCTTGGAGCTAAAATTAACAGCAGTTGCAAGTTGCCTAACATGGGTGTTGGGAACTGAATGTTGGGTCATCTGTAGGAGCAGTATTTTCTTATAACCTGTGAGTCATTTCTTCAGTCCCCACATTATTATTATTATTATTTCATTTATTTTCTGGTTTTTTTTTTTTTTTTTTTTTTTGGTTTTTCGAGACAGGGTTTCTCTGTATCGCCTTGGCTATCCTGGAACTCACTCTGTAGACCAGGCTGGCCTCGAACTCAGAAATTCACCTGCCTCTGCCTCCCAAGTGCTGGGATTAAAGGCGTGCGCCACCACCGCCCGGCTATTTTCTGGGTTTTTTGAGACAATTTTTCTGTGTAGCTGTCCTGGATGTCCTGGAACTCACTCTGCAGACCAGGCTAGCCTTTGAAATCAGAGATCTGTCTGCTTTTGCTTCCTGAGTGCTGGGATCAAAGGTGTGCCAGGCTCCAGATATTCTTAATATGTAACCATGAAGAAGGTTTGTTTGATTGGTTGTTAACAGTCCACAGTGATGTAAATTTGGCATTCTGCCAACCTGGATTTCAGCAACAGCTTACCTTGTCTGTCTCCCCTTCTCCCATGTCCCCACTCAGAGATGGCCTTTTGTCCTCCCTTGTCCCTCAATAAACCTCCTGTACCAGATCTTATGCATAGTGTGATCTCTTAGTGACACTCCTTGGCCCCAGACCTACCCTTTCCATGGCTTTAATCCTAATACAAGGGCTCTCACCCATACCTGAAATCAATTATACCTGTGCACTCCTGTGTGTGCACTCAAATGCAGGATGCCAAAACACTCACACTAAGGACAATCAATAAAGGCTGGCTGGCTCTTCTGAAATAAATATGATGGTGACTTTACTGGTTCTTGTCCTCTCTGGAGGCCATTGGCTACTTTTGCTTAAAACTTGCGTTTTTAATCTTGCAAAACTGGTAGATTCGAGGGTATTTGAACACTTTAAAACTAAATTGCCACTACAGGACATCTAAAACATCTTTTCCCACTAATAAGTAAAGTAGGAAGAGAGCCTGTGGTCCCTCTCAGGCAGGAACTATGGCCTTCACCATCATGGAAGCAATTATAGAATATTGATTATTCTACTTCAGCTCCATCCCCTCCCAGAAGAACAATTTCTGAGACCACAACTGTGGGTGGGTGCTTGTGTCAGAACAGAGAGACTGAAAGATAGCAAGATCAAAACTAATGTATGAAAGACTCCAGTTGGCAGAGGAAGACTGGAAGCCCTTCCCTGTCTTGGTTTCAGACAGCAAATGGAGCATGATTGAGGCTGTTGGCAAAGACGGGAAGCCCGAATTACTTGAGATACGTGCAAGGAACAGAGCCTGCATAAGGCAAGCCCATGATACATAAATACAGGATAGGTGGATATAAACACAATGTAAATGTCCTATGAAATCATGTGCTTTACAGTCAGTACATTGTGGGCTTTAACCTCGTCTTAGCAGCCAACTCTCAATCCCAAACTTGGATGTGCTTTCCTCTTTCTTAAAAAAATAAATTTTTTTACATTTGTTTAGCATGCATACATGCTCACGAGTGTGGGTGTACATGCTCATGAATATTCATAAGGAAGCCAGAGGAGGGGGTCAGGCACCTTATTTTAGCACTCTCCACCACACATAACAATAAATAAAAAAATTTAAGAATGAGAAGCAATTGGATAAGATGGAGCATGCCTGAAATCCCAGCATATGGAAAATGGAAGGGAAGGGTCAGGAGTTCAAGGCCATCCTCAGCTACACAGTGACGAGTTAAATTTACAATATAAAAGTGTCTTCAGAAATTGAAAGAAAGCTGCACCTTTCCTGGGCAGCACCTTGCCTGGGTCCCTTGAGGGTGAGAGCGGGGATCGGGCCCTGCCACTCGGCTGCCGTGAGGTGGCCTGGACAGGGAGGAGATGCTCTCTGTCTCCTTGCCTCTCGGACATCTGAGGCAGTTGGGAAAGATGACCTTGGGTTCACGAGAGCCTCTGAGCTGGCCCTGAGCCCCGCAGCATTCAGGAGAGTGGGCCCTGCTCCTCATCTGCGCGGCACAGTAGAGCTGGCCCTGATGGAGAGGGTGTGAGAGAGCTGGCCCTGAGGGTGAGAGCAAGGGAGAGTTGGCTTTGACTCTTGTCTGGTGTGATGTGGTATGGGTGGGGCGTGTGTGTGTGTGTGTGTGTGTGTGTGTGTCTGTGTCTCTGTGTCTCTGTGGTCTGTGTGTGTCATTTCCCCTCTCCCCCATTGCCAACTGGAGTAGCGGAAATTGCCAATCCTGGGATCTTAAGAGCAGGAGAAGTGGCCCTGCCCCCTCATTGACTCCTAGCACTTAGGAGAGTGACCCTGCACCTCACCTGGGCAACTGAGCGGAGCTGACCCTGATAGAGAAGGCACAATCAGAGGTGAGCCAATCAGAGGGTTCGAGGGTAGGAGAGCTGGCCCAGCCCCTCAACACTGTAACACTTGGAAGAATGGGCCTCCAAACCTTGACTGGGCGGCACAGTGGAGCCGGCTTTGGAGACATGGATGTGGGTGAGCCCTCCCAGAGGGCATGGGAGCAGGAGAGCTGATGCTGCTGCCCACTGACGGCAGCACTGGGTGGTCTAGCCAGAGCAACGCTAAAAAGCTGTCCCTGGTGGTGTGGATAAGGGAGAGCCTGCGACCTGACCCCCTGAATTACCACCCAGGCCCAGATTCAGGGTTCTGAATTGGCCCACCCCAACATCTATATCATTTGTAAATGGTTAGGACATGTAAAAGGGCCAGTCCTGTTGTTCTAAAGCTTCAGGGTCTCCATGACACAGGGCAACATCAGGACAAATGGTAGGAGTCCCAATGAGGATCCAATATTAATGATGTCACAGAAACTGGAGATATGGAACCAGACCAATGACTCATTGCAATGAACATTCACAAGGGAAGATGTGTGGACAGAGGGACACACTGTGACATAACTACAGCTTCCACAACGAGATGTTTTCTCTGCTTTGTTGTTGGTTGTTCCATTTGGAGGGAGGAAGGTGCAAGGGAAAAGTGTGAATATGAGGGGATGGGAAATGAGCAGGAGGATGGGGAATTCAGAAAGAGTCAATGAGAAGCTTTTAAAAATGGAAAGGGGCTGGAGAGATGGCTCAGCAGTTAAGGAAACTTGCTGCTCTTCCAGAAGACATAGCTTTGGTTCCCAGCACCTAGCTGGTGGCTCACAATCATCCATACTGTCAGTTACTGGGAATCCAATGCCCTCTTCTGATCTTTGAAGGGACAAACCATATGCATGTTGTGTACTCATATAAATGCAAGAAAACCACCCAAACACATGTAAATAAATAACAAATAAATAAGTAAATATTAAATAGAATGTCAAAGAGTTGGAGGGTAGGGGCAGCAGATACAAAGATTTTCACATAAAGAACACATACAAAAAAAATAAGTAAGAAACGGTTACAAATAAAAATTGAAAAATAAAGCAGTGAAGTCCGTCTGGATATTATTTTTGTTAATAATAATTACAACTGCTAGTATTGGGAAACCTGGGAGGAGGGACTGTTTATGCAGACTGTTGGGGGAACTGAGGAAGAAATTGTTGGGAGAAACATTTGAAGGGGCTGGACTGGGAACTGGGAGGAGTGGTTGGGAAAGTAATTAGATCAGGGCTCTCTGGTCTCTCTTTCTCTCTCTTCCCTCTGTTCTTTCTCTCCTAACTAGAATTTGGGGGTGAAACTGGGGGGGATAAAGGGTAGGAAAGAGAAGAAGCACCCACAAAGTAGTAAAGACCAGCTACAAATAATAATTACAACTATCACCTTTATAACAATAGAACATGAGCAGCACAAGCCAGAAATTCCAGTATGTAGGAGATTGAGGCAGGAGGATCACAAGCTTAAGGTTATCCTTAGTGAGTTCCAAGACAGCCTTGGCTATATGGCATCATGGGGAAAAAAATAGAAAGAAAGAAATGAAGGAAGGAAGGAAGTTAGGTAGGAAGGAAGGAAAAATGAAAGATAAGAAGGAAAGAAGGAAGGTAGGTAGGAAGGAAGGAAGGAAGAAAGAAAGAAAAAAGAAAGAGAGAGAAAGAAAGGGAAGAAGGAAGGAAGAAAAGAAAGAGAAAGGACAAACTATCAGGGTCATGGGGCTTGAGCAAGTTCATAGTTTCAATTGCTAAGTATAGTATACATTGGTTCTGTTCATTCATAGAACAACTTAATGGTGAATATAAACGCTATAAAAATATCTGTAGCAGACACTCTAAGTGCCTTTCCCATTACCATCTGCTTTCACTTCTAAATTGAAAGGTTATTTTCCTCTTGAACATTTTTGTTCCATAGCACAAGCTCAGATTACATATACTGGGCATGCTAAGAGTGCCAGGGAGCTAATATGTTCTAGAAACATCTTTCAAACTTTGACAACCGGACAGTTGACACATAATACCCCAAGTTCTTTGCCTTATGGTTTGGAAAATTTGACAGTATGCTCTGTGCCTCCCCAAGCACCCCAGTGGGCCTCAGTTTAATTGTCTGTGTGGTAAATGGTTGCTGATAAACCCGTTATTGGCTTCCTTTTCCTCCTCTGTTCCTTCGCTGCTCTCTAGTGTTTCCTGGAATCACCTCCCATATCAAATACTTGAGTTCAATTCAAATCTCTATCTCAGGATTTCCTGCTTAGAGAAACTGAAGGGAGATAACAGTAGTATCTTTTTTTTCCCAACCAATTTTATTTTTAGCTTTTTTTTTTTTAATCCTTTGAAAGGAAAAAGAGCCAGTGTGGAGACACAGGCATATTTCTACAGGCCTGTAAGTTCAGCGACTTTGGGAGCTGAGGCAAAAGTATCTCCAGCTTAAGGACTGCCTGGGGCAATTTAGCAAGCCCCCATTTCAAAATAAAAATTAAACGGGGGATATAGCTCATCAATAGAGTGCTTTCCTGGCATAACAAGACCTTGGGTTCAGTTCCAGGCAAAAAAAGAGGGAGGAGATATGTCTTAAAAAAGATATTACAATGCTTTACGATAATAGGGAAATGGAAATAGTTGAAGCCAGGCATGGCAGTGCATGCCTTTAGTCCCAGTACTCAGGAGGCTGAGGTAGGCAGATCTCTGTGAGCTTGAGGCTGGTGTGGTCTACATAATGAGTCCTGGGAAAGCCAGGGCTACATTAAAAAAAATAAAAACCTGGACTGGAGAGATGGCACTGACTGCTCTTCCAGAGGTACTGAGTTCAATTCCCAGCAACCACATGGTGGCTCACAACCATCCGTAATGAGATCTGACGCCCTCTTCTGGTGTGTCTGAAGACAGCTATAATTGTACTCATATACATAAAATAAATAAATCTTTAAAAAATAAAACCTGCCGGGTGGTGGTGGTGCACGCCTTTAATCCCAGCACTTGGGAGGCAGAGGCAGGAGGATTTCTGAGTTCGAGGCCAGCCTGGTCTACAAAGTGAGTTCCAGGACAGCCAGGGCTACACAGAGAAACCCTGTCTCGGAATAAAAAAAATAAATAAATAAAAAATAAAACCTGATCCCCCAGAAAACAAAGTAAATAAATGAAGGAAGGAAGGAAAGAAGGAAGGAAGGAAAGAAGGAAGGAAGGAAAGAAGGAAGGAAGAAGCAGCATTGTAATGTTCAAAAGGATCCACTCAGTCACTCTTTCAGTCTCATTGATTTTGTATTTATTGCCTCTGGGCATTCTTGGCACTCCAAGTACTAACTGGAATGCTCTACAGTTGACTAGAAAAGGATAGACAGGAAGAGAGCAAAGCCCTAAACCAGAGCAGCCTCGGAGAAAGGCGGTGCAGAGCACAGAAGTGAGATTTCTCGGAAGGCAAGAGTCAACAGAACCAAGTGACCCATTGGCTAGAGGAGCTAGAGGGCAGAGATATGTTGACAAGAATTTCCTGGTTTGGGTGTGGGTGAATGAGTGATGTCATTAACTGGAACAGAGAATTCAGGAGAAGAAGCAGGTTCTAAAGATAAG
Organism: Tokudaia tokunoshimensis; assembly: GCA_036184795.1. Taxonomy (NCBI): domain Eukaryota; kingdom Metazoa; phylum Chordata; class Mammalia; order Rodentia; family Muridae; genus Tokudaia; species Tokudaia tokunoshimensis. The sequence goes on from BTHU01000017.1 coordinate 81,568,076, forward strand.
TCTTTCATTCAGATTGGGATGCAGAGTTTAAGAAGATTGAACAGACTGTTCTAATATTACATGGCTTCTATGGGTCCTCATACTTCTTAAGAGTAAGCCTAGGACTTCTAAGAATTCCCTCATTCAAAAAGAGGCAAAAAAGCCAACTACAGAAAACATAAAGAACACTTTGTACCTGACAGGATTTCTCTTTCTTGACCTGTGTGTGTGTGCATGTGCATGTGTGTTCTGTGTTCTGCATTCAGGGTCTGTGCAGCTGGGCTGGGCAAACCTTCTCCACTAAGCTGCACCCCAAGTTCCCCTTTTTGAAGTCCTGGGGAATGAACCCAGGCCATCAACATGCTATGCACACACTGTCCCACAGAGCCAGACTTCTAGCCCATAGGATTTCCTCAAGCCTCATCCTAGGAGTTACACATTAGGAATTCTGCAGGAACTCTTGTGTGGACACTGGTCTTTCCTTTCACATCGCTGTGGTCACAGACTTCGGTTCCATTCTCCCTCACACCATACTTTTCTCTAAGAAATGGATCCGGGCTCTCAAGAAAATGATCACACACTTTGGAATATTTCTGCAAGGTTAAAGAGTTTTACTTTTGCTGAAGGGTGTGCACCTATACTGAAGCAAGCAAGCACACCTAAAGGTCCACTGCGTTCTTGTGCCTAATTCGAAGGGGTCTCGTGTCTCGCTCTCAAGTGGTCAGATGTGGCCAAATTCTTTTGTGATTTGGCTATTACTGAGCAGTGCAAGCAGAAATAAAATTAGCATATATTTTGATTTCAAAAAGTGCTGACTGGGCTGGAGAGATGGCTCAATGGTTAAGAGTACTGACTGTTCTTCCAGAGGTCCTGAGTCCAATTCCTAGCAACTACATGGTGGCTCGCAACCATCTGTAATGATCCTGGTGTATCTGAAGACAGCTATAGTGTACTCATGTACATTAAATAAATAAAAATTTTAAGAGTGCTGACCTTAGATGAATTTTAATTTCTGCCAAGTGGCTTCTTTACACTTGAATTTCTGTATGCATTTTGTGTTATTTAATCCTTTCTTTGCCTTTCCCACGCCTCACCACATTTCTGTCTCTGTTCATCTTCCTCTGCCACCTCCCTATGTTCCCTTAATCACCCAATTCAAAGTTCCCTTCAGACTTATCAGTGTCAATTGGAGGCTATGCCTAGCCTTTTTGAGGAGGGAGTGTTAATGGGAATGAGTGTGGCTTATTGATGACTTGACTGTTTCACCTGCTTGAAATTCCGTGGGAATGTGGGAAAGCAGGGGAAAGCATGAAAGATCACGCCACAAAATGGCCCCAACGGCACAGTGTGTTGTCTGCCCCATGGAGGCTCTGACGGTTCTCTGAAGGTTCTTCTGAGAAGCTTGAGCCACAGTTTGCCCAAGACCCATAGTTGGTCTCTTCTCCGAGGTAGGATTTGTTACTTGTTTTCTTACTGTTACAAAATACCCAACAAGTAGCAAACTCCAGGGAGAAAAGGTTTATTTTGACTCACAGTTTAAGAGTACAGACCATTCTAGAGAAGCCACCCAAGGCGGCAGGATTTTGAGGCAACTGGTCACATTGTATCTGCCGAAAGGGAAGCAAAGTGATGAAATGCTGTCCACAGCTAGCTTTCTTTTTACACAGTTCAGGACACAAACCAGGGAATGGCGCCCCCTCTTTGGGATGCATCTTCCTACCTGTTATCCCTCACAGCTATGACCAGAAGCTTGTCTCATCAAAGCTTCTAGATCTTATCACAGTAGCTTGCATCTGGCCAAGCGTTAACGCATTCTTGGAATCTAAGCACCGGGGAGGTAGTGGTAGGAGGGTTGAGTTGGAGCCCTGGATTACATAGTAAGACCGTCTCCGTCAACAAGAAAATCTTCCGCCGCGGTACCGAGTATCGGGCGTAGGCCTGGGGGATTAACAGAAAACACAGACTCGGGTCATTCTGGTGAGGAGAATGCCAAAGTTTTACTGAGGGACCAGCAATATATACTAGAGGCCGGTGAAAAACAACAGGAAAAAAACAATCCTAGCCATAGGTCAGGCACCCGGCAAGTCCCTACCACACCTGGCGGGAAAACAGAAATCAAGCTAAGCCGCAGGACGTTCTGCTCTCAGGAAACCTGTGCGAACAGCTCAGCCGGGGGCGTTGAGCTAAGTTCACCGATGCCTAACAATGAACTATGGGGATTGCATCACTCAGCATGCTGTGGGCTTCGTGTAACATAAAACCAGGAATGAAAACTGGTTTTAACCAGATGGAAATGTTAATGAGATCACATTGCAAAGCAATCAGAAGAGCAGATGATTTCTAATTAACCTAGTGACTCCGATGCTGTTTCTCTGGAAATCTCTCAATATGACCTTCTCTGTGGGCTGTGTTTATTCTCTACAGTGGATCATAGATACTCACCCTAGGTGAGGTGCAGTAATTCTCAACTCTCCTAAGTCTGCAACCTTTTAGTACAGTTCCTCAAGGTATAGTAACCTCTAACCATAAAACTATTTTCACTGCTACTTTATAACTGTAATTTTGCTACTGTTATAAATTATAAGAGCTACCTTTTCCAATGACTTTTAGGTGACCCCTGCAAAAGGTTCAGTTGAAGCCAAAGGGGTCACGACCCTCAAGCTGAGAACCACTGGTTTAGAGAAGTAAGGAATACACCTATGACTGTTTGTTTTGTTTTGTTTTTTTTTTTTTGCCACATCACACAAGACTTTATAGATGTGGTTAAATTCCAGGCTTTGAGATGGGGAGATAACCCTGTGGAAGGCATTGTAACCACAAGGGTCCCCAAAAAACCTAAGAGGGAAGTAAGACATCTTAAGAGAGCAGGTAACAGACAGGTCAGAGTGATACAGTTACTAGAGCTTTCTCCCTTGTGGCAAAATGCTTGAGGTCATGAACTGATGGAACAAAGGTCTGTTTGGAGTCACGATTTCAGAGATTTTGTTTCAGGACACCTGGTTTTGCTACTCTGAGCCTGAGGCATATGCATACATGGTAGAGAAGGCCCATTTCCTTCCATGGTGGCCAGGAAACACAAAGAGAAAGAGACTAGGGCCCCAATAGCCTCTCCAAGGATAGCTTCTTTCAAAAAACAAAAAAACAAAAAACAAAAAACAAAAGAACAACAATAACAAAACCCATCTCAGATGTATATATAGCATCAGAAAATCTGTTAACCCAATAGCAGTTGTGGTTGTTCCATGTTGCCCCCTTTGTGTTGGGGCTAGGTCTTAGTACAGTTTTTTTTCTTTGTTGTTTTGTTTTTTGGTTTTTTGGTTTTTTTTTTTTTTCCGAGACAGGGTTTCTCTGTGTAGCCCTGGCTGTCCTGGAACTCACTCGGTAGACCAGGCTGGCCTAGAACTCAGAAATCCTCCTGCCTCTGCCTCCCAAGTGCTGGGATTAAAGGCCTGCACCACCACTGCCCGGCCTTAGTACAGTTTTAATTTGCAATCCCTGGTGACTACCATGAGGGTCATCTGTACATTGGCCATTGGAATATCTTCTTCTTCAAAAAAAAATCCCATTCTGTTGGGGGCCGACAGGCCAACTGCCGGCTACTTAGACAGGCCGCCTCTCCCCTCGAGTGAAATTCCTGACCTTCCTGACGGAACATCAAGACCAAGATAAAAATCTGTGACCTTCCCGGGAAAAACCGCAGAATGTCCCAGGCACCTGACCCAGGGCTTGGCCCATAGCTCACTTCACCCTATCTCCCCCTCCCAACTCCCTCATTCAGGGCTTGGCCCATAGGTCACTTCCCCATAGTTTCCCCTCCCAACTTCCTCATCCCTACTGCTTAAAATGTGCTGCCTGTGTGACAATAAACGGGGCCTTGACAATGGAATCTTGCTTGGCCTCGTTCTTCTCTCCCCCCCCATGACCCTCAGGTAGCGCCTCTTCGGGACCCTGAATAACTGGACCTTCTGGACAGGTCAAGTGGCGCCTGAACAGGAACCCGAAGCACGGCCAACTACTGGACGACGGAGGAACCCCGGGAAAAGGAATTGAGGACCTTTCACGCCGCATCGCTCGTGCGTCACTGGAAAGGGAGGTGAGTTTGGCCAAATAATTGTCGTCCGATTGTCATGGGGAAACAATTGTCTAAGGAAGCTTGTTTTATAGGAGAAATCAAGCATTTGCTCAGGGAGAGAGGAATAAGAGTTAAGAAAAAAGATTTAATTAAGTTCTTTTGTTTTGTTGATGAAAATTGTCTTGGCGGGTTTAAGCAGCCATGATATACACCCACTTACATAAAAAAAGGTGGGTAAAGATATTAATAAGCTTTTAAAAGCTGGTGACCCGAATACGAGACCTCGTGTCCCATATACAAGAAACTTAAACATATCAAAGAATTACACTCAGCTGTTAAAAATTATGGTTTAACTGCACCCTTTACCTTGTCCGTTTTAGAAGGACTCGCGGGGTCCGGATATTTGACTCCTAGTGAATGGACTAGGGTGGTGCAGTCTGTCCTCACCAGAGGACAATATTTAACTTGGAAATCTGAATTCATAGCTAGGGCCGAGAGTCTGGCCACTAGGAACAGAAAAAACCTTCTAGGCAGGACCGCCTCTTGGACAGCGGGCAGACAAGTTGTGTGGGAAGGGCCCATTTGCCTCCGAGGAAAAACAATTAAGATTGTCCCCTGGCGCAGGCCGCCTTATCTGCCTGGAGAGCGGTTCCTGCTACAGGAACCCTCACCACCCCTTTAACTAAAATAGTCCAGGGGGCCCAGGAACCCTACGCTCAATTTGTGGGGAGGTTACAGGAAGCAGCAGAAAGAATCCTAGGTCAAAGTGAAAGTGAGGGGCTCCTCGTTAAGCAGCTTGCTCTTGAAAACGCTAACTTGGCATGCAGAGCCGCATTACGAGGCAAGACCAAAGATCTTGATATTACGGGAATGATTAAACTTTGCAATGATGTTGACTCCTTCTCACATCAAGTGTCCAAGTCTATCAGTTTAGCTATCGGGGCTGTGTTCCAAAAAACTGGAGATTCTGGCCGCCCTAGAGGCAAAACATGCTTTAGATGTGGGCAGCCTGGTCACTTTGCTAGAGAATGTAGTGCTCTCAACCCCAGCCAGCCATTTAATCCCGCCATTGGCCAAGGGGCCCCTAAGCCTACCGCACCGGGAGTTTGCCCTCGCCGTAGGAAAGGCTGCCATTGGGCCAAGGAATGTCGGTCTAGAACTGATGCTAATGGGCAAGCCCTCCCTGCGGTCCAGGGAAGCAGCCAAGGGGCCCCCGCACCGGAGCCCCTACCCACAGATGACCACACACCCCTAAGTACAGCACCAAGCTCCTGCGGCACCAGCTTATCTAGGGCAACAGCAGGGAGCGCAGGACTGGACCTGTGTGCCTCCTCCCACACAATTTTGAACCCCCAAGATGGTGTTTAGGTTCTCTCCACAGGAATTTTTGGACCCCCCGCCATTTGGCACATTTTTTCTCAATATAGGGCATGCCTCAGCTACCATGCAGGGTCTCAGTGTCCACCCGTTGCTTGTGGACGCAGACTGTACTGGAGAGATAAAAGTTTTAAGGCAGAAAAGGGCCCGGTCACCATTCTCCCTGGTCAGAGAGTAGCCCAGGCGCTCCCTCTCCTGCTTGATTCCTCTGGTGCTCATATGGGAGGACTCAGGAGATAGCCAACCTGGTTCCTCTGATGTCTACTGGGTCCAGCAACTCTCTAAGGAGCGCCCCTCCTTGTGCCTTATGTTGGACGGGCGAAAGTTTGATGGTGTTATAGATACGGAAGCTGACACCACAGTTCTTAGTTTGAGTTCCTGGCCTTCTGCCTGGCCTCTCCAGCCCTCGATGACTCATTTACAAGGCATTGGCCAGTCTAAAAATACCTTACAAAGTTCAAAGTTGTTGACATGGAAAGATTCAGAGGGGAATTCGGGCACTGTGAAGACTTTTATTGTTGAGAGCCTCCCTGTCAATCTTTGGGGGAGAGACATTGTCTCTCAAATGGGGATAATGATGTGTAGCCCCAATGAGGTGGTTTCTCACCAGCTCGCTCTGGAGCCAGTACAGATTGGGGTACCCCTGACACCTTTGTCCCTAAAAAAAAGCGCGCCCGAGCTTTCGGATTCTAACTGGTCCCCCGGGTGCTCCACTGAAGGCAGGCGAAAACACTTAAAGCTCCTTCCCTAGAAACTTTATGTCTGCCCAGGAGGTCATCGCGACCGCTCCATTGCCCAAGCATGTGAGTATCTGGAAACCAGGTCCCTGCAACACCCACTATCCCAGATACCCGAACACCCAATCCTTTGCTTCAGCCTACTCTACCTATGGGTCCTCCCTTGTCTACTGAGCTTGTGCTATCATTAGCTAATGCTTCCATACAAGCCAGACATTAAGCTATTTTAGAGGAATGTTAGGTCTGTTATTCACCCTCCCCGCCCTTTTACGAAGGGATTGCAAGCTTTGGAGATTACCCACTAATGATACCTCGCTTCTGCGGCGGAGTCCTCCAGAGAAGCAAGGACTCACCCTTGGCCAAATTTCTGGCCTAGGCATGTGCCTTCTGGGGCCTGATATGCTGCACCCCAAGGCCCTGATTGAGGTTTGCAATCAAGCTATTGTAATTAATGCTTCCTGTTGCTGTTTCTAATGATCCCTATCTTGCTTGCTCCTCGGGATTGACCACTTTTATAGTTTCAGCTGCCTTTTTAGAGAATAGAGAATATTGTGTGTTTGTCAAGCTCCTCCCTCGATTGACCATTCATGATTCTGATGAACTTCTTAATTTTTGGGAAAGGGGAACTCATTTGTCCAGACAAAAGAGAATCTATAGCAGCAGTCACCCTTTGTCCAGACAAAAGAGAATCTATAGCAGCAGTCACCCTGGCTATACTCCTTGGTTTGGGAGCCATAGGGGCCGGAACAGGAATTGCCTCCTTGGTCACTTCCAGTCAGCAGTATGCGCAGCTCAGCTCTGTGGTCGATAGAGACCTACAAGAGCTACAGTTAGGACTAAAGAATCTTAAAGATTCTTTTATATCCCTCTCTGAGGTAGTGTTACAAAACAGAAGAGGTTTAGATTTGCTCTTTTCACAACAAGGTGGGTTATGCACTGCCCTTAAAGAAGAATGCTGCTTTTATGCAGACAAGACAGGATTGGTTGAAGATAGCCTTAAAAAGGTCAGGGAAAGTCTAGAAAACTGCAAGAAAGAAAGAGAGAAAAAAGAATCATGGTATCAAAACTGGTTCTCTACATCCCCTTGGCTCTCTACTTTGTTACCTTGTCTTTTGGGATCTTTGGTGGGCCTTCTCCTGCTCATTTCTTTTGGGCCGTGGGTCTTCCAAAAATTAACTCTTTTTGTCAAGTCACAGGTGGATGCCGCTTTCACCAACAAGCCGGTTTCAGTGCATTACCATCGTCTAGAGGTCAAAGATGATGACCCGGGTGCCTACAAGGAGCCCTTGGGCACCCCCTCTGCTGGCCTCGATTTCTCGATCCTGGCCACAGACTACTGAAACCCTTGGTATAAAAAGCTATGGAGACGTCCATCACGGGAGTATCATGATGCCACATGCCAGATGCACACCTGAGAGCCTGGCTAACTCAGTCGGTAGAGCATGATCCCAGGGCTGTAGAGTAACTCCATGACGGGAGTAGCGTGAGGCCATTGCCCAGGGAGCAAACTCCTATTGGAGGTTCTGGGCATGGAGGCACCTCACGTAGCCTAAGACAGAGGCTCTACCCCTCTCTTCTAGGTGCTGGCTGTGGGTGCACATCATGTAGCCTAAGACAGACTCTCCATCAATTATACAAAGAAGGGGGATATGTTGGGGGCCGACAGGCCAACTGCCGGCTACATAGACAGGCCGCCTCTCCCCTCGAGTGAAATTCCTGACCTTCCTGACGGAACATCAAGACCAAGATAAAAATCTGTGACCTTCCCGGGAAAAACTTCCCGGGAAAAACTGCAGAATGTCCCAGGCACCTGACCCAGGGCTTGGCCCATAGCTCACTTCACCCTATCTCCCCCTCCCAACTCCCTCATTCAGGGCTTGGCCCATAGGTCACTTCCCCATAGTTTCCCCTCCCAACTTCCTCATCCCTACTGCTTAAAACGTGCTGCCTGTGTGACAATAAACGGGGCCTTGACAATGGAATCTTGCTTGGCCTCGTTCTTCTCTCCCCCCCCCCATGACCCTCAGGTAGCGCCTCTTCGGGACCCTGAATAACTGGACCTGCTGGACGGGTCACCATTCAAATAAATGTCTTGTCCATTTTCCGATTGTACTTCCTTCTTCCCTCTCTTTCTTCCTTCCTTCCATTTTGTTTTGTTTTTCTGAGACAGAGCTTCTCTGTGTAGCCCTGGATGTCCTTGAACTTGCTTTGTAGACCAGGCTGGCCTTGAACTATGAGATCCACCTGCCTCTGCCTCCCCAGTGCTGGGAGTAAAGGCATGAGTTGCTACCATCCGACATGTCTTTTTGTATTTATTTGTAGGCATTATACACTAGGGCCTGATTCCTTTCTTGTGTTCATTGTAAAACCTCCTCCACTAGGACTTGCCATTTCCTTTTTAAAATTATAAATTTAGGCCAGATGTGGTGGCGCACACCTTTAATGCCAGCCCTTGGGAGGCAGAGGCAGGCAGATCTCTGTGAATTCAAGGTCAGCCTGATCTACAAATCAGGTTCCAGAACATGGAGGGCTGCACAGAGAAAATTCAAAAAACCAAAAATAAAATTAAAAAAATAGGGGGCTGGAGAGATGGCTCAGTGGGTAAGAGCACTGATTGCTCTTCCAAAGTTAATGAGTTCAAATCCCAGCACTCACATGGTGGCTCACAACCATCCGTAAAGAGATCTGATGTCCTCTTCTGGTGTCTGAAGACAGCTACAGTGTACTTACATATAATAAATAAATTAATTGAAAAAATATTTCTGGAGAGATGGTTCAGTGGTTAAGAGCACTGACTGCTCTTCCAGAGGTCCTGGGTTCAAATCCCAGCAACCACATGAGATCTGATGCCCACTTTTGGTGTATCTGAAGACAGCTACAGTGTACTTAAATATAATAAATAAATCTTTAAAAAAATTAAAAAATAAACATTATAAAATTAGGCCAGGGAAATGACTCACTAGGTAAGGTTGTTTGCTGCCAAGCACAGAGACCTAGTTCGGTCCCCAGAACCCACATAATGAACAGAAAGAACTGACTTAGGAAAGTTCTGCTTCCCATTGCATATAAACAACTCAATATATACAAATAAATAAATAAGTGTCAAAAATGTAAATAATAGGCCAGGCACTGGTGGCGCACGTCTTTAATCACTTGGGAGGCAGAGGACGATGGATTTGTGAGTTCGAGGCCAGCCTGGTCTATAGAGTGAATTCCAGGGCAGCCAGGGCTACACAGAGAAACCCTGTCTTGAAAAAACAAACAAACAAACAAACAAATTTAAATGATAAACTACACAGAACTATTAAGCTAAAAACTATTATTTTTTTCACTTCTTTTAAAAGGCAGACAGGGTAGAGGATATTAGCTCCATTTTATAGCAGATGTGAAAACATAGCTTTTATCTTTAGTAGAAGACAGACCTGAGATATAAACTCTAGGCTTCTACATCCATAACTGTGTTTTCATGCCTTTGTGATACAGCATTTTAAAGTAATCTAATTTTGCAATGCTTTACAATGACAGAGTAACATGTATTACATCTATCCCTGGCCGGAGACAACCAGCTTTATTAATCGTCATATAACAAGAAAGCATTGTCATACTCTAACTTAATTTCAAAGCTATAGTGGAGATCACCATGAGCTAAAATCACAGCAAGGCTGGTCTGCTCAGGCTGGTCTTAAACTTACTATATAGCCAGTGATGACCTTGGGCTCAACCCCATGTCCTAAGTGCTAGGATTATAGGTGTGGGCCACCATGCCAGGCAAACACATTTTAAAGTGTAACTGAGCCTGGCCCATCCTCACCAACTGTTTAGATGACAGGCTGGGGCTCTGAGTGAGGGGGCTGAGGGAAGGCTTATTTAGGAGTGGTCACTGAGGGGAAAAGCAAGTGATGTTAGAATCACTTTCTTCAAAATCAACAACCCCAGAGCCCGGTTGCTGGCCTGCCACATCCTTGCCAGCAGGTCAAAGGGTAAAACGTCTAGAGTCGAGATTACTCAAGAAAAGGTTCAGATATGGTGATGGTCTGAGACCTACAGATACAAACAGTGCTGATTTCACTTGTGCTGAACCAATGAAATGGCTCTGCTTCTCCTGATATGGGTTTTAAGAAAAGGACTGATGACCAGAGAAACCAGAGAGTTCCAGGAGGTGAGAGGCTTGTGGGCATTTCTTGGAGTTCATAGATGGTTCAAAAAAAAAAAAAGTCTACCACTGTGTTATTAGAAAACACTTAGGTTTTCTTGAAAGGGGAAACTACTTAGTAAACGCTGGTCTCCAGAACAAGGGCCAGTGAGCATGTGGTATGGTTACATCAGGTGCACAAGTCTCTGAGGGGAAGGGCTTATGGACCCCCCTAAAAGCACAAACAAAATTTTAAGGACATGCATGTCTTCCTAGGAAAGACCCTAAGTCAGATGCAGGGTAGAACACGGACTCACCTGGAGCCAACCAAGTCAGAGCGCTCAGAGGATTGACAGCAGAGGACTGATTGTTTTGTGCTCTTTTTTTTTTTCTAATTGCATTTCAGGTCTTTGCAAACCGAGGCTCTGGGGATATCCAGGTTCAATATGGCCTCTGGTTTGGTCCACAGCATCATCAGTTCTGGGGAGCTTTGTGTATGTGCCTTTGTCATCTAGCTGTGACCATTAAACCCTGGGACAGAAGATATAACAAAGCAGGACCCCGCCTCCTTCACGGCACGTTCTGCTTTCAGAGGACGTCAACATGTAAAACAATGGGGCATCTCCCTGGAACCGGAGTGTGATGACAGTTGCCTGCCATGAGCAGAACCTATTGTCTTCCTGTTGACCCCTCCCTTCGGGTCAGTAGGGGTCTGCTGAGCCAGAAAGGAATTTCTAAAATACTTGATAATATTTCCAAACGTTATATGCTACTATGGTGTATTGTGCTTGGGTTTCTAGGTCTAGTTCAACATCTAATGAGCTGGTTGGTACAGGCACCTTCACAGCCAGATGGTCATATCTCTCTGCGGAAATCCAAGGCCATTGGAAGAAGGAAGAACCTTGGCCTCTCCTGGAAATCTGGCACCAACAGGCAACTCATGAATGAGGTCTTTTGAGTAAACAATACCAAATCTCAGCTGGGCAGTGGTGGCGTAGGCCTTTAATCCCAGCTTTTGGGAGGCAGAGACAGGTGGATTTCTGAGTTCAAGGCCAGCTTGGTTTACAGAGTGAGTTCCAGGACAGCCAGGGCTGCACAGAAATCCAAAACCAATCAAACAACCAAACAAAAAACACCAAATCTCCCTGGTGCTCCTCTGTCACTGTGCTCTGTGGTAGAGGGGTGGTCTTTTGACCTTTGTCATGTTATCAGTGCCAGGACAGACTTCAGATTCCAAACTCCTGGGGTCACTACAGGCTTTCTCGACAGTAAATTTTTATGCTTTGGTACAGGAGTGACTTTGGCAAAGGCTAGGCAGGTTCTTGGGGTGAAGTTCCGTAGCAGTCTCTACAGAGTAAACATACTGATCCTGTGGGTGCAAAGGCTATAGGGTGTTCGGCTGGCCTTCCACAGCATAGAGGTCACTGCTACACACAGAACTGGCTCCAGTTGTCTATACCTGAACTTTCTCCTTCATCCTTCCTTTGCCAGAAGCATGACCTTGGCCTGGAGATGGCTTGACAAGCCTTCCTCCATTTTCAGATTTCTCCAGAGCCAAAGGCATCTTTCTTCTTTGCCCTTGCTCCACTATTTGTCAGGCACTGTCACCCAGTGTTTTTGCCAATGCCATTTGGCTCAGCAGAAATCGTTGAATTTATTTCTTTTGCTTTTTCTTTTAGTTACTTGAGACAAGGTCTCCTGATGCCCAGGGTAGCCTTGAACTCTCCATGAAACAGAGGATGATCTTGATTGCCTGATCTTCCTGCCTCTGCTAGACCTACCAGGAATGATGGTATGTGTACCTCTATAATTTCAGAACTTGGGAGGTGGAGGCAAGATTAATTTAAGGCCTGTCTTGGCTATATAGAAAATTCCAGACTAACCTGGGGTACATGAGACTTTATCTCAAAATAAATTATAAAAGAAAAGAAGGAAAATAGCTGACTTTACAATTTATTTATTAACTTTTGGGCAGTGTCTCACTCTATAGCCCAGCATAACCTAGAACTTACTACATAGCACAGGCTTGGCCCCAGACTTATGAAAATTTTTCGACTTTAGACTTCTAAGTACTAGATTTTCAGACATACACCATCACACTTGGCTAAATTTAGAGTTGTATGAGGTTTTTGTTTGTTTGTTTGTTTGTTTGTTTCCTACCATGTCAGTATGTTTAATCAGAACAGAGCAACTACTTGGTAATTTTTTGTTTGTGGTATTGGGGATGGAATAGGATTCTAAACATGCTAGGTAAATTATATTATCTACCACTAAGCTACAATCTCAGTCCCAATCACACAATCATCTAAACAGAAAAAAAACAAAAAACAAAACTACTGTCAAGAATAGTTAAGTGGGACTAGAGAGATGGCCGAGTGGATAAGAGCACTGACTGCTCTTCCAGAGGTTCTGAGTGCAATTCTCAGCAACTACATGGTGGTTCACAACCAGCTGTAATGAGATCTGATTCCTTCTTCTGGTGTGCATAAAATAATTTTTTTTTTAAAAAAAGAATAAGTACAGTGGGTTGGAATATCAAAGATTCACTAGTGAAAAGTTTAGAGAACTCAAAGGGATGTGGGGATAAATGGAGGAGGGCCCAGTGTTCTAGGAAGAGCATTCTTCCCTCCCCTCCCTTCTAGTCCTAGCAAGCCTGCAACCAGGGCCTCTCTGGGGAAGGCACTGCCTCTGGTTCACCGAATGGAGGATGAGTCCATGTGACACTGCACTGGGGAAACATGCTGAAAACCTCCTGCACTAGCTGTCAGAACAAATCAGGATCTTGGTGGCCTAAGGAAACAGCAGCCCAGCTAGCATGTATGACTACCATTTCTAAGTAGCAATGCTCATATGTGTAGCCTTGGTACCCAAAGCCAGTGATGCTTCATTAAAAATATCTATTTTAAAGATTTATTCATTTATTTATTATATGTAAGTACACTGTAGCTGTCTTCAGACACACCAGAAGAGGGCGTCAGATCTCGTTACAGATAGTTGTGAGCCACCATATGGTTGCTGGGATTTGAACTCAGGACCTTCGGAAGAGTAGTCAGTGCTCTTAACCACTGAGTCATCTCTCCAGCCCCGAAGATATTTTAAAACTTCTCAGAGTATATTCTCTCACCAATGGCGAGGCCAGAAACCAGCAGCCCATAACCATGACTGCAGTCATGAGGCTCTGCTTCCTCTAGGGGTTCAGCATGGAACCTGACCTGGTTTCTTCCACCTTCTGGGGCTCCAAGTGTTCCTGTAGTTACTGGACCTTTTTGCCTCTGTTTTCACGTGGCCTTTTCTTCATCACCCCCCTCTGTCCCCCCCTCCATAATCTAAGATGATCTCATCTTAAATCACTTACTTTAATTACATCTGTAAAAGCCTTTTTTTTTCTCCCATGGAAGGCCACATTCACAGGTTCTAGGAAGGCATATTTAGAAAGGCCAACATTCCACTCTCTCAAGCTCATTGTCAGTCATATAAGTTGGAAACTGCTTATAGGAAAATGTCTCAGTGAATATTTCCTGCTGCAAAACCTCCCAAGGAATAGGGTACAGGGATGGCGTTGGGTGGTGGGGACTGTTGGCTACTGCAAAGTAAGGCTATCTTAAGAGGGGCAAAAGAGCCTAGAAAGGGATTTAACTCCAGCCGTGTGTCACCACTGACCCTGGGTCCTCTGCAAGAGTAACCGTGCTCTTAACTGCTGAGCCAACTCTCCAGGCCATAACATTTGGTCTTTGTTTTTTGCTTATTTATTGCAAGATCGGGTTTCTGTGTTTAACCCTGGCTGTTCTGGAACTTGTTCTGTAGACCAGGATAACCTTGCCTGGTTATCCTGCCTTTTAAGTGCTGGGATTAAAGTTGTCTGCCACCATGCCCAGTCAGGGTCTCATTTTGTAGCTCTGGTTGGCCTACAACTCACTAGCCAGCTGGCCTTGAAGTCACAGAGATCTCCTGCCTCTGCCTCTAGACTGCTGAAATTAATGGCATGTACCACCATATCTGGTGGGCAGTCAACAGCGTTGTTGTAAAATATTTAACCAGTCTAACTGAAGCCAGCAGACAGAGGGCCCAGGTCAAAGTGTGGTGGGCCATTTTGTAAGACTAAGCATCAGATTCATTTTATGGGTCCAAAATAAGGCATGAGTAGAGTCCTTGTCTTAATTCCATGTAATTCATAGCTGTACTTGGTAGCTGCTGGCAACTTCAGAGAATCAAACTGCCTTATGTGGCTTTGGAGATGTCACAATCTTGTTATATTCACAAGGTGGCATTAACCTATTAAATACAAAGTAGATACTCTATGTGGCTACCATTTCTAAATAGCCATAACTTTTTAAACTTTATAGTTTTATTGAGGTTGGCATAAAGTTAAAAAATATCTTACATGTGCAGTATATATACACAAAATATGAGTATATTATGTACAATACTGTGCTTAAAGATGTAAAATATCGGAGAGGGGAGGGGCGGCGGCGGTGTCGGTAAAAAAAAAAAAAAGATGTAAAATATAGGGGCTAGAGAGATGGCTCAGTGGTTAAGAGCACTGACTGCTCTTCCAGAGGTCTTGAGTTCAAATTGCAGCAATCACATCCATCTGTAATGGAGATTGGATGCTCACAACCATTTGTAATGGAGATTGGATGCTCACAACCATTTGTAACGGAGATTGGATCCTCTCTTCTGGTGTGCATGAAGACAGCTACAGTGCACTTGTATATAATAAACAAATAAAATATTTAAAAAAAGATGTGAAATATCCTCAAGATTCTGGAACAACCAATACCCACTCCAGCATCACTCACTACTCTGCTCTTGAACTTCATGTAAATGAGACACACAATACATCTGGCCCTTTTGAGTGGAGCACCACTTGGGGACAATACCATATGCCACACTGGATGACCGTGTAAATCTGCTGCTTGGCTTTGACTAGTCAGCTTCTTTGTCCTTCCAGAAATACAGTAACATTGTCAGGAATGTTACACAAGCCTTTAATCCTAGTGCGTGGGAGGTAAAGGCAGGAGGATGTCAAGTTTAAGGCTGTACTAGACTACAACATAAGACTCTACCAAAACAAAATGAAACAAGCCACACAAGCCAGGCCTATAATCCCAGCTCCTTGGAGAATTGCAAGTACAGGCTTGATTCAGTTTCAGAACAAGTTCAAGACCAGCCTGCTGAACTAAAATTAAAATCTAAAAAAGAATAACCTTTATGTGCATGATTATCTTGCAGGCATGTATTATACCAAGTGTGTGCCGGGCGTCTGTGGAGACTAGAAGAGGGCATCAGACCCCTGGGACTGGAGTTACAGATGGTTGTGACCAGCCACACTTCACACCAGTCCTCTGAAACAGTACCCAGTGTTTTGAACAAATGAGTCAGCCTAAATTGAAAAGACAGACAGACAGAAAGAGAAAGAAAGAAAGAGCTGGAGCTATAGCTAAGTAAGAGTGTTTGCTTAGCATATGCAAGGCTTTGAGTTCACGTGGAAGCAGCAGCTTGGAGGTTGGGTTGGTCTCTGAGACCTTTTCAAACTAAAACCAACCAACTAACCAACCTTAAAAACCAGCCCCAACCGCAACCAATCAAATCAAAGAATGTTCCTTGATGACACAAACATTCTACTCGTGCTTTCCACCCCACGCGGCTGCCGAGTAAGTAAGCAGACAGACACAGAAATGGAATTGCTGTATTTAGGGATTTTGCTCTTTGTGCCTAGTGCTGGGGATGAACACAGGGCTTCACTGAATTCCAATTCCAGAATGGAGTTAAGTGTAGATAAAATTTTAATTTCAATATTGGACAACACAGCTCATGCTTCTCTACCCCTTCACAGTTCTTCACTTGATCTTGGCCAAAAGGCCCAGAAGCCCTTTTTCACATCTCTTAAGATTATCAGATGGTAAGATTTTTAAGCACATGAGTTCACCAACATTGAGTTATCTTAAATCTGAGGCAAAACGATTTCCGGAGCTAGGCACTTGTTTCGTAGAAGGGGACTTACATGTGCTTTGAACAGTAACTTTGGAGCTGTGAGTTGTACTCTAAACTAAACAAGACATAATCTCCTAAATGCCTTCCCTTTTCCTATAGCGATTTGTTGGACACAAAACTGGTTGAGATTGACATCACCCTAATGTGTTTCAAAGTTGAACACAGGCCATTAGACTAACCTATGTGGTATTTAAATAGAACTTAGTTTTTTTTAAGAAAAAAACTTGAAGGAGAAAAGGAGAACTGGAATGGCGAGGAGTCGGGAGCTGGCCAGAGACTTTCCAGGGACTTTGCCAGTTCCTGGGCTAGACTCTGTCCAACGTAGCTCCAGGGTGGCGCCCGGCCCCGCCCCTCCCACCTGGGCAGTTTCTGGACCACGCCCCCGCCTGCCCCGCCTCCTCCACAACGTCCGACCCACGCGGCGCCCGGGCGGCGCGCTGACGTCCGACGCTCCAGGTACTTTCCCCAAGGCCCGCTTGGCTTAACGTGGGGGCGGGGCGGGGCGCGGAGCGCGCATGCGCCACAGTGCCAGCGCTCTCCCCGGATAGAGCGGGGCCCGAGCCAGTGCGCTGTGGTGGTTCCGCTCGCGCTTCCCCGGCCGCCATGTCGGCTACCATCGAGCGGGAGTTCGAGGAACTGGATGCTCAGTGTCGCTGGCAGCCGTTATACTTGGTGAGTCTCAGGCCCGCGCGGCGTCCCGGTCTTCCGAGGATCCGAGCTCGCGCCTGCCGGCTCCGTGTCACCTCCCCCGCCTCCCGCTCGGGCGGAAGTGGCGAGCGCGGGCCGCGTCAGGGGCGCGCCTGCGCGGACAGTCCTCACCGCCGTGAGGTTTCAGAAGGGAAGCTCCGAGGTGGCTGTAGGCTGTTGGTTCTGAAGGCGGCGCCACAGCGGCGCCTGCTGGCTGTCCGGCCGGCCTCGGCGTGCGGTGCGCTGGGTGCAGGGTCGAGGGGCACCCGGCGCGGGGTGGGACGGTCTCCGGCTTCCTCGCTGACCGCGTTCTTGTCGGCCGCTGTTCGCTGGCGGAGCGCGCTGGTAGCCGGAGCCGCGAAAAGACCGAGAGAACCTGATCAGGGCCAGCGAAGGCAAAGCGGGGTCTCGGTCACTTGCGGTATCCCGGGGGCCTGTGGCGATACCAGAACCGGAGCTGAAGCTGCGGCGAGAGCTCCTGAGGGATCGGGGATCGCCAGTCTTTTCATTGGCTACTTTGTCCGGGAGAGCGGGTCATTTTCTGCTAGAGCTTCCTGGAACAACAGAGGCTTTGGTTGTATTATCTATCATTGATTAAAAGTAGCGTCCTCTTTAGAATTCCCTTTGCTTAGGCATACCTTATAGATGTATATATAGTACACCACAGATCTTTATATGAGCTTTGCAGTTGGGTGCATTTCCCAAAGGAGAGCACCGGTCGTAGTAGCACTCAAAGTAACAATTCTTTCGGTCCAAAAGAGGCCACATGTCTATAGGCCGCCGCTGTGCTCTGTAACCAGAGAATAACCTTACCTAGTCAGCTCATACTAAAGTAATCTTGGGACTACCTTTTTACAGCTTGTGGACTACCTTTTAATCCAGGCAAGACTTTCTTCCCTTAAAAATGATTCATTGCTAATCACTAACGTCTACCCACGATCAAATTTAGTGAATGATGAATCGTTAAACATGTCTCCTTATGTTTTAGCTCATTACTACAGTACAGAAAGAAGCTAGAAAGCTTTCTTTCTTTTAGCTCTTCATGATTCTGGGTTTTCACCATTCCATTTAATTAGATGACAGTAAAATTTCGTTTTGTTTAGGACTTATTTCTTCCATCCTCCTTTGAGATAAGGTCTCAGTCTATAACTTTTGCTGGCCCAGAACTTGCTTTGTAGATCTGCCTGACCTTGAACTCAAAAATAACCCCCTCCACCTTTGCCTCTTGAGTGCTGGGTTTAAAGGTGTGTGCCACTATGTCTGGCTAGAACAGATTTTCTTTTTCTTTTATTATTTTTTAAAGATTTATTTATTTTATGTTTATGAGTACACTGTCAATCTCTTCAAACACACCAGAAGAGGGCATTGAATCCCATTACAGATGGTTGTGAGCCACCATGTAGTTGCTGGGAATTGAACTACGGACCTCTGGAAGAGTAGTCTTTGCTCTTAACTGCTGAGCCATCTTTCCAACCCTAGAACAGTTTTTCTTAAACATATTACTAAGGAATATATTAAATACCCTGATGTGCCAGGTTCAGCATACATTAGAATAAGGCACTAGTTTTCTTCTTCTTCGTGGTAATTGCCGTTGTTGTCATCGTCATCATCACCATCACACAGAGGCAGGCATGCCTCTTTGCTTTGTGTGGAGATCAGAAGACAACTTTGAGAATTTGGTTCTATACCATGTGAATCCTGGAGATCGTGTAGAATCTCTGTTATGCTACATATTGTTTTGTAACAGGGTCTCATTGTAGCCCAGGCTGGCTTTGAAGTCCTAGTCTCACTACCAGTGTTGAAGTTCTGGAAAGAAATTGTAGAAAATCTTAAATGCAAATTCTAGTGGATATGTGAGTGAACTTCCAGGTTTCCTTTTCTATGGTTACATTAGTTTTAGCAGAGACTGCTGCCTCAAACATGCCAATGCCAAAAGGAGTACTGACTCAAGAAGGAAGATTGCTGCATGGTACATGTCTCTAATCCCAAAGTTTAAGAAGCAGAGGGAGGTCTGTGAAGTGATTTTTATTTTTGTTTTGTTTTTGAGACATGATCTTCTTATGTAGCCTTGGCTGATCTTGACTCAGATTGTCCTGCCTCCCAAGTGCTGGGACTAAAGTCATGTACCACCATGTCCAGCACAGATCTGAGTTTAAGGTAGCCTGATCTACATAGTTCCAGGCCAGCGAGGGCAACATAATAAGATCAAGTATGTATGTCTGTATGTATACACACACACACACACACACACACAAAATACACACACACACACACACAAATGTGGGAGGGGGACTGGAGAGATGGCTCTTGTTCTTTCAGGTTGGTTCCTAGCACCCACAAGCAGCTCACAACTGTTTCTAGCTCCTGTTCCTGGGAATCTGAAGCCTTCTTCTGGCCTTCAGGGACACCAATTATGCACATGGTGCCTATGCAGACAAAACACCATACACGCAGAATTAAGGGGGAAAAGTAAAATAGTAATAATAATTACTATTACTACTACTATTATTTAAAAAACGAAGGTTAATACTACAACTTAATTTAGCCTAACTTAATTTTCTGAGACCAGGTCTTGCTTAGTATCACAAACTGGCCTATAATTTACTACTAGGTTTGGATTTGTGACAATCCTTCTGCCTTAGTCCCCCAATTTCTGTTATTATAGTGAAGCGCTGTTATTATAGTGAAGCACCACCGCATGTGGCTTAACTGGGTACATACATGTATGCCATTCATGTCTTTGAGAAGTCAGTGAAAGTTGTGATCCCACTTAACAGGAAAAAAAAAGCACTTATGCTTGGATGGTGGCTCAGCCTGTAACCTGTCAATTAGGAGTCTGAAGCAGGAGGATTGTTGTGAGTTTAAGACTAGTCTACAGCTGGACTTTGGTGGCCCAAGCCTTTAAGAGGCAGGTTGATCTCTCAGTGTTAAGCCAGCCTAGGCTACATAGTTCTAGGCCACCCAGGACTAAGGAGTAAGATCTTCTGTTGAAATAAAAAATTTCTAAATAAAAGCCAATCATAGTGGCATGTTTTGTAATCTTAGCACTGAGAAAGTGGTTCCAGAAAGTATCTGGAGTTTCAGGTCATCTCCAACTACCTGTGGAGTTCTGGGTTGGCCTAGGATAATTGAGACTGTCAAAAAATAAAAATCTTGCTGGCAGGGTTGCTCTTTGTGTTAACAGTTGCCTAGCCCGAAAACTTGAGTTTAGTCCTCTGATTCACAAGGAAAAAGAGAACCACCTTTCTTTCACAGAGTGTCCTTTGACCTTTGTATACCTGCCTTTTTGTGTGCACCCACAGTAGCAAAGTTAAATAAAGTGTAATTTTAAACAATTGGAAGTTCCGGGAGATGGCTTATTTGTTCAGTGTTTGCTGTGAAAGTATGAAGACCTGTATTTAGATCTTCCCAGTTTCCATAAAAAGCCAGGTGTGTAGCTTTGATCTTTGTGCTGGGGAGGTGGAGAGGCCCAGCTTTCTGGAGCTCGCTGACCAGTCAGCCTAGCTGAGTTCCAGGTTTACTGAGAGACCCAGTCTCAAAAGATAAGGGTCTGGGGACTGCAGAGATGGCTCAAGGGTTAGGAGCACTTACTTCTCTTGCAGATGACCCTAGTTCAGTTCCCAGTGTCCACATCAGGTAGCTCACAACCTCCTGTAACTTCCTGTCCTCTATGTGGTGTGCAGTCCTGTGTACAAACACATGTTTACACACAAGAGTAAAGATAAATTTTTTTTTTAAAAAGGTATAGGACTGTCAATGGCAAGATGATTCAGAGTGTGTGCCACCTACTAAGCCTGACAGTTTGTTTGATCCTTGGTACCCACATGATGGAAGAAGATAACTGATTAAGTTGTTAACTACAAGTTGTTCCCTGACCTCCACATGCTTGCATAGCCTTCATAAGTAAATGTCAGAAAAAATAAATACAGGCAAAAATACACTTGTGTTCACTGAACATTTCTTTTTCAGAAACCCCCATAGACAAGTGCCCAAGATCTTTAAGCAGCATACTAGTTCTGTGCTGGCACTTTCTTCTCAAGCCCAAGAGCATTAAACCATGCTATGCACATTGGTGTTCTAGTAGAAGCAGGCCAGGAGCCGCTGAAGCTAATAATGGAAAGCAAGTCAGGAAGAGTTTGGACTCAATGCTTAGTATCCTGGAACGTCCATTTCCCCATTCCACAGAGAAGGCTGCTCACAACCTCTGTGCTTCCAATTCTATAAGTCTTGAGGACCTCTTTGGAAGTTGCTTTCTCGTTGACCTCTTGGTATAGTGGGTAATGTGTCTCATACATAATCTGAAGTCATATGTTCTCAAACCTTTAAGTATTTCATGCTAGTAGTCTTTGGCACTGAAGATAACTGTTTAAAGACAGTACTCATTAGGGCCCAACCTAGTGAGAGGCAAACAGCTAAGCAAGTAAAAGCATGTAAGTGGGGGTCTGGTGGGGCTTGGCCACCTGGGTGCTCTGCTGGAACCCACAGACAGGTGGGAGGAGAGAGTAGACTGAACACTGTTCTCTGGCAACGTACTGTGGCATACACAGCAGTTTGTTAGTTTTGTATGTGAAAACAGGACCTGGTGTGTAGCTCAACTGATAGAGTGCTTGCTTGGCTTGCATGAATCCCTGAGTTCAAACCCCAGCAAGATTAGGTGTAATGGTGCATGCCTGGACGCTCAGCACTCTGGAGTAGAAGCAGGATTAGAAATTCAGTCATCCTTGGGTACATAATTTCAGGTTAACTGGTCTCAAAAACGTGGGAGAGTGAGAAGAGGATTGGAGGATAGAAAACAACATGATCAACATATATGTACATGTATGAAATTGTGATGGAAAAGATAAAAAGGTTTTAAGACTTTGACTTAAAAAAGTGTTGAGTACAAAACTAGCATTAAGTAAAGTGACATGCTGAATGACTGGGTATTTGTGCAACTATTTCTCAAAAAGAAGGGTTTTTTTTTTTCTAGTTTATTTTTGGTGTGTGTGTGTGTTGTGCCTGCATGTATTTCTGTGTATCATGTTTGTGCTTAGTGCTCTAGAAGTCGTAAAGATAGCATGTGATTTCCTGGAGTTGGAGATACCGATGGTTATGAGTCACCATGTGGTGCTGGGAATCAAACCTTAGTCCTCTGGAAAAGCAACCATGCTTTTAATTGATGAGCCATCTCTTCAACCCAGTAGTGAAGTTTCTTGAGAAAGGAGTGCTTGAAGGGACAGATTTGTCCATTAAGAAACGCTAAGGGGAGTGGAAGAAAATTAGTGTTCCAGGGGAAGAAAGTATGGGAAAGCCATAGCATCTATCCACTGCTCATGGAGAAACCCCAAGTGTAGTCTGGGGCTGAGCCTGCTGTGAGGTTGAAGTGTGTGATAATAAGGCAGAGCCTAGAGGGCTTTTGGAGATGAGAATTTGAATGTCTTAATAGACTCACTAAGGAAATTTAAACCTTGAAGTATTGTTTTTACTTTTAGTAAGATCATGTTGGTTAGATAGGGCTAAGTGCAGACAACACAGAGAAGTCTGTCAAGTCAAGCTGAACCTTTTTTTTTTTTTTTGAGACAGAGTTTCTCTGTGTAGCCCTGGCTGTCCTGGAACTACTCTGTAGACCAGGCTGGCCTTGAATTCAGAAATCTGCCTGCTTCTTCCTCCCAAGTACTGGGATTAAAGGCTTGCACCACCATTGCCTGGCACAAGCTGAACTCTTAAGCCTTTGAATATAGGCTGTGACAAGAGAAATAGAGGAAAAACCCAGTTGAAAAGTTAAAGTATGTCTGGGGACATGATGTCCATGCAAAGCAAAGTGCTTACTGTACAAGCCTGATAACCTACATTCATTTAGAACCCAAGTAAAAATAATCCAGATGTAGTGGTGCAGTCTTTAATCCTAGCACTTGAAAGGCAAAATGGAAGGGACAGGAGAATCAGCTGGAAGCTCTCAGGCCAGCTAGCCTGGAGTATACAGCACAGAAACCTTGCTTCAATAAGGTTGAACGGAAGAATCGACTCCTGAAGTTGTCCTTTGACCTCTGTGCCTTGGCATGCCTGTCCCTCCCCCACTGCAAGCACGAAGTTAAAGTAGATGTGACTGAGTTACTTTTAAGATATTAGAATAACAATGTAGAGTTCTTCAGAAGAGAGGACTTAGATATAAATACAATTAGAAAATATGAGGATATAGGTTGTGTTTAGGGTTTGAGATGACTAGGCCCTATTCATCAAGGTTATCCAGATTGCCAGGTGTGTATCGAATACCTTTGATCCCACTAAGTTCTTAGGAGGTGGAAGCAGGCTGGTCTCCATGAATTCAAGGCCAGTCTGACCTACATAATGATATAGAGTGAGACCCTGTCTCGAAGAAACAAAATCAAAAAATTTTACCCAGGTAACATATAAATGGTTTGGAAATAATGAAGGCCAAGGATGTCTTCTCCATTGCTAGCAGTGTTTTTAAAAGTGGAGAAATGAAGCTTGCTTACAGTAAAGACTGGAGATAATAACTAGTAAAGTAGGGAAGAAAAGCTGTCGAACATAGGGAGTTGATAGTCCACAGGGCCACGTGCTGCAGGTGGAGCAAATGCAATCACTGGATCGAGCTGCCAGAAGATCAGCAGATGACATAAAGGGCAATTTCAGTGTTTTGCAGTCCTGCAGAGCTGGGAGCAAAGTTGGAAGAAGTGCAAAGAAGTGTAGATGTTTGAAGAACTTGAAGGAAGAGTGGGGAGAAGTAGCCAAAGAGAAGCACAGTTATTTCTCTCCTTCAGCCCTGCCCTGTAATCACTGCTTTCCCAACGCCCATATGTAAAATTCAGCCCTCTGCCTCAACACCACTGGGATGCCTCTGTGGCTTCATTTCCCATGTCATTTTTCTCCCCTCCCCCATTATGGTCTCTTCTTGGAAATGTGTGTATCCACTTATCCCCTGAGTCTCTAGAATGCAATTTCCTTTGCACAACTGCTCCCCTGTTGCTTAACACCTGCTCCTGTCTGAAGCTGGACTAATTTGGGAAGCTTTCTAACCTACCAGTCCATGCTGAATTTGAGCAAATCTTTGATATCAGGGTTGAAGAAATGCAGAGGATCTGTGTGTTTTCCCAGCACCCACTTGGCAGCTCACAAATGTTTGTTACTCCTGTTTAAGTAAGAATTCTGCCTTATTACAAGTAGGTGATGCTCGTAATAATGTTTTTATGAGTTCTGCTTTTTCTGGTAATGCTAAAGGAGCTAGGAGAAGAAAGGATTGCTCTCAAGGGTAAACTAGGATGCTCAGCTTTTAGCTGCTTGATGGACATGAGAATGTTAAATGCGAAATTAACAATTTACAATTTTATTACAATTTTTGCAGGTAAGAATAAGGTGAATATTTTGGTTGAGGTCTGGCCTCCTAGTCTTTTTTTATCCCCTATAAACAATTGCTTTAGAGCCTCGCCTTTGGAAATAGGTATAGTAACTCATACTGATACTAGCACTTGAGATACCTGAGGGTCGAGGATCTTAGAGGTCAGTTTGAGCAGTGTATCTAGTTTCAAATTAGCTTACGTAATTTAGCATCATCCTATTTTTAAACAAATCAAACCAAACCCAAAAAAGCTATGATTTAGTAGTAGGAAGAGTTTCTTGGTTGGTTGGGTGGTTGGTTGGTAGGTTTTTGAGACAAACTCACTGTAGCCTTGGCTGACCTAGAGTTCACAATGTAAACCAGGTTGGGCTCCAACTAGAGATCCATCTTCTGCCTCCTCAGTGCTGGGACTAAAGTCATGCACCACTATGCCCTACTTGTTTTTGTTTTTTGAGACAGATTTGCAATCTTCAGCTCTTACTACTTTGGAACTCACTGTTTAGCCTTGAACCAATGCTAATTCTCCTGCATCAGTTTCTGAGTACTGGGATTACAGACATGGGTCATCACGTCTGGTGAATGTTGTTGGATTTGTATGTTTTTGTTTTTTTCGAGGGATACCAGTCATCAAGTTCGTGGCTTCAACATGCTAGGCAGGTGTTCTACCATGAACCATAGCTACAGTTACCTCTTTCCCCACACATTTTTTGAGATAGGTCTCTAATTTACTGGTCTTGAACATGCTGTCTTCTTCCTGTAGCCTACAAGTTGTTGGGTTTACAGGCCTGGGCCGCCAGGATGGGCAAGGTGAAAGTTCTCGATTTAGAGAGAGAGAGAGAGAGAGAGAGAGAGAGAGAGAGAAAGAGAAAGAATAAGAATACTGCAGTTGCTAAAATCTATATTAAGGCTAAATCTTCAGTCTGAGGAATTGGTGCTGCTGTATTGTGTGTAAGTGTGCTAAGATGGAAAAGGACTTAAATTGCAGAGCTGAGTAGTATCAGGTATTATCAGGTGTTACAGTGTTATCAGTTATTACAGTATTATCAGGTTTTACACATTCACATTGCTGGGGAGCTAGCAATGAACGCCCATAGATAAGTGCCTTGGGCTATTGTACGTATTTATTTACTCATCTGTAAAGTTATTTTTTAAAATTATCTTTGTGATACATAGTGTGATGGCTTACTATTTTTACTTTTTCTGATGTATAGAGTCCTAAATTCTGTAATGTATGTGTATTAATTTATTAAAGGTGCAAATTTCTTTTTCTCTCCAATAAAATCACAAATAAAAACTCAAAGTAAGGCTAGGTATAGTGGTGCATCCTCTAATCCCAGCCTTTAGGAGATGGAGGTCATTAGATTTCTCAGTTTCAGATGAGGCAGGGCTACATAAAGACCCTGTCTCAAGAAACAAGAGTAAGATTCTTTGGCCACTTGGTAGTCTGGTTCTCCTGAGTTCTTAGAATACAGGTGTGAACTACTACACCACCCTCATGTTGTTTTGGAACAGAGTCTCAAGTAGCCCAAACTGACTTCTAACTACATAACTGAGACTGGCTTTGAACATGTAATCCTCTTGCCTCTACTCCAAAGTACTGCAACCACAAGCATATATACCACCATGCTCCAAATACTTTGTATTTTAAAAGTAATCTTTGGTTATTAAAACAAAAGAAAACAAAACACTTGTAAGCTACGTGTGGTATATATGCATGTAATCCCAGAATTTAGAAGTCTGAGATTAGAAGGTTTGCCATGAGTTTGAGGCCAGCCAGGGCTATAAAGTAAGACCCTATTTTAAAAAAACAAACCTGAACAAGAAAATCCAACCAAACAAAGACTGCATGAACTCTTAAGTTAATGTTAAGTTAATAAAATGTAGAAAAAAGTTGTATCATTTGACACAGTAAGGTTTTTTTTTTTTTTGTTATGTGTATAAGTATAGCCTGTTCATACGGAGTAGTTTTCTCCTTCCTCAGTGAGTTCCCAGGATCAAACTCAAGTCATCAAGTTTGTGTGGCAATCCCTCTTATCTGCTGAGCCATCTCAACAGCCTGAGACTTAAGATTTTTATACATACATACTTTTAAAATTAAAATGTAACACAGAAGAAAGATTTTTAACTAAAAACATTTGCTTATCTCAGTTCCAGTAACTACACTGAAGTAAATTCCTCCCTCCCCCAAATTTGTATTTAGACCAGGTATCACTTACTTCAAGTTAATTATAAAAGCTGCACGCACTCACACACACCACTTATTTCAACTTAATTTTTAATTATCCCCCAAACATATATGTACACATCTTTGCATATATACAATCTGTATATACACACACACACACATAAAATAGTGCTTGGTCTTATATTCAGATCTCTTTCTTTTTTTTTTTTTTTTTTGGTTTTTCGAGACAGGGTTTCTCTGTGTAGCCCTGGCTATCCTGGAACTCACTCTGTAGACCAGGCTGGCCTCGAACTCAGAAATCCACCTGCCTCTGCCTCCCAAGTGCTGAGATTAAAGGCGTGTGCCACCACCTCCTGGCTTTATATTCAGATCTCACCTACCACCACTATCTATTCTCTTTTTTTGTATATCCCTGACTGGCCTGGCACATGGCATTGTAGCCCAGACTAATTTTGACCTCAAGGCACTCCTCAGTTTCCCAGGTACATGTGTAACCTATGCTCAGCTCACCTATGCTTATTTCATATGCATAGACTCTGTCTCTGCCTCTCTCTGTCTCTCATCCTTCTTTTCTCTCTCTTTCCTTTCCTTCTTTCCTTCCTTCTCTCTCTCTTTCTTTTTTTTTTTTTTTTGGTTTTTTGAGACAGGGTTTCTCTGTGTAGCCCTGGCTGTCCTGGAACTGACTTTATAGACCAGGCTGGCCTCGAACTCAGAAATCCTCCTGCCTCTTTCTGCCTCCCAAGTGCTGGGATTAAAGGCGTGCGCCACCACTGCCCGGCATGTCAGTGATTTCTTAAGCATAAGTGTGCCATTGGGGGTACCATTCTTCACCTAGTAATGTAGAAGCATAGTTATGGCTTCTTTCTGCTACAGAAGGGAAAACTTTTAGCACCAGAATGCACATCAGTTGACGTTACAACATAGCCTTGGTGAGTAGCTCAGCTGTTGACCTTCCTTGTCTCTTTTTGAGAAACACTTTGAAGTACTTTGACTGTACTAGATAATAGAATACATGCAGGGAAGCAGGGTACCTTGAGGGGGGGCTGTGCCAAGCTGTGCCATTAAAAACTATGCCATGTAACTTGTTAGATGTTGATTGGGAGAGTAGGAGACTGAAATGCCTCCCTGGACTGGGGACATTAGGGAGAGATGGAGACAGACAGACAAAAAACAAAACAAACAAACAACAACAAAAACCCCAAGATAGATAATGAGGGAGAGAGAGGAGTAATTGGAGAGAGAAACAAGACAGGGAATGAAAAAGAGATCTGGGGTGGGGTGGGGTGGGGTTAGGTGGGGGTTACACACTTAGTGCACCTGCCACACCTGTCACACCTGTTGGCTGGGGTGGAAGGTGACATAAGCTGCCTCTATGTCCCTGAGGTCTAACACTGAATACTCATAAAAGTTATGTCTTGGGTATTGCCACCCCCCACCCCCCCCCAAAAAAAAAAAAAGAAAGGAAAAAAGAAAAGAAAGCTGTACAGTGTCAGATGAGATTTGGATATGCTCTGTCGTAGGGTTTATGTTATTGTGATGAAACACCATGACCAAAAGCAAGTTAGGGAGGAAAGGGTTTATTTGGCTTATACTTTCACTGCACTGTCCATTAAAGGAAGTTAAACAAGGCAGGAAACTGGAGGCAGGAGCTGATGCAGAGGCCATGGAGGGGTGCTACTTACTGGCTTGCTCAGCCTGCTTTCTTACAGAATCCAGGAGCACCAACCCAGGGATAACACCATCCATAATGGGCTGGGTCCTCCCCCATTGATCACTCATTAAGAAGATGTTTACAGTTGGATCTTATAGAACACCTGGGGTTCCTTCCTGTCAGCTAACTGTAGTTTGTGTAGAGTTGTCATAAAACTAGCCAGCACATTCTCATTATTTAGACACCTGATTTAGCTACATAGGAAGGAAAATAAAGCAATAATAGGTTTATATTTTTTGTATGGTGAGAGTTCTGAAGATAGGGCTACTGCTGTGACTCCCTAATGCCATTGATGGGTCAAATCCCCTGGAACTGAAATTACACTTGTTAGCCACCGTGTAGGTGCTGGGAATTGAATCTGTGTACTCTGGAAGAACAGTCAATGTTCTTGACTGTTGAGCCATATCTCTGGTCCCTTTGTTTAGTATTTTAAGAGACCAGGCCTGGAGAGATATGGCTCAGTGCTTAAGAGCACTGGCTCCTCTTCCAGAGGTCCTGAGTTCAATTCTCAGCAACCACATGATGGCTCGCAACCATCTGTACAGCAACAGTGTACTCATAGACATAAAATAAATAAATAAATTTTTAAAAAAACAAAAAGAGAAGAGACTAACTGAGTGGTGTTGGTGCCATTAATTTAGTGGGAGGCAAAGACAGGTGAATCTCTTGAGTTTGAAGTTATCTTGGTCTACAGATTGAGTTCCAAGACAGCCAGGATACAGACAATCTTGTTGCAGGTATCCTGGTCTCTGACTCAATCTTTTGTTCCTTCATAGATTTTTCCTAAGTCTTAGGTATGTGGGAGTTACATTGTGGATTTAGTAGCTGGCTAAGCCCTGGTTAGTTCCCTGCATTTTGACAAGTTGTGAATTACTGTAATGGTTTTGTGTGTTATAAGAAGCTTCTTTAATAAGCAGTGAGTCCTACACTTATCTATAGATATAAGATGAATATTAGGAATGGGGTTGAGAATTATACTTTGTTGTTTTTTGTTTGTTTTGGTTTTTGAGACAGCGCTTCTCTGTGTAACAGAGGCCTAGCTGTCTTGTAGACCATGCTGGCCTTGAACTCCAGAGATCCACCTGCCTCTAACTCCCAAGTGCTGCTGTTAAAGGTGTGTGTCACCAGGCCTAGCCCCCCCCAACATCAGTAATTATTATAGTGTATACATATAATTGTCTGTCTAGACTGAAAAATAATAACTAGCTACTGATAGACAAGATTCACTGTGGAAGATAGGATTATACAATAGAACAGTTAAAGATTCTTGTGAAGGTATCATGGAGGGAGCACTATCCTCTGCTCACCAGTAAATTCTCTCTCTCTCTCTCTCATAGGTAGATGGATAGTTGTATCCATCCAACTATCCATCTATCTATTGACTCTGGCCTGAAACTCAAGTGATGCACCTACCTCCCTAGCCTCTAGCTCTTGAGTGTTGAGAATAAAGACATGTGTCACCACACCCAACCACCAGTAGTTTTTTTAAAATCCCTTTTATTGTTGCATCAGAGTTAATAAGATTTCTCAGATGAAACTGTTAGCATATTATACTTGAAGAAAAGTAAATTTAAATATGAGCTCTACCACAAATGGGGCGAATAAATAGAAACAAAGCAACTTTCATTTTCATATATTTAGACTTGACTATTTAGCATTAGTAACTAAAATTTAATCATCTTGATAATAAATGATATTTTGAAATAGAATTACACTATGATAGAGCAAGTGTAACTGGTGAATGTAAAAATTAATAAATGGCATGGATCATTTCTGTTAGCATTGTGAGGTTTGTTATATAAACACTGCTTTGTAGAGTACTTAACAGAAGTGCTTAATGTTATCCTAAATTGCCTGGGAGAATATATGTTACTATATAAAATTTAAGAGCGATATTAAATATATATTTTTGTTATTTTAAGGAAATTCGAAGTGAATCCCCTGACTATCCTCATAGAGTGGCCAAGTTTCCAGAAAACAGAAATCGAAACAGATACAGAGATGTAAGCCCATGTAAGTACTGTGGGTTTATGTGCATGTGTATGCTTTTTAGTTTGTTTCAGGAGACATGATGCAGTGACAATCTTTGGGTAAAGATTAATTAGTATAGGAATTTTTAAACTTTTATATACTTTTTGTTTTGTTTGAGACAGGCTTTCACTGTGTGGTCCAGGCTATTCTGGAAATTACCTTGTAGCACATGCTGACCTCAAATTTGCAGCAGTCCTCTTGCCTCAGCCTCCTGAATATCAGGATTATAAGTGTCAGCCACTACCCAGGTTTAATGTCTACATTTTCTCCTGTGAATGCACATGCATGAGGAAGATTGAGACTGATGGTCAGATGATTGCTCTCCACCCTGGAGATCAAATCTGCCTGAGCTCAGAACTCTATTCCAGCTAGCTGGACTATCCAGCTTGTTCTGTTATAACTTGTGCTGGGGTTACAGTCAGGCTGCTACACCCACCTGGCCTTCCATGCAGGTTCTAGGGATCCAGTCTCTACCCCTTGCATTACTTACTCATCTCCCTGTCCCTCTTTGGTTTGAGGAACATCTGATTAGCTCTTCTAAGATCTGGTAGAATTCAACACTTAATTTGTCTGTTGCTCTCAGGTGGAGGATTCCATATTCTTGCTTCCTATAACACCTCAACATTTCCTAGCCTCATCCAGGGTTCCTCAGTCTGCCAGTGAGCGACCCCCACCAAGGCTCTCCTTCCTTGTTGTACAGCTCCCTTCTCCAGGCCTCAGAGTCACTTACGGTGTTTCGTGTCATCCCGCTCCTCAGCACATTCATCTAGTGTCCTAATATGTGAGGAAACACCATGAACACCAGCCTCAGAGTTCCTAGACCTCTTCAGCACTCTTTACTTTGATCCTGTGCCCACAAAGAAAGCAGGGAGGGATTTGTTATATTGTGGCAGGGCTTCCTGCATCTGCTCTACTGTCCTTCAACTGTGACCTTCCAAAGTCAGCCTAAGTGCTGGAATTACAGGTCTGTGCTCCACCCCAGCTTTCCCCCTACACTTAAATCCTGCTGCCTTGAAGTTACTTCTGTGTGTCACTGCTGGTTTTTGTTGTGTATTGTTTTGTTTTGCGTTGTTGTTTTTGACTATATCACTTAGAGTGTATATGGTTTTTCATGGCACTGGGTTCTTTACAACTTTGACTTTTAGTTTACTCAAGTGTTGCTCTACTCCTTTTTTTAAAAAAGATTTATTTTTATTTATATGAGTACACTGTAGTTATACAGATGGTTGTAAGCCATCATGTGGTTTTGGGGAATTGAACTCAGGACCTCTGCTCAGCCCTGCTTGCTCTGGCCCCACTCACTCCAGCCCAAAGATCTTTTTGTACACTGTTGCTGTCTTCAGACACACCAGAAGAGGGTGTCAGATCTCATTATGGATGGCTGTGAGCCACCATGTGGTTGCTAGAATTTGAACTCAGGACCTTTGGAAAAGCAGCCAGTGCTCTTAACCACTGAGCCATCTCTCCAGCCCACTATATTCCTTCCTTAATCAGTCTATTACTCATAACTATTTAGCTGTTTTATTTTAAAATCTCTTTGACCTTAAATTCTCCAACAGTAAAGCCCCATTTTGGAAGACTTTGTATTCTTTATTCCTTAGAGAGTTTAAAAACTTTAGAGACAAGAAATAATACTTAAGTTGTAGTGTGCCACCTGGGAAGTGCCTCAGCTACACATCTCTGAAGTCCCAGAAGCAGAGCATCTGTTTCTCCATTCCTTGCCTAGTCCTTTGTACATCCTTCCTCCTCCTGGTCGGCCTTGCTATCTTCAGCCTCTTTGTCTCTGCTTTTCCTTCTTATTACATAAATATGCTGTAGAATGCCTTTCCCTCCCCCTCCCACCCCTGCGTTATTTCCTAGGTAGATCTGTGCATCTACACAACAGGGTTTTTTTTTTTTTTGTTTTTGGAGTTTGTTGTTGTTGTTGTTGTTTCGAGACAGGGTTTCTCTGTATAGCCCTGGCTGTCCTGAAACTCACTCTGTAGACCAGGCTGGCCTTGAACTCAGAAATCCTCCTGCCTCTGCCTCCCAAGTGCTGGGATTAAAGGTGTGCACCACCACTATGCTACTGCCCAGCTATACACAACAGTTTAAAAAGAGTATAATCTGGGACTGGAGAAATGGCTTAGAGGTTAGGAGCATTGGCGACTCTTTTAGAGGATATGGGTTTAATTCCTAGCACCCACACAGTGGCTCACAGTATCTGTAACTACAGTTCTAGGGAATCTGACACCCTCTCCTAGCTTCTGCAGGCACTGGGCACACAAGTGGTACATAGATATACCTGTAGGCAAAAATACCCATACATATAAAGTTAAAAAATAATAATAATAAGTGAATCCAGGTGGTGGTGCCATACATACAATCTCGAGGGGGGAAAAGAAAGAAAGAAGGAAAGAAAGAAAGAAAGAGAAAGATCACTTTTCCTTTCTGTCCTGATCACCTGTGTTCTCTTCACATACCCCCAGGCAGCTACCACACCCTCCTCACTGGAACCTTGTTAGCTTTCAAATGCAAAGACTTTCCCTTGGTTTCTCCTCTTACCCTTCTGTGTCTTGCGAGATTGTTGACTGTGTCTTCCTTCTCA
This sequence comes from Tokudaia tokunoshimensis, assembly GCA_036184795.1. Taxonomy (NCBI): domain Eukaryota; kingdom Metazoa; phylum Chordata; class Mammalia; order Rodentia; family Muridae; genus Tokudaia; species Tokudaia tokunoshimensis. The sequence continues at coordinate 81,600,904 of BTHU01000017.1, forward strand.
AAGACTTGTTTTTTCTGTTTGCTCTCCCATTTTTAGAGCCGTGCATCCTCAATTTAATTTTACCTTTTCCAAGAATCTTTTCCTCTCCTCACTATTGTTTCTTTAATGATCTCATTTTCTAGAAGTCCAATTGCCATGTTTATTTTCATGACTTCACATTTGATCTGCAGTCTTAACTCCAAACAGATGTTTGCAAGTGTCCATCTCTGTTGTCATGTGCCAACCTGACATGGAGTCATAGAACCAATGGAGTGGTTATTCCCTATATTGCTTTATTCATTCTGTTCATAACTGGAACCACCATTTGCATATTGACTAATACTGAAAACAGACTCCTTATTCATCTCCCACATCTAATTAGTAACTAAATAGTTAGAACTTTCATTTCCGTTATCTATTTAAAATGTTTTCTTATGTATATATTAGCTTTTTGTATGACTTATTACAGCAACTTCTAAAGTATTGGGTCTATATAGATGGCTCAGGAATTAAGAGCCAAATACTGCTTTGCAGAGTACTTGGGTTTAGTTCTCTGTATATACATGGTGGCTCACAAAACACCTATAACTTCACCTCACCCAACAGACATATATTCACGAACGTGCACTCACACGCGCGAGCTCTCTCTCTCTCTCTCTCCCCCCCTCTCTCTTTCTCTCTCCCCCTCCCTCTCTCCCTCTCCCCCTCCTCTTGTGTTTGAGCGCGTGCACACACACACGAATAGCTTCTATAGCTCCATTCTATTGCTGCCTTCTTCCTTTCACATACTATCCAAGTTGTTTTCCCCGCCCCTTTAATGCAGAAATTTAAGTTTGTCATCATTATCATTCTAGACTTTTTATATACCTTTATGACCCCTTATACTCATCTAGATTTTCTTGTAGCTATTTTCCTACAAATTATTCATTTTAGTCAGACTGAATTACGTAGCATTCTCCCATTATGACTAGTTTCTAACATATTGTGTTTTCAAATATTGTGCTCCCTTACTGAAGTATCATTCCTTTCTTCTCTCTTTAATGACAGTAATAGTCTTCTCTCTCTGCAATACCAACTTAACAGTCCCTTCCACTGGCTGGTCTTTTCACCATATAAAGGAAGTTATAGAAGCAGTGTTTTGTGTGCGTGCGTGCGTGCGTGTGTGTGTGTGTGTGTGTGTTTTAATGTTTTTTGAGACAGGGTCTTCTGTCTATTATGTAGCTCTGGATGTTCTGGAACTTACTCTATAGACCAAGCTAGCCTCTAACTCACAGAGATATGCCTGTATCTGCTATCAGGAGGCAGAGACAGTGGGGTCACTGTGAGTTTGAGGCCAACCTGGTCTATATAGTGAGTTCCAAACCAGCTAGGACCATATATGAAGACCCTGCTTCATAAAACCAAATAAATAAAAACTGCACAGATTTATGATTCTATTAATATGGCAGATCTATAATCATAGTCCATTGCTGCTACAGAACAAGAATATTCTTAGTAAATATGTGTTTAAATGAGTTGATATGTGGAGCGAAAATAACAAAAAGTTAGAGACTTCTTATCTTCTTCCTCCAGTGAAATGACATGGTGCTCTTTTGAGAGAGGGTCTCAATATGTAGCCTTGGCTGGGCTGAAATTTTTACATAGATCAGGTTGACCTTGAACTCAGAGATCAACCTCAGCCAATCATTTGCTAGGATTAAAGGTGTATATTACCACACCTGGCAACAAGTCTGTGTTCATGGATTTTTAAAATTTATTTATTTTTTATTTTATGTATATAAAGGTTTTATCTGCATGTAGTTCTGTACCACATATGTACCTGGTACCTGAGGAGTACCTGAGGAGGCTAGAAGAGTGTTGGATTTCTGGGACTGGAGTAACAGATGACTGTGAGCTGCCATGTGGGTTCTGGAAATTAAAACTGGGCTTCCAGAAGATCAGCAAATATTCTTAACTGCTGAAGCATCTCGTCTCTCCAGCTCCATGGACCTTTTTTGAGATAAGTTTCATACTGTATCCTAAGCTGACCTCAGTTGTGGTAACTCTTCTGCTTCAGCTTCCAACTGATGGGGTTACAGTTGTAAGCCACCACAGCTAGCCTTATTTTTGACTTTTTGAGAAAGAATCTCCCTTTCTCAAACCCAAGTTGGCCTCAGTCCTCCTCCTCCTGTCTCCAAAGTACTAAGACCTTGTGTGCTCATGGAGGATATAGTATGACAAAGAAGTTGATTTATCTCTTGTCTGTCACTGAATCTCATGAGGGGCAGAAATGTGAATTTATTCAAGATTGGCTTCTTACTTAACCCACCATAGTCTATGAAGGTATTGCTGCTAGCAGTGTACTAAATATTAATTCTGTGTTGCCAGAGGTGCTGAAGATTGCCCTTATCCTAGCAAAATGGAATTGACACAGTAGCAGCATGCCTGTCTTTATGTGTGACTCATCCACTGCGATGTGTGTCAGGTTTGTTGAGCACAGAATCAACATCCTCAGGGTTGAAGCTAGGGAAATGACTAACCCTCTGTAGACTAACTGAAAGGGACAACTTGGTTAAGGGCTTAGTTGGACTCATGTCAGGGTTAGGAACTATACCAAAGAATCTTAGATTTGATGAATGCTTCAAATGCAAGAAATGAAAATAAAAACTTTTGGGGGAGAGATGGCTCAGTGTGTAAGAGTGTGTGCTCTTGCAGAGGACATGGGCTCAATTCCCAGCATTTACAGGTTGCTCATGGACTGTCTCTAACTCTAGTTCCAGTGGATCTGATGCCCTCTTCTGATATCCATTGGTATCAGGCACACACATGGCATATATAACATACATGCAGACAAAATAGTCATATACCTAAAAATAAAATATACAGTTATAAAGGGTTTTTTAAAATCATATTTAAAAACAGAAAAGTGGGGCATTTGGACTACACTATTAAGTCTGATATAGTAGGAAAAATATATAGAATTCTGTATCTAACAATTAGAGAAATATATTATAGGACTAATCTAAATTAGTTATAGAATAATAACCAGGATAAATACATATTTAACCTAAATTTAGTATAGCTTTTTACTGCTATTTTCCTTATCAAAATGAAACTTTAAAAATACAGATGAAATTTTAGTTTAGTGCTTTAAGTTCCCAGTCATTGTTGAGTTTTATTTTAAAAGCTTTTTCATTAACTGTTAGAGGGCTTGAATCTTTATTTCTATCTTCAGTTTTTAAAATTTGCTTTTAATCAAGGTTAATCAAAGCTATTTATTTGTCCTTTTAATAATTCATTTCTGTAAACCATCAGCTGAACTGGAGTAGATTCAAAGTATAAAAGAACCAGAACTCAGTGAAGAAGCTAGAGTTGATAATGCAGGGAAAGAAAGGACCTTAGCAGAGCAGAATCTAGCTTATTTTAACTCTTGAACTTTTATGTAGAAATGAAACTATTATGTATTAAGTCCAAACCAAGGAATTAGGTTCATGGGTAAATAGGCTAACATTGGATTCTATAGACAATGAATTGTCACCACTACATTCATTACTGTGTTATTCCTGCAGAGTGTAGACTCCTTGCAGGTTCTTTGTAGAGAACATTTCTAAGTATGTGGGAAGCTTCACCAGAGACGTGGAAACAGCTGGCTTATGCTTTTTGTGGTTTGGGGACTTGGTGCTTGTTAGGCAAGTGCTAACCATTTGGTTATACCTCTATTCCTTCTGTACTATTTCTCTTTTGAGACAGCATCTTGCTAAGTTGCACAGGCTGGTCCTTGAACCAGCATGTTGGGGTAGGCTGGAAACAGGTCTTAACTTTAGATAATCTCGGGGCGGTGGTGGCGCACGCCTTTAATCCCAGCACTTGGGAGGCAGAGGCAGGCGGATTTCTGAGTTCGAGGCCAGCCTGGTCTACAGAGTGAGTTCCAGGACAGCCAGGGCTACACAGAGAAACCCTGCCTCAAAAAAAAAAAAACAAAAAAAAACAACAACAAAAAAACTTTAGATAATCTTGCCTCAGCCTCCTAAGTAACTGGGAAGTACAAGTCTACTTCATTATATCTCACCATTATTTGCCCCCATTTGTTTCAACCCCCCCCCCGCCCCCTTTATCTCTTGATTCCTTGTCAAGGGCAGCCTTCCTCCTCACCCTTCCCAGACTGAAGTTTCCATACCAGAAGTCAAATGCTGGGCTGAGAACTTCTAAGTTGGCTTCATTTCCCAGCTGTTGTTCATAGTGGTATACATGGATGTACAACTGTCTGTGGCATGTTGGCATAGATTTCTTTGCCCACGCTTTTGGGAAATTGTGGCAGCCTTTATTTGTTCTTTTGGTATTTGTTAACTGTTTAATTAAGATTTTATACATTAATTAGCTTCCATTTTTCATGGAAAAATGGAATACCATTCCAGTTTTCTTTTGCTATTTATGGATAGTAGAGTAACAAAGGGAGTATTGAGAATACCATTACACTGCCATGATATATGCCTTTAATCCCAGTACTCAGGAGGAAAAGGCAGGTGGAATTTTTGCATTCAAGGTTCTGTGAGTTCAAGGCTAGCCTGATCTACATAGCAGGTTCCAGGACAGCCAGACATACACACAAAGATACCTTGTCTGAAAAACCAACCAAACAACAACAAAAAAAACCCTTCACTATACTTACCCTTCTCGATCACTGAATAATTCAACCTGACAGCCCTTGGGATCGTTTAAAAGGCATGTAAAGGTGATCATGTTCTTAAAGGAAAGACCTCGTGTGACAAGTGAGCTAGAGTGAGCCTGTACTGTTAGATTAGAGTTGCTGTGATCTTGTATGTAAGAACCTGACTTTCAATGAGTACTAATATGTAGGAAAGGCTGGGAATGTATAGCTCAGAAGTTGAGTGCTTGCCCAGTTATAAAGACAGGTTTGAGTTTTGGCAGCCATAACCATATGTTTATTAACCTTCTTTACTGAGACTTTTTTTTTTAACATTTTTACATATATAATATATATATTTTATATATTATATGTACATGCATTTGTGTTGGGATGGGTGGGCATATTACTGCACACAACCTATGCCATTCTTGAAATAATAAAGTTTCAGTAGTGGAGACTGTGTTTAGACTGTGTTTAGTGATAGAGTTAGAGGTAGGGGTGAGAGAAATTGGACTCAGTGTGAAATAGCACACAGTACCTTTGGTGATGCAATAGTTCTGTACTACATCACAATTACATACATATATGAAGAATTATATACACATAAATGAATGCCTGTAAAAATGGGAGAATTACAGTAAGGGGTGAATTGGACCAGTATCTTTCCATTTTTTTGAATTTATTTAATAGCCCTTTGAAGTTGGTCCTGGGTAGTATAAGCCACAAGAGGTGGGAGTCAGTGGTGAGCATAATTTTAAAAGAGCATCCTTTTAAAAGGCAAATCATAATGGTTTGGGGGCCTGTGGGAATGTTCCCTCCTTGCTAAGTGACCAAGAATCTTGTCCTAAGGTAGTATTTTGAGCAGGCACTTGCAGAAGCTGCAGTTTATTTTCTGGGAAGCTCTGCTGTAGAACTTGTACTGGATGGTGGAGCCAAAGTGCACATGGAGAGCGCTCTGAGTGGGAGAGCATGGCTGTCCCCCAGAACTACCTGTATTCAGAATTTGGGGGTTCACTAAAACGAAGGTGAATGAAGGAGAATTTTCAAATTACTAAAAAACCTTTTAGATAAAATAGGAATGTCAAAGATTGTGTAGTTGTCACTGGACTGTTAAGGATGATAACTGAGTAGTCAAGACACTCCATCTTTTCCTTTCTGTGCTCTATTTTCTTTTGCAGCAGTCTGCTTGACATAGGGTGTGATTGCAAGTATGTGACTTCTAAAAGAGGAACCTAGTATTAAATGGAAAGTTGGACATGATTTTGTTTAATACAAACATGTACACTGCTATAATTATGGGTTTAAGACAGAGTCTCACATTAGTCAGGAGTTGCTAAGGCTGGGATGATTTTGAACTTGTGGTATTTTTGCTGGGATGACAGGCCTCTCTGTCACCATCTTCGTTAGGAGGGGCTAGGGAGTTAAAGCCCAGTCCTCTAATGTTCTAGGCCAGCATTCTATCCATTGATCTACATCCTAAGCACTAGAACTATAGCTCAGAATAATGGAATTGCCTTATTTATAGGTCCCAGTGAGGTCATAGTCCTCCTTAATCAATACATAGAATTAGGGTGCCAATGATTGAACATGACCTTAAGGAAACTCTATCTAGGCCTTCCTTATTCCTCTAAGTTTGATCACATAATAAGATTGGAGTTGTCCAGTAGTCTGTAGCTGTGAATTGTTCTATATGATTGAAATCCTTTAGTTTGGGGCTGGAGAGATGGCTCAGTGGTTAAGAGCATTGGCTGCTTTTCCGGAGGTCCTAAGTTCGAATCCCAGCAACCACATGGTGACTTACAACCATCTAATGAGATCGGATGAGTTCATCTGGTGTGTCTGAAGACAGCTATAGTCTACTTACATATAATAATTAAATAAAGTCTTTTTAAAAAAAAATCCTTTAGTTCAAATCCCTCTAGTCTGAAAAGAATGATGGCATTAGTACCTGATGTCAGTAAACGGGGCATGATAATGTACCATCTGCTTTACAAAGTTATGAGGATTGAGGCGGTAACAGCCTAGTAAGATGTGATGGTGACTGGCCTATCATAATCACTAAACAGTGCTTTTTGGTAGTTCAAGTCAGTAAGAAGCTATTTATAGTTTTGGTTTTTTTTTTTAATGAATAAACAGTTGAAATGTTCAGACTTCCATATGTGCGAAGATTTATATTTCTTCTCCATTAAAATGATAGTGGTTATGGGTCTTAGATTTAGTGCTGTCTTTGTATAGGACTCCTTGCTCAGTTTATGAAAAAAATTATATTTATTCTATATCAGTTTTTGTCATTGAATAGTGTTGACATAACTATAAGATGTGCTGAGTTCTTATCAGGAAAGTACCCCAATTAGAGAGTAGGAAAATGTAAGGAGAAAAATAGCTAATAATACTATATTAATAGAATTGTCCTGTCTTTGTTCAACTTGTGAGTTCATAATTGGTTTCTGCCATGAACCTTCCCCTCTGTTTTACATGTGACACTCTGCAGTAGCCAGAGGCGTTTACGATAGTGATGAATCGCATGAAATCTACTGGGTTCTTTCATTGTCAGTCTGTTGTGAATGTTGAAAGAGGAAGCTTCTGTGTACGTCAGCCAGAGGCTGAGCAAGTCATTTCTTGAGAGCTGAAACAATTTCTCAGAAGACTCTGAGAGTAGGAGGCAAAGAGACTTCATCAGAAGTGGGTGGGCTTAACTTTTATCCAGCTTTTAAGCTACAGTACAGTTAGATATTGAATTTCATGATTCACTCAACGATAACAGTTAAGAAGAAATGATACCCTACAGTGTTCCTTACAGTGCTGCTGCTGGTCCTGGAGGAGTGGAAAGCGTGACGCCATGGAAGTGTGGTGCCTTTCCTTCTCTTTCCTTCATCTTTTAAAATGATGGGTGGGCAGGGGCCAGTGAGAGAGAGGGAGAGGGCGAGGACTAGAGCATGAACTGTGTGTAGCCTTAGAATGTTGAGCAAGTACTGTGGACTTTTGAATTCAGGTGCCATTTTGGTGATCTCACTTTAGAGAGACTGGAGGAAAAGATGGAAGAGGAGAAAGCAACTGTTAAGTCAAATGTTTCCTTGTTAGAAATAACTAAAACAATTCAGGGCTCCAAGGAGCAGGTCAGGGCTCATGGTGCCCTTTTAAAGGACTCAAGTTCCTGGCATCTACCACATCTGGCAGCTTACAGCTGTGATAATTCAGCTCCAAGGAAGCCCTCTTTTGGCCTTTAAAAGCACCCACATTCATATGGCTCATACACCCACATACATATATGTAATGAAAAAGTAAATCTTTAAAAAAAATTAAAACAGTTCAAAGATTTGGGACCAGCTAACACTACTGGATCAGGGAAAAGAAGCAGTTGACTTCCCAGGTTGTCAGGGAACCAGCGTGTTTATCAGACAGCATGTGTAAGTGATTCCTGGTAAGTGAAAAGGCAGGGTCCTTTGTCTTTGTTGAGCATTGGAAATTGTAAAGTCACAGTTTGTCAAGGTTTTGATGGGAATTTCACTTCCTGAAATGTATATGTGTATGCTCTTTGTTAAATATTTCAAGGTGGTGTATTTTAGATAATCAAAACTGTCTGTGGTTTTCTTTTTAGAATCTCTTTTGAATAAAAAAGTTTGTGTGTGTGTGTGTGTGTGTGTGTGTGTGTGTGTGTGTATTTTGATACAAAGTCTTATGTAATTCCGGTGGGTCTGGAATTCACTGCGTAGACCAGGCTGGCCTAGGAATAGAAACTAAAAAGATTATCTGCTTCTGCCTCTGGAGGGCTGATGTTAAAGGTGTGTGCCACCATGCTCTGCTCTCAAAGTCTTTTTCATAGAACTAAATAATGACATTGCTGTGTATCTAAGAGTTTGGTTTCCTGATAAGAAAATACAAATTTAGTCACTAGCTGTGCTTAATTCTAAAAAGCCATTATGTTTTCCTAAAGATTACTATTTTCTATTTTCGTCTGCTAACAAAAATTTAAAACTTGTTTTTTTTTAATCTTTTTTTTTTAAGTTTTCTTTTTTAAAACTTGTTAAACTTGTTTTTAAAAACCTAGACAATGCAGTTTTCCTTTGCTGAATGGATAAATTATTGTTAGACAGTGAGGCAAAGCCCTGTAGTTGGCACAGGACCTTGGGTGACTTTCACATAGTATCCAGAGCACCTTGCTGTGCTTTTAGTCATTGGGTGTGATTACTGTAAAGTTTTAGGTTAAAGACTAAAAGAAAATACCTGAATCCCAGGAACAGTGAAACTCTGCTTACGCTGCTAATCTTTTTTCTAGTCTTAGCTTCTAAACCCTGCCTTGGTCTGGGAAAGCATTATGCAGGCGAACTGAATTCCCAGCACACTGTGTGAGGACTATCTTCTTGAGGTGTGTGTTGGCCAAAAGACTGTATGATTTGTGTGTGTGTGTGTGTGCGCGTGCGCGTTGGTTTGTGTTCTTCCTGTGATTGCAACATGAGGGAATGTATCCCTTTTTGTAGTGGAATTTACATTTTGGTGGTTGTATTGCTTTCTCTAAGAGCTTGCATTCTTCTGTTGTTATGTTATCCAGGAAACATGATGGTCATTATTTTCTTAAGTAGGAAGTTGTGCAGTATCTTGTACAGTGTGTCAATTATAAGATGATTAAACTGTTAACAAAACAACAACAAAAAAAACTTTTTAAAAAGTCTTTGCTGACATCATTTTTCCCCAAAGACTAGTATATGTGATTTGCTATAGCAAGATCATAGTTTTCCTGTTGGCAAGTGACATGTAATATTTACAGAGGTCTTCTGTTCAGTTCAACAGGAACAGCTGAGATAAATTCATATGGAAACTAAAGCCAATTAATATTTTTATTCATATGAAGAAATAGTGTCTTTGGGTTTTATTGATGTGGAGAGACACCATGAGAAGGCAACTCTTATAATGGAAACATTTTAATTGGGTCTGTCTTACAGTTTCAGAGGTTTAGTTTATTATCATCATGGTGGTAAACATGGTGGCATGCAGGTGATTTAGTGCTGCTGAAGGAGCTGAGAGTCTACATCTTGACCCATAGCAGCAGAAGGTGACTGTGTGCCACACTGGTTGTCACCTTCCTCCAACAAGGCCACATCTACTGCAGCCTTCTAGTAGGACCACTCCCTGTGGGCCTAGGGGGACCAATTACCTTTAAACTATCATAGATAGTTTAGACAGTTTGGGGTTTTGTTTTGTTATAGTTGTTTGGATTTTGGTTTAAAAGTGGTAGCCTGAAAACCAGTTAAAATAGCATACACCTTTAATCCCAGCATTCCAGGAGGCAGAGTCAGGCAGTCCTCTGAGTTTGAGGCCAGCCTGTTCTACCACAAAAAGGTGTGGGTTTGCGGGGGTGGGGGGTGGGAGTGGGGAGAAAAAAGAGGGAGGTGAGGTTAGGGGTAGCCCAAGCTGTGAGATGTAGCTGTAAGAAGATTAGGATTTTAAGATCATTCTTTGCTGCATATCCAACTGAGGGCCAGCCTGGGCTACATGAGATCCTAGCTTAAAAAAGAAAAAGCCAAGGGACAGTGGAAAGAGTGAATATTTAGGATAGAATTCTTTAAGAGGTGTAGTTTATCACAGAATATATTCTCTGAAGTTAAACATACGTTTAGTTTGTAACTTAGTTTATGCTTGTGTAGTTTTTTTATGTTTAAGATTCTAAATTAAAGTTCATCTTGGGGATAAGTGCTTACATACTCCTCATTGTTTTCTTCCTCATCTAAATGATACAAGGTCAAGTGTAGCATTTTAGATGTTGAAATAAGCATAAATTTTAAATCTGAAAATTTTATTTTTAAAATGTAGAAATGTGTCTAATCTGTTAACACAGTCTTAAGTAATGAAGTGTTTCCAGTACTCTTATAAAGAATACGGTTTGGATGATCCAGTTATTTTAGCTTCTCCATGTTAAGAATTATTTAAATAAACTTGTGTGCATGCTACCAAGAAGTGAAGAGTCTGTTCTCAGTTTGAGCCCAGTTATGGTTTTCCACATAGATCCTCAGTTCCTAGGCAGAGACTTGATGACGATTCACTTCTGGGAAGGTAAGTGTTCTCTTCACTGCACATGCTGGACAGTTTTTCACGTCACTGTAGATGATAAAGTGCAAACAGACACTTCCTTTCCAACAACCAGGAACAGGATTATTTTCTCACTTCCTTATTTTAAAAATAGAAGTAGGTAATTTAGGATATATCTCAACTCTCCTTTGGTATTAATTTATGTTTTCTTTATTTCTCCTATCTGTAACTACCTTAAAATATTAACATCAAATAAAAAGTAATGAAAATGTTGAAATGACAGTTATGATTTATCATTCTCTACTTTCAGATGATCACAGTCGTGTTAAACTGCAAAATACTGAAAATGATTATATTAATGCCAGCTTAGTTGTCATAGAAGAGGCACAAAGAAGTTACATCTTAACACAGGCAAGTAGTGTGGTGTTGAGCAGACTCCTGGAGGTGGAGGTTGGCTGCTGTGCTTCAGACATAGCTAAAAGTGGGTCTTGACATTGGCAAATGACATGCTGTCTTTTAGTTTTCTGATTCTGAAATAAGTTGCAAATGTCATAGTTTTCAGACTTTGAATATATTGATAAAATAAATTTGTTTCTAATGTTACTATTTTCAATGGAGGAAATTCTTTTGAAATGGCTTAGTGCCGTTCTCTTCAGGTAAATTGACTATGTCTAACATGGCTTGGAGTTCTCGTCTCCTAACTTGTGATGAAGAACTAGGGAGGCCCCTGGAAGCCCTTTTCTATCCTTCTCTACCCTATGAGTATACTTTCAGAGAGCGCAGCCATCCATGCTGAGGAGAGGGTCTGACCGCCTGCAGAGCCTAGACATTTGTACACTGCTGCTCAACTGCCTTTCTGCTCCTCCCCAGTGGCCCTTCACACCAGCATCCACAGTGCAGGAACTCCGTTCCATTCTGAGGTCATAGCTTTCTCTTTATCAAAGAAGAGGTTAATCAGCAACCAGCACTGTCACTTTTCCCAGTCAAAAATGTTTCAGAAGTGTAACTTATAATTGAGAGTTTTAACTTGTATTTATTATTATGTGTCTCTGTGTATATGTATATGTACACATGCCCACGAAGGCCAAAAAGAGGTAGCCCTTAGAACTGGAATTACAGGCTTTTGTGAGCTGTACAACATGGGTGCTGGGAATTGAACTTTGGTCCTCTGGAAAAGAAGCAATTAAATTGTCCTTAACTGGTAGTACCATGTTTGAGGTTTTTAAAAAGCCAAGAAATTTATGCAGGTTGCTTTAGAGATTAGTGCAGTAATTGCTTTTTTAAGTTCAGCCTAGTGTACCTGTCAGCCATTAGAATTCTCTCTGCTAGAGAAACAGATTGTTTCACTTGAAGTTTTCTATGACTAAAAGGAAGGACAAACAGTTTGGTGTAAACCTTGTTAAGGATATTAGTTCACAATTCATAGAACAAAAGAAAGCTAGAGAATAGGGCTGGAGAGATGGCTCAGTGGTTAAGAGCACTGACTGCTCTTCTAGAGGTCCTGAGTTCAATTCCCAGCAACCGCATGGTGGCTCACAACCATCTGTAATGGAATCCGATGCACTCTTCTGGTGTGTATCTGAAGACATCCACAGTGCACTCATATAAATAACAATAAATAAATCTTAAAAAAAAAGAAAGCTAGAGAATGTACATTTGAAAAGATGCTATGTTTATCCATAGCATAAATTTAAAGTGGACTCAGCTGCCTTCCCCTCATGCCTCCTCTCTTTCTTCCCTCAGATCTTGTCCTGCCCCTGCCTCCTAACCTTCCTTCTCCTATGGTCACTTTCTGAAGGTAGTTTACACCTAGGGGAATGAGTGTTTATCAGTCCATTGAGAACTTTTACTCTCTTGACTCCTTTGCTCATCCAATTAAGAGTGATGAGTTGCTCCCTGCTGGGCACTCACTTGATATGCAATGAAATTAGCAGGAATATTGGGATTGCTAGTGTTCATGTAACTAGGTGCGGCATTATGAGACAGATTTGCCTGCAGTACAGAACTTACTGGTATTGTAGTTGCATCCAGAATATGTAGAAGTCACTCACCTACACTGAGACTAGTTCGAGAACAGACAGTAGTAGTTCACTGCAGGGTGATTGCTAAAAATAATAAACTGAAAGTTCCTGGACTTTTTGAAAAATTACTTGTGATTCGTATTCCTGTCTATTGTCACAAGTTTAATAGCCTAACAGCTTTTATAATTAGAATCACTTGAAGTCTCTTTAACTGGGACCTAGTATGATTTTCTTTATGCAGAGAATTGAAAATAAACAACTAAATAAAGTATTTAATGCTCAGTGGTCACAATGTGTTGAGAAACTGACCTGAGAAATTCCACACGAAAGTATGTTTATTCCATCCTCAGTTTCATGAGAGGGCTGGCGTGGGTTGAATGATTTGTCATACACATACCTTTTAGTAGCAGTCTTTAATGGGAATGGGGAATATAAACTTTAATTTGATGTTATATAGTGAGTGAAGTTTATTTCATGTATAGTCTATAATCATTTAGGATTTTTTTTAAAAAAATCAATATTCAGAACTAAAAATGGACTTTCTACTGAGAATGAGCATGAGAATATGGAAAAGCATGTTTTTAAGTTAGGCTCTTATTGATATGACAAATAACTGAAGAGAAATTGAAAAGGAAAAATCATTTATTTTGGTCTCTAATTTCCAGAGATTTAGTTGGAGGTCAGCTTTAAGGCTAATGTGGGACAGAATATTGTGGCAGCCAGGATACAGAGAAAGAGCTATGTGACAAGGGCATTCCTGTGACCTGCTTCCTCCTGCTAGGCACCATCTCCTAATTACCGGTACACTAACCCTCCAGCAGATTAACCTCTGATTAGGCCAGAGTCCTCCCAAGCATCCATCAGATGACATCAGGCCTGTAACACACGAGCCCCAGGTGGAACATTTCACACCTAAACCTTCTGCTATTTCTGTATTCCTTCTGCTATTTCCCTCCGTATCATTGTTCTCTTTCTTCTTAGTCCCTAGAGACAGGTCTTTCTTAAGATTCTCTTAGCTATCTCCAATTTTCGACTTCAGTTTTGGGGACCATGTTTTGTTACTGTGTTTGAGTTTGGTAGGGTAGGGCCTCAGAGACCTCACACATATGAGGTGAGTACTGTCCCCTGAGCTATGTCCCTTGCCTGGGACCTTAGTTCTCAACTTCTGTAACATAAAGTGTGCTGTGCTCTAACAGAATCTGCAAAGTCCTGCTGATAACACTTAAATGACTCTTCATTCATCCAAAGACTGAGAACTACTTTGATGATCACTACTTAAATAAAACAGGTTTCTTAAAAAAAAAAGAAAGAAAGAAAGAGGAAAGCATACATAGTAATGGGTAATACCTGCCTATAATCCCAGGCTGAGGAGAATCAGGGGTTTAGAGGTTCAAGGCCAGTCTCAATTCATGGGAGACTACTACTATGAACATTTACAGTCTAATGAGAAGTAAAATTATTTTTAAAAAGAGTTAAATGTTTTGTGGGCTGGCAAGATGATTCAGCAGGTAAAGGTGCTTTTTGCCAAGCCTGACAACCTGAATTCAGTCCCTGGAAACTATATGGTGTAGTGAACCAGTTGTTTCAAGTTGTTCTCTGACTTGCTACACTTCGTAACACATAGCACACACTTCCACATGCACACTCTCAAGTACACACTCAAAAGAAATAGCCGGGCGGTGGTGGCGCACGCCTTTAATCCCAGCACTTGGGAGGCAGAGGCAGGAGGATTTCTGAGTTCGAGGCCAGCCTGGTCTACAAAGTGAGTTCCAGGACAGCCAAGGCTACACAGAGAAACCCTGTCTCGAAAAACCAAAAAAAAAAAAAAAAAAAGAAAAGAAATAAACATCATAAAAGGTACTTTTGTAACATATCCCCTGCTTTGCATGTTTTGTATAATTTAACCTTTGAACAACCTCTCTGTTAAATGCTATTATCTTATGTTACAGAGGAAGAATGTGATTAAGTCATACAATCATAACAGTGGGTAAGATGAAGCCAAAATTTGAAGCTACAGTCTCTACTGTTTTCTTGTTTTTTTGTTTTTAAAGACAGGTTCCACTGTATAGCCCTGAATGGCCTTGAACTAGCAAGGCTAGGGTTAAAGGCATGCATCACCACACCCGGTCCTTCTCTGTTATCTTATTGCTGCAAGGCTTTGTATAAATGATTTAACTCCCCAAGCATTTATATCTGTATTATCTGTTTTGTCTGTCCATCCATACTGTTGCTGTGATGAAACACCATGCCAAAAGTAACTTGGGGAGAAAATGGCTTGTTTCTGCTCACACTTCCCTATAACAGTTCATCATCAAAAATAATGAGAGCAGGGATCTCATGGGAGGCAGGAGTTGATACAGAGGCTGTGTAGGGGTGCTGCTTACTAGCTGCTCCTCGTGGCTTACGTAGCCTGCTTATAGAATCTAGGACCACCAGCCCAGGGATGGCACCACTCACAGTGGGTTGGGCATTTCCCATCAATCGCTAATCAAGAAAATACCCTACTGGTTTGCCTACAGCCTAATCTTATGGAGGCATTTTCTTAATTGAGGTTCCCTTCTCTCAGATAACGTTAACGTGTGTCAAGTTGACATAAAACTATCCAGTACACTCATATAGTACCTAACAACTCAATTATTTATTGTGGCTTTTTTTGTTGCCGCTTTTATTAGCAATAATAATAATGGGATTAGTGATTCTTTTTTGTTTGTTCTGCTTTGGTTTTTTGTTGTTTCAAGACAGGGTTTCTCTCTGTATCTCTGGCTGTCCTGGAACTTTTTCTGTAGATCAGACTGGCTTCCAACTCACAGGGATCTGCCTGCCTCTTTCCCGAGTCCAGGGATTAAAGTCATAGGCCACCACCTGGCTAGTGATCCTTTTATAAGCATCTAGCTCTCATCGTGATAAAATTTCCTGATGAACAGTTCCATGATTTTTTAACTCAGTTATTCCTGTTGGACTGTTCTTGTATCCTGAGAGACAGGACTCTACACACCAGAGTGTGAGAATGTAGCAGCTTGTCTCTAGTTTTTTTGTTTTTTGTTTTCCTGATTTCCTTTCTGTATGCTGGTGTATTTTTCCCAGTTTTCTTCCTTGGCCTGTTCAGAGTTGCTCAATTCCACATACAATGGTGCAGCATTCTAAGATGTTCCTTGGCACCAGCTCTTCAGACACAGACATGGCTCACTACGGTGTTACTCCCACATCTACCATGTGTCCTGATTCTTCTGTGCCTCACCTTATGCTCAGGACATGTAGAGTGACCATAACTGCCCCTGTCCTTCCTCTGCCAGACTCACCTTCCTTTGGCTAGATTGTAAAGTCCTCAGGTTTTCTTACAACATAAGGCCTGAGGATTTAGGCATTTGGTGGTAGTGATGCCCCTATGTGTGCACTTTGTAGGGCTGAGACTATCTCAGTTGTACTTGTGCATAGCATGTTACTTGGTCACAGAGAAAACCTGCAACATTTAATGTTTGTTACCTATAGTGTTCTGATTGTTCTTTGTTGCTTATTAGATTCTCTTTCCCCCGAGTTTGAGAATTTTTTTTTCCTAATCAGCTCTTTGGCATATCATGTCCATTTATTGTTTAAAAAATTGGTAGCATTGGTAGTTTGTGGAAGAACTAATAGACGAAAAAATTCTTGTCTTTTTAAAATCCTTTGTTTTTTATACTTTAGCAGCTGTTGCATGTTTATTGTTTAGTTAAAAGCAGTATTAGAAATGTGGTATTGATGTGCACACAAAGGACTTTATTACTGAGTTGCTTCATGACTTTTTTAACGTGTACTTTATTTTATCATTTTTGTGCATATGTCTTTCTCTCTGTATATTTTCATCTGTGTATATAAGTTTCCAGTGAAGCCAGTAGAGACAGAAATCTGGAGCTAGAATTATCTGTGAGCCACACCATGGAGTCCTTTGAAAGAGCAACACATACTACTGACTACCAAGCCATCTTTCGAGTCCCGCTTCATGGTTGTTGTTTTTGAGACAGGATCTCACTGTGTAGCCCTACGTGGCCTAGAACTCACTGAGTGGACAGGCTGGCCTTGAGCTCACAGAGATCCTCACTCCTCTGTGATTAAAAGTGTGCGTCACCAACTGGGCCTATGAATTTAAAAAAAAAAAAATCTTAAAAAGAACTATTTATCTTATTTAATATGAGTACACTGTCTTCAGACACACCAGAAGAAGGCATCAGATCCCATTACAGATGGTTGTGAGGCACCATGTGGTTGCTGGGAATTGAACTCAGGACCGTGCTCTTAACCACTGAATCATCTCTCTAGCCTCCCCATAAATTTTTTTTAAGATGAAAGAAAAAGGCATTTATTTTACTGGGGATTTCTTTATTCTCTTTGGTAGAGATGTTCTTTTTTACCTTTCGACTGTATATCTTATATTGTAAGTAGATAATGTACATTGGATGGAGAAAATAGTATCCTTTAATGTAAGGTGGTCATTTCTCAGATTACTAGTTTTTTAACAGGTAAACCCTAGAGTTTATTCATCTAAGCGATATATATTGAGCAGTATTGAGTATTGGCTAGACACCAAGAAATACATTTGCCCTAAAGATGATTTCAGTGTCAGTGTAGAACTATTTTACCTCTGTATTGGGGTGTGGTGTAGCTCTGGTCTTCACTGTTCCTGACATTGAAGTCTGCCACATGCACTGGAAGTTGATAACATGTTTCAGTTACTTTAGGCGCAATGGGACTTAGTTCAGCTTACATTTCCACATTGCTGTTTATCACCAAAGGGAGTCAGGACTGGAACTCAAGCAAGTCAGGAAGCAGGAGCTGATGCAGAGGCCATGGAGGGATGTTACTTACTGACTTACTTCCCCTGGCTTGCTCAGCTTGCTTTCTTATAGAACCCAGGACTACCAGCCCAGGGATGGCACCACCCATAATGGCCTCCTCCTACCCTTGATCACAAATTGAGAAAATGCCTTACAGCTGGATCTCATGGAGGCATTTCCTCAAGGGAGGCCCCTTTCTTTGTGATAACTCCAGCTTGTGTTAAGTCAACACACAAAATCAGTCAGTACAACTGACCCCTTGTCAACTTGACACATCACCATTAAGCCTCAACTCTTAATTTCTTATTTATCCCCAAGATCTAAATAACTTTAAAAGTTCCATAGTCTTTACAAATTCTTACATATTAAAATCTCAATCCCTTTAAAATATCCAATCTCTTTTAAAATTCAAATTATTTTTACAATTCAAAGTCTCTTAAATGTGGGCTCCACTAAAATACTTTCTTCCTTCAAGAGGGAAAAATATCAGGGCACAGTTACAATCGAAAGCAAAGTCAGACTCTAACTGTCCAGTGTCTGGGATCCGCTCACAATCTTCTGGGCTCCTCCAAGGGCTTGGGTCACTTCTCCAGCTCTGCCCTTTGTAGCACACACCTTGTCTTCTAGGCTCCAGCTGCCTGTACCCCACTGCTACTGCTGTTCTTGGTGGTCACCTCATGGTATCGCCATCTCCAAAACACTGCTGTCTTCTGCTGCAACTAGGCTTCACCAATAGCTTCTCATAGGCTCTTTTCATGGTGCCAAGCCTCAGCTCCTGTGCATGACCCCTTCAGTCCTGGGCCATCAATTGCAACTGAGGCTGCACCTTCACCAATGGCCTTCCGTGGCCTCTCACAGTGCTGAGCCTCAGCTGCTCTTCATGACCCCTTCATGCCTTCAAAACCTGTACCGCCTGGGTGACTCTTACACAGTACCAAGTCCAGCTGCAGCATCAGGTACAACCTTGGTTCTCTCTGAAACTCATCTTCTTTGTGCTCTCAGAAAACACTTCCCAGAAGATTTCACCTTAATGATACTGGTCTCTTCTTAATCACTGCTAATTTCTTAGCTACAGCTAACCAGCATCAACAGTCCCAGTAATGCAAAGGTTTCACTTTAGTAGTTCTGGTATCTTGTAAATCACAACTGATTCTTCAGCCCCAGCTAACCAAAACCACAGAATCTTCACAATCAAAATAGCAACAGCCCTGATAAGAGTCTTTAATTTTCCCTCTGAAATTTCACAAGCCAGGCCTTCATCGTTTGCACTGTTCTCAACATTATCTTCCAAGCTCCTACAGAACATCCCAGAGTTCTTACACCCAGTGGCTCTTCTAGCCCAAAGTTCTTCCACAGTCTTTCCCAAAACATGATCAGGTTGTCACAGGCATACCCCACTATGCTGGTACCAATTTGTCTTAGGGTTTCTATTCCTGCACAATCATCATGACCAATAACTAAGTTGGGGAGGAAAGGGTTTTATTCAGCTTACATTTTCACATTGCTGTTTATCACCAAAGGAAGTCAGAACTGAACTCAAGCAGGTCAGGAAGCAGGAGCTGATGCAGAGGACATGGAGGGATATTACTTACTGGCTTGCTTCCCCTGGCTTGCTTTCATATAGAACCGAAGACTACCAGCCCAGGGATGACACCACCCACAATGGGCCCTCCCCCTTGATCACTAATTGAGAAAATGCCCCACAGCTGGATCTCATGGAGGCATTTTCTCATCTGAAGCTTCTTTCTCTGTGATAACTCCAGCTTGTGTCAAGTTGAGACACAAAACTAGTACAGAAAGAGGTGGACTTTACATCTCAGTGGTAGAGCATGTGCTTAGCTTGTATGAGGCCCTGGGTTTTGTCTCCAGCCCTACATAAAGGAGGAAAGGTAGTCACAGTTTGGACATGATCTTTTCATTTTACCTTTTTTTTTTTTAAAAAACAAACAAACAAACAAACAAACAAACAAACAAACCTATGTTATCATTAAGCCAAAATGTAAAAGTAATTGGAAGTATATATTTGATTTTCTCCATTTCCATTGCATTTTGTAATATGAACTATTATTTACTTTTAACTCTGCCAGATGATACTAGGTCTAACAAACTGATATGCAGGTACTTTCATGGCTACTTTTTTTTTCCTGCACATTCTTTTGTGTTTACTTGGGCTTGTTGGTTGGTCAGTAATGACATAAACTTCCCTATTTCCCACAGTTTCCTGATGATCTGTGTGAGATATTTACCTGCCTGTTAGAGAAACTGAAAGAGACAGATTTCCTTTTCTAACAGCCTTTGTAGCTAGAACATGAACAGCCAGGTGGTGTTATACTCTATGCACCTTTGGTAATAACAGCAAAGCCATATGTAATAAGACAATATCAAAAATAGTGAACTAGGCTGGCTCTGTTTGGGGCAGAATCTTACCTATGTTTTATAGTTATTATTTGAACCTAGTTATCCAACTCTGAAAGACACCAGGTATTCCCTATGTCCTATATGGTTCTTTTCCTGCCAAGATAAATAAAATGTCTTTCCATAGAGGTAAAGTTTTATTGGATGCACACTATATTTTGGATTTAAGTGCATTTGAAGTCTTGATTTACTTCTCAGGACCTAATCACTGGCTATAACAGTGTGGTCCAGTAGTATTCTTGAAGCCTCGTCCTTCTCCAGCTCCTTCCCTGATGTGCTCTTCTGTCATTACAGGGCCCACTTCCTAACACATGCTGTCACTTCTGGCTCATGGTGTGGCAGCAGAAGTCCAAAGCAGTTGTCATGCTAAACCGAACTGTAGAAAAAGAATCGGTGAGTATCTTTCTTTTTTCTTTTTCTTTTTTCAAAGATTTGTTTATTATTTTTTTTTTTAATTTATTTTTTGTAAGGACACTGTAGCTATCTTCAGACGCACCAGAAGAGGGCATCAGATCACTTTACAGATGGTTGTGAGCCACCATGTGGGTGCTGGGATTTGAACTCAGGACCTTTGGAAGAGCAGTCAGGTGCTCTTACCCACTGAGCCATCTCTCCAGCCTGATTTGTTTATTATTATATGTAAGTATGCTGTAGCTGTCCAGACACACCAGAAGAGGGTGTTGGATCTCATTACCGATGGTCTTGATGAGCCACCATGTGGTTGCTGGGATTTGAATTCAGGACCTTCCTAAGAGAGTCAGTGCTCTTAACCACTGAGTCATCTCTCTGACCCAAATGTGTAGCTCAGTCTGGCCTCAAACTCGTGATCCTCCTGCCTTTGCCTCCTTCAGCAAATCCTACAAGCGTGCGCCACCACAACTGGCAGTATTCTTCTCTTCTCTTCTCTTCTCTTCTCTCTCTCTCTTTTTTTTTTTTTTTTGTTTTTTTTTTTTTTGAGACAGGGTTTCTCAGCATAACCAGCCCTGGCTGACCTGACTCACTGTGTAGACCAACCAGGTTGGCATCAAACTCACAGAGATCCTCCTGCCTCTGTCTTGTTAGTGCTAGGATCAAAGGCATATTTCACCATGCCTGGCTGGTGAGTAATGTTTAACATTAATGGATTAGTATGCCATGTGTGATCCTATCTTAACACGGTTTTTTTGTTGGTGAATGCTCACTTATTATTTTGGGCTTGTGGTGGCTAAAATCTAGTGGCCAAGATATTTCTGACCAGGACTAATGGATACTTTTTCTTTCTTTCATTTCTTTACAGGTTTTTAAAAATGCATTTTATAGATTCATAGTAATAAATGTCTTATTCTGGTATATAAGCACATTTTTCATTAGTATTGGTGATATGTTGGGTGTGTTCTGTACCTTCCCTCCTCAGCCCCCTTTCTCCCACTCTCCTTGACAGTTCTACTTCTCCTTTCGTATCTGTCTCCTAGATTTTGTATAGATAGATACAAAAAAACCCACTGTTTCTCTTTCTGAGATTGCCATATTTCATTTGGTACATTTATCTTAGTTGCATCTATAGTTCTACAAATGACATAATTTTGCTGTTTCTGGTTAAAAGTTTTCATTTTGTAAATATACCACATTTTCTTCATTATTTTTCTGCTGTTAGGCACCTGAATTGGTTTCTTAAGTTAACTTTCGTGAATAGTGCCTTGGTAAATGTCAATAAAAGTCTCTCTGTTAGACCTACATTGTTGGTCTTGCAGTCGTATACCCAGATAGTAGATACCCAGAAGTGATAGCCGGGTCATATTGCAGATCTAGTTTCACTTTTGTGTGAACCTCCATACTGATTTCCATAGCTGCTGGACTAGTTTACATTTTGATTAGCAGTGTGTAACAGCTCCCTTTTGGTCACATTTTTGCCAGTTTTTTGGGTTTTGTTGGTAGTGGTTTTCCTTTATTTGTGTCTAACTCTGACTGATCTGGAACTCCTGGTGTCACAGAATTCTACCTGCTTCTGCCTCCCGAGTGCTGGAATTAAAGTCCTTCATCACTATGTCCAACAGTTCTTTCTTTTCTACTGTCAGACTGACTAAGGGAGATGGGAATCTTTGTGTAGTTTCAGTTTGCATTTCTCAGATAGCCAGTTAGATTGAACACTTTTTATGTATATAATGGCATTTATGTCTCCTCTTGTCTGTTCATTTCATTAGCCCATTTACTGATTGGGTTGTTTGTCCTTTTGTTTAATCTTTTGAGTTCTTTGTATATTCTAGCTACTAGCCGTCTGTCAGATAAATTAGGTAGCAAATATTTTCTCCTATTTGGTAGGTTCTGTTCACATAACTACTTGCTTTTCTGTGCAGAAACCTTAATTTTATGAGATTTCTTTTGTCGTCTGTTTGCATTATTTTCTTAAGCAAGTAGAGTCCTGTTAAAGTCATTGCCTAGGGGAAGCAGAGTTTATTCTTCAGTGCTTTCTGCTTTATTTTTTGAGATCAACTTGCGACCCCTGTTTTGACTGGACTGGTTGTGAGCCCTCAGGATCTGCTTTTATATACCCACCCACTCCTTCCCCAGTGACATCTGCATCAGAAACCACTTGGATGAAGCTGCCTTGGCTTCTCCCTGGGTTCTCTTTCTATTGGATTGATTTGTGTACCATGCTGCTTTTGTTATTAGGCCTCTGTGGTATACCTTGAAATCATGTATGGTAGTACCTCTAGTCTTTATGTTTGTTTGTTTTGTTTTCTCAGACTTGGATTGCCCTGCCCCCTGGCCTTTAGAACTTTTGTAAGAGCAGTGCTGGGATGGAAGGTGTGTTCCACCATAGCCAGGCTAAGTGCTTTAAGATTTTTCTAAAATATACTTTCAAGTAGCATTGGAATTTTGATGGGTACTGCACTGAATCTGTAGATTGCTTTGAATAGTATAGCTTTTTTTTTTTAAACAATATTAACCAGTCTACACACTTTCCTTCCTTCCTTCCTTCTTTCTTTTTTTTTTTTTTTTTTTTGGTTTTTCGAGACAGGGTTTCTCTGTGTAGCCCTGGCTGTCCTGGAACTCACTTTGTAGACCAGGCTGGCCTCGAACTCAGAAATCCTCCTGCCTCTGCCTCCCAAGTGCTGGGATTAAAGGCGTGCGCCACCACCGCCCGGCTTCCTTCTTCTTTCTGTTTGTCAATATTGGGATATTGGGGACTGGACCTTAGCCTTCAGGCCTGCTAAGCAAGAATGTTCCCAGCTAAGCCATAGTTCTTGGAAGCAGAGAAAGTCTTCAGGGTTTGTTTCTTTCCTTTACTGTTGTTGCTTTTGTAGAGATTTTTTTTTGCCTAGGTTTATTACATGGTATTCTTTAAAGCAGTCAAAATGAGCTTCTTACCTGAAGCTTTGTGAGCATGTCTGTTAGTGATATATAGAAAGACTACTGATTTTATATATTAATTTTATATCTTGACACTTTGCAAAGACTACTCATCGATCTAGGATTTTCTGTTGCAGTCTTTAGGATCTCTTGTAATAGAATTATTCTATCTGTAAAGAAGGATGCATAGGCTTCTTGTTTTACTGTTTGTACCCTACTCATTTTTTTCTCTTGCCTTACTGCTCTGATTGAGACTTCAAGTGTCATATTGAATAAGGATAGAGAAAGATGAGAACTTTTGTCTTTCACGTGATTTAGCTAACATGTTTCAAATATTTCTCTGGTGTGATGTTGGCTATTGGGATGTCATATATAGCCTTTGTTATGCTGAAATATGTTCTTCCTATTCCTAGTCTCCTTAGGACTTTTATTATGAAGGGATATTGTTTTCAATATTATGTATGTTATTTCTGTCCTTGAGTCATTTTATGTGGTGAAGTATGATTGTTGATTTGCATATGTTGAACCACCCCTGTGTCTCTGGGATGAAGCCCACTTGATCATGGTGAATGACCTCTTATGTCTTGAATTCCATTTGCAAGTATTATATTGAGAACTTTTTGTTATTTGTGTATTGGTCTTTGTCTGACATTATTATTAGAGTGATGCTGGATTCATAAAGTGAATTTGCTAGCATTTGTTTCACTTATTCATAGTATTTTTTTCTTTAGTTTCCATTTTATTAGTTTCTGGGCTGGTATTAATTCTTACCATCTTCTACTTTTGGGTGTGCTTGTTCTCATTTTTCCATAGATAGCCTATTTGAGATCTCTCTGATATTTTTACTTACTTGGAACTTAGAGCTATAAACATTCTTTTGAGCACTGCTTTCATTGTATCCAGAGGGTTTGGAATGTTGTGCATTTCTATAAATTTTTTGTTTTCAGCAGCCCATATCTCTTTCAGTGGTGTGTTTTCTTTTTTATTTCCTTTTTGCTTGGTGTGTTGTTTTCAGTCTGTAAATCTTTGTGGTTTCTGTAGTTTCTGTCTTGCTTTGTAGTTTTTTTTCTTGTTTTGTTTTGTTTTTGTTTTTTGGATATTTTATTACATTTCAACTGTTATCCCCTTCCCCGGTTTCCCCTCTGGAAACCCTCTATCTCATCTCTGCTCCCCACAGGCTTCTTATTCTGACTGTAGTTTTATTGCATTGATTTTCTATAAGATTGTGTGTGACTGTTTCCTGAGGCACACATCTGCTAGTCCCAGGCAGGGCATCAGTGGTAGAAAGAGAGGCAGTCGCACCCAGGCGTAGTTTGGTAAGCTAATGAACAGGACTTCTTGCAATGGCAGAGCTGTGAGATCATTTTAGAAACACTGCGGATTTATAAGTGGCTCTACTACCAAGGAAAACCAACTCCCTGTGGGTCTAGTAATTTTTGGAGGCATTGTACTGCCTTGCCTTTTTCTGCTTCCTCTGTTTCTCTTTTGTATATATGCATCTGAGGTTAGGTTGTTCTTTGGTTTTATTTTGTTTTTGTATTTTGGTTTGTTTGTTTGTGTAGTGTTCAATAGTAACTGGGCTGTAGTAGTGTTTAGGTGTTTTGTCTGCTGGACTCTTTTTCAGTCTACCAGGCTCAATTCCCAGAAGAAGAATCGTGCTTTTATAAACAATCAGTAAGAGTGGACCCATTGTAAATATATAGAAAGAATCAAGTAGCAATTACCACTTACATCCCAAGTATTTCAGAAAGTAAAGGAAGCCTTATAGGATCATTGTGTACTGAGATACTAGTTACTGTGAGTGTGACTACAAGAAAAAGACCAGAGTACATCAAGGTCGGTATTAGGTTGGTAGAGAAAATCTCGAAGGGAGAGTAAAGAGTAGGTGAGAGTCAGCAGGTCCAAGTAGAAGGGTGAGGCAGTTTTGCCTAAAGGTAGGATGGAAAAGGAGAGCTAAAGAAATGGTTTCAAGGGTTAAGAGCAAATACTGCTCTTGCAGAGGACCCTAGTTCTGTTCCCACACCTATGTGGCAGCTCACAGTCATGTTACTCCAGCTCCAGGGGTACTCAAAGTTCTTTCTGAATTTCAGAGACCGTATTCACATGCACATACCCCCTTCCCCCCACACACATGCTTTAAAGTAAATATGTTTTTAAAAAGAAAAAGGGCCAGGTGCAGTGTTGCATGTTTTTTATCTCCTCATTCAGGAAGCAGAAGCAGGAAGATCTCTGTGAGTTCCAAGCTACATAAGTAAGACCATAAGTAAGTAGAAAGAAGGAAGAAAGGAAGGAAGAGGGAACATGTTATCAGAAAACCCAATAATCTATAATATTTGGCCAATTCATGTTATAACTAAGATTTATGTGGCTTTAGAATCTTTTTCTGTCAAAATTAGAAAGTCTTGACTCTTAAGATTGTTTCCAGCTTTAATACACCACGCTGTTCTATGACAGATTTCTGGTTCTTAATTCTTCCTAAATTCATAGTTACTGGGTTTTGGTGATAG
The DNA here is from genome assembly GCA_036184795.1 of Tokudaia tokunoshimensis. Lineage (NCBI taxonomy): Eukaryota > Metazoa > Chordata > Mammalia > Rodentia > Muridae > Tokudaia > Tokudaia tokunoshimensis. The sequence goes on from BTHU01000017.1 coordinate 81,626,615, forward strand.
TGCATGTCATGACATTGACCTAACAGAATTTCCAATAGTCTTGACATTGCCATCTGCAGTTGTTTTCTCTCACTAATCTAGAGATTCAGGGGTGGGGCATAGTTTTGTTTGTTTGAATGTGTTGCAAACTAGGTGATTTGTGAATTTCATCCCTCTCGCGTCAAAGTAGATTCACTTTTTTTTAGATTTATTTCTTTTATGTGTATGTTTTGCCTGAATGTATGTATGTGCACCCCATAAGTACCTGGTACTCCAGAGGTTAGAGGAAGGCATCAGATCCTCTGGAACTGGGTTAAGGCATGGTGTGAGACACCATGTAGGTTCTGGGTCCTGTGTAGGAGGAACTAGTACCCTTAACTGCTGAGCCACTGATTTCTTAAGTGTCAGTGAAAGTGCATCTGCTCTTTTAGTACTTAAACATCATTTTGGCAGGGTATAAAAACTTCTTGGTTCTTACTTTCTTTTTCCTTGATTTGAATACATTCATTTCATTTAGTGTTTTAGATCACTGTCCAAATCAAATGGGTGGTATTTTTTTCCTTTATTTTACCTATATTACTCAAGGGTTTTCTCCTTATTTATTTATTTATTTAATCTTATGTTTATGAATGGTTTGACTGTATACATATATGGTACCATGTGTGTACCTGTTGGATCCCCTAGAACAAGGTTTATGGATGGTTTTGTCCCATCATGTGGGTGCTGGGACTCAAACCAAGGTCTTTTGCAAGAGCAACAAGTATTCTTTTTTTTTTTTTTTTTAAGATTTATTTATTTATTGTTATATCTAAGTACAGCAACAAGTATTCTTAACTACAAAGTCATCCCCCTACCTAGCCAGTCTCCCTTTTTCTTTAACATTAATTTTTCCAAAATATGTCTTACCATTTGATCAGTTTTTGCAAGTAAATAGTTTTGTCCTGTTGCAAATTACTCTTTTTAAGAAGAAAAAAAAATTATTAAATTATAATTGGGATTTGTTCTGTTCCTGTTTGTCATTGCTGGTGATTTTGAGTTGTGTGTGTGTGTGTGTGTGTGTGTGTGTGATTGGATTTTCTTTATGTTTGTCCTGTTCTCTTTAATGCTGTTTATATTTCTCTCTTTACTATAAAATGTCCTTCTAGTCCTCTTAAGCTTTATCCATTACACTGACCTGCCCTATAATTCTAGGTGTCAAAACAAACCAAAAGGCTCATTCTTCTGGTTGGCTGTCCTTGAACTCCTCTGTAGACCAGGCTAGCCTTGAACTCTCAAGAAATCTAGCTGCCTCTGCCTTCCAAGTGCTAGGATTAAAGGCATGCACCACCACTATTCAGTTTGACAGAAAGCCTCATTAGTGCTCTCTGAAGATAAGATTCTTGCAAGAGCTTGATACTTCCAGAAACTCAAACTGAATATTTTAAAATGTAATTATGCTTTGAGAATAGCACGCTTTGGGGCATGGTAGCACATGCCTTTAAATCTAGCATGTTGGAGGCTGAGGCAGATGGTTCTCTGTGAGTTTGAAGCCAGCTTGATGTACATAGTGAATTCCAGGATAGCCAAGGCTATATAAAGAGATTTTCTTTCAAAATAAAGAATAACACATTTTAATGAATATTTTATGTTTATGGCTTTTTAGATGGAAAGGAAACATTTTATGGAGCTACTTTCAAAATATTCTCATTAAAATACTTCAGATATTCTTAGGTTTCAGTACTTGAAGAAGTATAGTATGGAGTATGTATGTGAGAGATTTGATTTTCTTTTTATGGTTTTATAACATGTCTAAACTATTCTTAAATTTAGGTTAAATGTGCACAGTACTGGCCAACGGATGACCGAGAGATGGTGTTTAAGGAAACAGGATTCAGTGTGAAGCTCTTATCTGAAGATGTAAAATCATATTATACAGTACATCTACTACAGTTAGAAAATATCAATGTAAGGTTTTTGTTGTTTCAAAGTTTCAGTTTTATCTGATGGTTTTAAGAATTCTTTGGGCTTGGCACTACACTTGCCTTTAGATATTTGCAGTAGTATCTAGGTGTAAACATGCTTTTAGACTATTTATGTATAAAGTAACTTTAAACATTCTGAAGAATTCTAAAAACAAAGAGTTACAATGTTCAGGTTAATATTAATATTTAAGAATTGAAAATTAACTATTGGTGCTACAAAGATGGCTATAGTGTTCTTGTAGAAGGCTCAGGTACAGCGTCCAGTACCCATGTCACAAGGCTTACCACTGCCTGTAACTCCTGGTCTAAGAAATACACATGGATATCTGCAGATACTCAAACATACACATAATTTCAAAGAAATGTTTTTTAAAGAAAAAAATTAATTATTAAAAATACAGGAGGAGATGTTGTGGGTGTAGCTTGTTGGTTAGCTTACTTTAGTCCTAGTATTCAGTCCCATGAACCAAAAACTAAAATATAAGTGGGTTGTGGATATAGTTGAGTTGTAATGTACCTTCTTAGAATGCTTGAAGGATTGTGGTTCAGTCCTCAGCACCAAGTAAATACAACAAAGCAACTTGGTATTGGAATAAAAAGAGGATGACTGAAGTGAACCGGAATTCACATTTCAGTTCTGCTACTCATTAGAGGTATGGTTTGCCTCATATAAAATGGAAATTGTATATTTGCAGACTGTTGTAGAGATCAAATGAAAGTATGGATGCATATAGAATATCTCATGCCAAATAGGCTCAAATGATAGCTCCAGGAACATAACTACAGTTGAAATAATCCAACGGCCAAGCAAAAGACTACATTTGTAAATAAATGACCATGCAGAAATGTGACCTTACTGAGTTGTGACGAAAATGGTGAAATAAGTATAGCATTGAACCGTTGGCATAGATCTTTTCTCCAGATGTCCTTGAATCTTTCCCTGGCAAGTGGCTTTGACACATCTGCATTGCAGAGTGCATACTTGCTTCTGTCACATGAACTCAGAGGCCATACTTCCCTCTTTCCCACTTATCTCCTTTGCTTGCACCGTGATAGAGTAAGTTACAGAAAATGCTGGGTGATGATGGTCCAACCTTTAATCCCAGCACCTGGGAGGCAGAGGTAGGCAGATCTTGGTGAGTTTGAGGCCAGCCTGGTAAAGACTTCTGAGTTGTTAATAGAAACTAGGATAACAAGAAAATAAGGAAATATGGCCAAGCTGACTTAAAGAATGAGTCTTGTCTATAAAGTGAAATGCTGTTTGAGTTGATAACTGACATGGAGTGTACTAACAACTATAGCTTTGTAGAAGAGAAGGTAAATGCACATGCAAATGTACTTTTTAGATGTGCAGAAATGCCTCCCTATGATTAATCTCTTAGAGCGTCTGTTTCTCTTGTAGAGTAAGTACAGCTCCATGATCGCATACTTAAGGCTCACAGTTTGGTTTTCCTCTTGTTCAGTTTTTCTGGCCTTGAAATTCCATATATAGTCAAAGATGACAATGAAATTCTGATGGTCCTGCATGAGTCCTAATTGCTGCGATTACAGGCATGCACCATCACACTCAGTTTTATGTGATAGCAAGGACTGAGCCAGAGAGGGGACTGTGACCCAGGGCTGTGTTTTGAAGGACAAATACTGCCCAGTGCTCTAGCCCCATCTCCAAGAGTTTCTCCTTCTTGTGTTGGTTTTTTGGTTTTTATTGTTGTTGTTTTTATATATTCTCAACACATTATGTTCCTGTATCAATTACTATGTGTTTGTATAAGAAAAATACCAGAACTAACTTCCCCTTGATTTTCACATTTCAGAGTGGTGAATCCAGAACCATATCTCACTTTCATTATACCACCTGGCCAGATTTTGGAGTTCCAGAGTCACCAGCTTCATTCCTAAATTTCTTGTTTAAAGTTAGAGAATCTGGTTCCTTGAGCCCCGACCACGGCCCTGCAGTGATCCATTGCAGTGCGGGCATTGGGCGCTCTGGCACCTTCTCCCTCGTGGATACCTGCCTTGTTCTGGTGAGTGTCCCTGGTCACCTCGTTGGCATTCTGTGCTTTTCTGTTATGTTTTATCGTTTTATAATGTTGATGATAGAAAGATAAATAGTTTTGCATGACTGGTGCCTAAAAAGGTTAGAAGAAAGCATTGAGTCCCTGAAACTTGTGGGTGGGAACCAAACTCTGATCCTCTGCAAGAGCAGCCAGTGCTCTTAACCATTGTGCCTGTTATTTTGTTTTTAACTTTCTATAGTCAGCAGTAAATTTTGATGTCATATCCCAAAACTCTAGGGTTTTGTTGTTGTTGTTGTTGTTAAGCTTGTACTTTCTTGTGAAAAAAAACTCTTGACTTTTACTGTTTAAAGTGACTCTAACTCCTGCTGGTATATGAGTGTCCATGACAATTCCAAAGATTGCCCAGAAAGTCTTTCTCAACTAGGCTTGACTCATACCTTTCATCCCAACACTAAGTAAGTTGGGGCAGGAAATTTGTTCTAAGTTTGAGATTAGCCTGGACTAAACAGTTAGATCCTATCCAAAAAAAGGAAGAAAAGAAGAATAAAATAAAATCTCCCTCTGAAAAGAGAGAAATGACAAAGGAAAGCAATCCTGAAGGAGTGGAGAATGCTTATCTCCACATCTGAGGCAGCTGGTGTCACCTAGTGAGAGTCACCTCCAAAAAGAAGAGAATGCCAAGGCACTCTCTTGGGGACATGGCAAGCTTGCACACTGATTCCCAGCACGAGTAAAGGACAAGCATGGTGGCACACGTCTGCGACCCTAGAACTTGGGGAAGTGCAGTTAGGCGGGTTCCCTGTAGCTCACTGGCCACCAGCTTACCTAAGTCATTGAGCTCCAGGTCCAGTAAAAAACACTGTCCCAAAAAATAAGGATGATGTGCTCGCTTCGGCAGCACATACACTAAAAAATAAGGAAGAAGGGCAGGTGTGGTGGCATGTACTTTTATTTCCAGCTGAGGGGCTCTCTGTGAGTTCCAGACTAGCCTTGTCTACACAGCAAGTTTCAGGACGGCCAGAGCTACATAGTAGAGACCCTGTCTCAGAAGCAAAAGAACAACTGAGGAATCCCCTGACATCTGCCGCTGACCTCCATACACACATGGATGTGCACCTGCACAGATGTGCATGCACCCTATACACACATGTACAATATGATTCGTAAGTTTTTAAAAACTATTTTAAAAATTGGGTGCCGGCAGGCTAGTTCAGCATTAAGGTATTTGCTTCCAAGCCTAATGGCTTGAATTCTACCCTAGACCCTACTGGGTAGGAGAAAACCACCTCCTACAAGTTGTTATCTGACTTTAAATATTTTTAAGCCAATGTGGTGGACCCTGCCTGTAATCCCATGCTTGAGTGATAGAAGCAAGAGAAGCATGTTCTTAAAGAGTTTGAGCTAGCTTGGGGAACATGAGAATTGGTTTTAACACCCTCTTTCTTTCTGGTGCTTTGTATACAGAATTAAAAGCTTCTACCTTCAGCTATAAATTCATATGTGATTTTTTTTTCCTTCTTGGATAAGTACTTAATCTCTTATTTATAAACCAAGGCTAAAAAGTACTTCCCAGAGTTTCTGTGAGAATTTTGTAAATTAATGATATTTTCTGTCCTGGTTGCTTCAACTAACAACTCGACACAGCCTAGAGTCATCTGAGAGGAGTGCCTCAGTAAAGAGAGGCTTTGTAAGATCAGGTTGGTGTTATGTGTAGGGAACTATCATTATTGATAGAGGTGGACCCAGCCCACTGTGGGGTATCTGTAGAGAGAATGTCTTATATATTTTATCAATTAAATATGGCCTATGGCTTAGGCAGGAAGTAGGAGGTAGGACATCTGGGAGGCAGAAAGAATTCTGAGATACAGCCAGGCATGGGAGGATTTGCCCAGGAAGATGTGAGGAGATGGATGTGTGATGCCTGAACACAGGTAACCAGCCACATGTCAGAATGTAAATTAAAATAAATGGATTATTCTAAGACATGATTTAGTCAGAGAAGAGCCTAGCTATATGGCTAAGGTATTTGTAACTATATTTTGAGTATGAGTGTTATTTCTGGGAGCATGGAGATAGGAGGAAGAACTAGACTTTAACTTCAGCAGTTATCATCCTAGGTAGTGGTCCTAAACTGTAAGAGAGCTATGAGCCAGTCAGCCTGCAAATCCCTCATGGTTCTGGGCGTACGTAATCTTTGGCTGTGAATCAGGTTCTTAGTTGGAAGTGATGTTTGAGTTCCTGCCTTAATCCTTAAATGGTAGACTGTGATCTGGAGTTGTAAATTGAAATAAAACCTTTCCTCCTAAGCTGCTGCCAGTCAGTGTCTGTCACAGCAGCAGAGGTGAAGCCAGAATACCCCATGTTAGTGCAGTACCGATCTTGAGATTCTTGTATGGGATCCCAAGAACTGTGCTGGTTTTTTTGTTTGTTTGTTTGTTTGTTTTTGTTTTTTGTTTTTGTTTTAAGCCAACCACAGCCACATCTGATTGGACTAACTCAGTCCTCCTTCCCCTTTTATGTATGACTGTACCAGGTACATGCATCCCTGGTCTCCATGCAGACAAGAAGAGGACGTAAGATCTCCTGAAACTGGAGTTCCTGATGGCCATGAACTTCTGTGTCCAGTACTCTCAACTGCATCCCTTCAGCACTCCCTTCCTATTTTCTTTTTATGACCTTCAGTGTTTTTTACTTTAGACATGGGGACTTCCAGGTTCTCTCCATCTAATGGCTACCTTCTTCCTCCCCCCTGGTATTATAGACTCAAACCTATCAATAATACCTTGTGCCTTGATTTCTATGTTGTTTGGTCCATCATTTCATATAGTTTCATTTCTGTTTTCTTTTTTCTCTGTAACCTTGGTTATCCTGGAACTTGCTCTGTAGACTGTGCTGGCCCCGAACTCACAGAGATCTGCCTGTTTCTGCTCCAAAGTGCTGGGACCACCATGCCCAGCTCTCATTTCTGTTTTCTTAGACTTATATTGGACAACTTAACCTTAGGAAACTGGTGTTGATGTTACCATGAAGGTCCTGTTAGTTCGTTCTCCTCCATGAATCTTTACTATCCCTGATACCTACATTCTTAGGCTTCCTAACACATCTGGTAGCAGAGTGGATTTTCAGATGAATTAACTAATATAAAGGGAACATTTTAGATATTGCTTCTCTAATAAAGCTAGGAATTAGAAACTATTATGATTAAACAAACCCTAATGGATTATTTTAACACTTTGTTATCGTTTGATCAAAACTTGAATCCTTAGAATTGGAGAGGTGGCTCAGTGATTAAGGACAGTTATTGCTCTTTAGAAAACTAATGTTCAGGTCTAGCACCCACAGTGGGTAATTCACAACCCACTCCATCTCCGGGGATCTCAGTGCTGTCTTCTGGCTGCCACGTACATTTCTACACACTTGGCATACATACATACACATGCATCCACAAATCTTTAGAAAACAAAAAGACTTAGTTTATTAAAATTAACCTTGTGCTTAAAGTCACTAGATTCTGTTAATGGTGAATATTAACACTGGACTGTGAGAGCTGGAGGTCTGGCTGAGTGGTAGATCAGTGATGAATATTAACACTGGACTGTGAGAGCTGGAGGTCTGGCTGAGTGGTAGATCAGTGATGAATATTAACACTGGACTGTGAGAGCTGGAGGTCTGGCTGAGTGGTAGATCAGTGATGAATATTAACACTGGACTGTGAGAGCTGGAGGTCTGGCTGAGTGGTAGATCAGTGATGACTATTAACACTGGACTGTGAGAGCTGGAGGTCTGGCTGAGTGGTAGAGTGCTTGCCTAGCATTATGGGCTCATGAGGTTCGAACTGCATTGGATTTTATACCTGTTCCTTACCCACCCGTGTCTTGCTCACCCTTCCTTTTTTTCAGTTTGTGGGTTGTTTCTAAAACCAGATCAGTAGTCCAGAGCTGGTGTGACGGCTCAGTAGTCCAGAGCTGGTGCGATGGCTCAGTAGTCCAGAGCTGGTGTGACGGCTCAGTAGTCCAGAGCTGGTGTGACGGCTCAGTAGTCCAGAGCTGGTGCGACGGCTCAGTAGTCCAGAGCTGGTGTGATGGCTCAGTAGTCCAGAGCTGGTGCGACGGCTCAGTAGTCCAGAGCTGGTGTGACGGCTCAGTAGTCCAGAGCTGGTGTGACGGCTCAGTAGTCCAGAGCTGGTGTGACGGCTCAGTAGTCCAGAGCTGGTGTGATGGCTCAGTAGTCCAGAGCTGGTGTGATGGCTCAGTAGTCCAGAGCTGGTGCGATGGCTCAGTAGTCCAGAGCTGGTGTGACGGCTCAGTAGTCCAGAGCTGGTGCGACGGCTCAGTAGTCCAGAGCTGGTGTGACGGCTCAGTAGTCCAGAGCTGGTGTGACGGCTCAGTAGTCCAGAGCTGGTGCGATGGCTCAGTAGTCCAGAGCTGGTGCGATGGCTCAGTAGTCCAGAGCTGGTGTGACGGCTCAGTAGTCCAGAGCTGGTGTGACGGCTCAGTAGTCCAGAGCTGGTGCGACGGCTCAGTAGTCCAGAGCTGGTGTGACGGCTCAGTAGTCCAGAGCTGGTGCGATGGCTCAGTAGTCCAGAGCTGGTGTGACGGCTCAGTAGTCCAGAGCTGGTGTGACGGCTCAGTAGTCCAGAGCTGGTGCGATGGCTCAGTAGTCCAGAGCTGGTGCGATGGCTCAGTAGTCCAGAGCTGGTGCGATGGCTCAGTAGTCCAGAGCTGGTGCGATGGCTCAGTAGTCCAGAGCTGGTGCGATGGCTCAGTAGTCCAGAGCTGGTGCGATGGCTCAGTAGTCCAGAGCTGGTGTGATGGCTCAGTAGTCCAGAGCTGGTGTGATGGCTCAGTAGTCCAGAGCTGGTGCGATGGCTCAGTAGTCCAGAGCTGGTGTGATGGCTCAGTAGTCCAGAGCTGGTGCGATGGCTCAGTAGTCCAGAGCTGGTGTGACGGCTCAGTAGTCCAGAGCTGGTGTGATGGCTCAGTAGTCCAGAGCTGGTGCGATGGCTCAGTAGTCCAGAGCTGGTGCGATGGCTCAGTAGTCCAGAGCTGGTGCGACGGCTCAGTAGTCCAGAGCTGGTGCGATGGCTCAGTAGTCCAGAGCTGGTGTGACGGCTCAGTAGTCCAGAGCTGGTGCGACGGCTCAGTAGTCCAGAGCTGGTGCGACGGCTCAGTAGTCCAGAGCTGGTGCGACGGCTCAGTAGTCCAGAGCTGGTGCGACGGCTCAGTAGTCCAGAGCTGGTGCGACGGCTCAGTAGTCCAGAGCTGGTGCGACGGCTCAGTAGTCCAGAGCTGGTGCGACGGCTCAGTAGTCCAGAGCTGGTGCGACGGCTCAGTAGTCCAGAGCTGGTGCGACGGCTCAGTAGTCCAGAGCTGGTGCGACGGCTCAGTAGTCCAGAGCTGGTGCGATGGCTCAGTAGTCCAGAGCTGGTGCGATGGCTCAGTAGTCCAGAGCTGGTGCGACGGCTCAGTAGTCCAGAGCTGGTGTGACGGCTCAGTAGTCCAGAGCTGGTGTGACGGCTCAGTAGTCCAGAGCTGGTGCGATGGCTCAGTAGTCCAGAGCTGGTGCGATGGCTCAGTAGTCCAGAGCTGGTGCGATGGCTCAGTAGTCCAGAGCTGGTGTGATGGCTCAGTAGTCCAGAGCTGGTGTGACGGCTCAGTAGTCCAGAGCTGGTGCGACGGCTCAGTAGTCCAGAGCTGGTGTGATGGCTCAGTAGTCCAGAGCTGGTGTGATGGCTCAGTAGTCCAGAGCTGGTGCGATGGCTCAGTAGTCCAGAGCTGGTGCGATGGCTCAGTAGTCCAGAGCTGGTGTGATGGCTCAGTAGTCCAGAGCTGGTGTGATGGCTCAGTAGTCCAGAGCTGGTGTGATGGCTCAGTAGTCCAGAGCTGGTGTGATGGCTCAGTAGTCCAGAGCTGGTGCGACGGCTCAGTAGTCCAGAGCTGGTGCGACGGCTCAGTAGTCCAGAGCTGGTGCGACGGCTCAGTAGTCCAGAGCTGGTGCGATGGCTCAGTAGTCCAGAGCTGGTGTGACGGCTCAGTAGTCCAGAGCTGGTGCGATGGCTCAGTAGTCCAGAGCTGGTGTGACGGCTCAGTAGTCCAGAGCTGGTGTGACGGCTCAGTAGTCCAGAGCTGGTGTGACGGCTCAGTAGTCCAGAGCTGGTGTGATGGCTCAGTAGTCCAGAGCTGGTGTGATGGCTCAGTAGTCCAGAGCTGGTGTGATGGCTCAGTAGTCCAGAGCTGGTGTGACGGCTCAGTAGTCCAGAGCTGGTGTGATGGCTCAGTAGTCCAGAGCTGGTGTGATGGCTCAGTAGTCCAGAGCTGGTGTGATGGCTCAGAAGTATTTTTGTAGGTCAAGGCTTTTCTATTTCCTGCCATCTTTTAAGTGCCTGCTGTACATCCATAAAGCACATCTTTAGTCCAGATTTGAAAATGCAGAAGGGCACTTTTAATATTTAGTATTTAAAACTAAATAAATCCTAATCATATCTAGGGATTTAGAATTGCTTAATAGAGTGCTTGCCTGGTATGCACAAAGCTCTGGGTTCATTCCCTAGCACCACATAAACCAGGCTTTTTTGCTTACTTACTGTCAGTACTTGGGAGGTAAAAGTAGGGGCGTCAGAAGTTCAATGTCATCCTCAACTACATAGCAGATTTAAGGCTAGTCTAAGATAATGAAACTCTCTGTCTGGAGAAAAAAACAAAACAAAACAAAATGAACTCATCAGTGGTAGCCTTTAGACATGGAAATTGTTCTCCTTGGGCCAGCAAGATAGCCAGTGGGTAAAGTTGCTTACCATGCTCAGTTACGTAAATTTAATGCCAAATGGCTGACACAGAAAGAACAGATTTCTCTGAGTTGTCACCTCAGCTCCACATACTTGCTATGTTACTTGCACACACATATACTTTTACACACAAAAAACTAGAATGTAATAAATTTGTTTAAAGTTTATTCCTCCTAACTTGTCCATCTTGGCTCCAATATTATTTTCTCATCAAAGAGGTCCCCTCTCCTCCACAAAGTGGGGAAGAGAGGAGTTTGACTTATTTTTAAAGCTAGGTCTCATTATATAGCTCAAGTGGTCTTGAACTGGAAGTAGCCCTGCCTCTTGAGTGCTGGGATTATGGGTGTATTCTAAATCCCGACCAAGACTGGGATAGTGGTGCAGGCCTACAGTGCCAGCATGTGGGAGATGGAAACTATAGACTCAGGAGTTAGAGGGCATTCTTAGGTACATGATGTGTTCAGGGCTAGCTTGGGTTACATAATACTCTGTTAAAAGAAAAGAGAAGGAAAAGAAAAGAAGCCAGTAAACCACATTGAGAGAAAAAAATAAGCAAGTGCAGTAACCCCTGTATTGGCCAGAACCAATTATGAATCCTTCCTTTCACTGAGTGAACAATTCTCTTGTTTGGAATTGGCTGAATTATCTAGAGACCCAGAGCCCTTCAGGTGCTGCTTTGAGGGCCTGGGTGTCTGTGTGCATAGCTCTTCCTCCCCTCCTCTCCCCCCCCCCCCCCCGTGTATGTCTGTGTGTCCATGTGTCTGTGTGTCAAATTATTATTCTTTTAAGAAGAAACCTGTTAGTAGCTAAGGTCTGAGCAGTGGCCTTATGTTGCTTTTGTTTTCTCAAACAACTTGGTTTTACCTTTCTTGCAGATGGAAAAAGGAGAGGATGTTAATGTGAAACAATTATTACTGAACATGAGAAAGTATCGAATGGGTCTTATTCAGACACCAGACCAGCTCAGATTCTCCTACATGGCCATAATAGAAGGAGCAAAGTACACAAAAGGAGATTCAAATATACAGGTAGACTCACTGTCATTAATGTCAAATAACCAGGTTCCATGTAGGTCCTCATCCTTCCCTTACTTAATTTGGTAGATCCAGCTGACTGTCTTGAAATCATAAAATTTCCATAGCAAGAGGCAAAGATGAAAGCTAGTCACCAAGAGTTCAAGGCCAGCCTGGTCATACAGCGAAATCCTGACTCTAAAAAAAATATTGTGTGTATTTAAGATATGTACATAATATACATATATACTTAGCCTGAGTGGAAACAAGATTCAATTAAAATACATTTTTCCATGTGAGAAAATTTAAGCGTTTAATTATTGAAAAAAAACCCAAGAAGACATAAGTACTTTTATCTTAGTAAACACTTAATGTGGAGGCCTGGGGAGATGGCTAAGTGGTCAGAGGTTACAGGCACTTGCTGCTCTTCCAGAGAACCCAGGTATGTTCCAAGAACTCATGTCGAGCAGCTCCAGGAGATCCAGCATCTCTGGCCTCTAATGGCACTTGCAGTCAGTCATATGCACATACCTAAATGCACACACATATAACTAAAAATGATGGAAATAAAATTTAAAAATCTTCATGTGGGAGTAAAGACTATTTACTTTATATATAGGTACTTTATATCTGAATAACTTCAGTTCTTATAACAGACATAAAGTGCTAGGAGTAATCTTTACATGTCTGATGGTGGCATTCTCAGGTGTTTTTTATTATATATTTATAGATAGTAAGCTCAAAGAGTATCAGAACTTAGTAAGTATAAGATAGAAACAGAAATAACAGTATATCCTTTTCCTGTCTGGTCTGACCATATCTATCTAGACATACCTATCTAGAGACCAACAACCTAAATCCACTACTCCTTGAATATTTATTTATAAATAGATATAAATAAAATAGAATACATGCTTTAAAATAGAATACATCTTTTAAATAAATAAATTATATGTCATTTTTATGTATGTGTATATGTTTGTGTTTGTGGGCAAGTGCTGGGATAAAAGTTATTGTCAAGTTTACCTGTCTTTTCCCTGCCTCATTGAATAATTGCAATTTGTAGATCGTGATTTTAAAGAAAACAAATTTTTATTGTTTATTTTTGTTTTGTACCTAGAAACGGTGGAAAGAACTTTCTAAAGAAGATTTATCTCCTATTTGTGATCATTCACAAAATAGAACGATGACTGAGAAGTACAATGGGAAGAGAATAGGTTCAGAAGATGAAAAGTTAACAGGACTTCCTTCTAAGGTGCAAGATACTGTAGAAGAGAACAGTGAGAGGTATGTGCCATATATGTTAACCTACTGAGAGAGACGAAGCTATTTATTACATTCAGGAAGACTGAAACAGTACAGACCCCATGTTCATACTGTTAATGCATGTTTTACTCATGTCAAAGTGTTTAGGTGGTATTTGATGACATAAATATCTTCAAAGAGCTTTCTGTCACAATAAGAAAGCCAGTACAGCAGGTACAATCACTTACTGCTCTTTTAGAGGAGTAAAGTGAACCTGATTGAACCTGAGTTCAGTTCCAAGCACCCAAATTGGGTGGCTTACAACCAACTGTTATTCCAGCTTTATGGGATCCAAGGTCCTTTGGCCTGGTGGTGGTTTGAGTATGTTCGGTCCATGGAAAGTGGCACTATTAGGAGATGTGGCCTTGGAGTGGCCTTGCTGGAGGAAGTTAGTCTTTGTGGGGATGGGCTTTGAGGTCCTATGCTCAAGCTCCATCTAGGGTGGAGGAGATTAGGCTCCTGGCTACCTGGGGAAGATAGTCTTCAGGTGGCCTTTGGATCAAATCGTAGAGCTCCCAGTTCCTCCAGCACCATGTCTGTCTGCACCATGCTTCCCACCATGATGAAAATGGACTAAACTTCTGAAATTGTAAGCCAGCCCCAGTTAAGTGTTTTGTTTTTGTAAGAGTTGCCATGGTCATGGTGTCTCCTCACAACAATAGAAACCCTAAGACAAGTCTCCTCAGACTTTTGGTTTTTTATTTTTATTTTTATTTAGATTTATTTAATTCACATTTATGAGTGTTTTGGTTACATGTACACTACATGTGTGCCTGGTGCCCACAGATGCCAGAAGATGATGTCAGATTCCTTTGAACTGGTCATTCAGATGGTGAGCTACCAAGTGATTGCTGGGAATTTGACCCAGCTCATTTGCAAGAACAAGTGTTCTTAACCACTGATCCATTTCTCCACCCCCGATAAATAAAATTTTCAAAACATAATAATGATAAATTTAAAAGCTAACATTTAGAGACAACAGAAAAAACCCAAAATACCAATACTGTTTGTATACAGAAGTTAGTGTAATTAGGTGACATACATTAGGAAGTTAGTATCCTAGTATATGAATGATTTCTTTTTACCTTGTTTTCTGATGACTTTTATTTTCTTTCTATTGTGTTTTTTATTGTGGATAGTGTTATGATATTATATTTGTAAGATTAAGTTTCTGAGCCTTCCCATGAAAGTAGTCAGAATTCACCTGCCTGGGACAGAGTAGAGCTCAGTCGCAGAACCCAGAGTTATTATCCACACGGCCTGGGTTCAGTCCTTACAGCAAAAAGAAAATAATTGTCTCACTGAATTTTATAAAAACTAACATTTCAATATACAGCTACATGTGCCTTAATATTTTAATGATGTATTTTACTGTAGGATCTTAACTCCTTATTTACTGCTATAGTAGTTGTAGACTACCCGAGAAAGTTTAAAGGTTATAGTTCCTAGAATCCTGGCTAAAGGAAATTTCTGCACATGGGCTGACTCCCTCATGTGTACTCTTACATCTTTTTGCTTATGCATCATCTTAACAGTTGTGGTAAATATTCAGTTCATAGAGCAAATTTTAGCATATATCTTTCCTAATTCAGAAGTCAACATTTTGACAGAGTTCACACAGGCAAGGGCCGCTGTTTGTGTAAAAAAATAGTAAGAAAAAAACAAGCGAGATGCCACAGGACTTAGCAAGATATGCATACACAGTCCCTTATATATATAGTTCATGTATTATGAGGTTCAATTAGAGTGGACCTGCTGGGACAGGAGTCTTTCTGCCACCATTTGCAGCAGGGAACCAGGCAGCTCCACAGTCTTCTATGCACAGTCTGTCAGGAGAGAGTGATCTCCCAGCAACACTTTCACTTCTGAGTGCGGAGGTGAGATCTCCACCCTCTCTCTGGAGGGGAACAGCTAGGGGAGCATAGGGAATATGATCAGTGGAGCTGCTGGGACAGGAGTCTTCCTGCCACCATTTGCAGCAGGAAACCAGGCAGCTCCACAGCCTTCTGTGCACAGTCTGCCAGGAGAGAGTGATCTCCCAGCAACACTTTCACTTATGAGTGCTAAGGTGAGATCTCCACCTTCTCTCTGGAAGGGAACAGCTACTTGTGCATGGGGCATATAATCAGTAGAGCTGCTGGAACAGGAGTCTTCCCTTCCAGCCGCAATTTGCAGCAGGGAACCAGGCAGCTCCACTGCCTTCTGTGCACAGACCCTGCCAGAAGAGAGTTGGTCTTCCAATACAGACATAGGCTTACAGGCCCATAGATGGGACAAGCTCCAGCCAGAGACAGCAAGACCAACTAGCACCAGAGATAACCAGATGGTGAAAGGCAAGCATGAGAACGCTACCAACAGAAACCAAGGCTACTTGGCAACATCAGAGCCCAGTTCTCCCACCACAGCAAATCCTGGATACCACAACACACTGGAAAAGCAAGAGTTGGATTTAAAGTCTCTTCTCACGATGCTGTTAGAGGACATCAAGAAGGACATAAATAACTCCCTTAAGGAAATACAGGCGAACATGGGTCAAAAGGTAAAAGCCCTTAAAGAGGAAACACAAAAATCCCTTAAAGAAATACAGGAGAGCATGGGGTCAACAGGTAGAGGCCCTTAAAGAGGAAACACAAAAATCCCTTAAAGAATTACAGGAAAACACAAACAAACAAGTGAAGGAACTGAACAAAACCATCCAGGATCTAAAAATGGAAGTAGAAACAATAAAGAAATCACAAAGTGAGACATCTCTGGAGATAGAAAATCTTGGAAAGAATTCAGGAGTCATAGACATCAGCAACAGAATACAAGAGATAGAAAAAAGAATCTCAGGGGCTGAATATACTATCGAAAACATTGACTCAATAGTCAAAGAAACTGCAAAATGCAAAAAGGTCCTGAGCCAAAACATCCAGGAAACCAGGACACAATGAAAAGACCAACCCTAAGGATTATAGGTATAGAAGAGAGCAAAGATTTACAACTTAAAGGGCCAGTAAATATCTTCAACAAAATTATAGAAGAAAACTTCCCTAACCTAAAGAAAGAGATGCCCGTGAGCATATAAGAAGTCTGGAGAACTCCAAACAGACTGGACCAGACCAGAAAGTCCTCCCGGCACATAATAATCAAAATACCAAAGGCACTAAAAAAATTGAGAATATTAAAAGCAGTAAGGGAAAAAGGACAAGTAACTTATAAAGGCAGGCCTATTAGAATTACACCAGACTTCTCACCTGAGACGATGAAAGCTAGAAGATTCTAGATAGATCTCATACAGACCCTAAGAGAACTCAAATACCAGCCCAAACTAGTATACCCAGCAAAACTTTCAATCACCATAGATGGAGAAACCAAGGTATTCCATGATAAAACCAAATTTACACAATGTATTTCCACAAATCCAGCCCTACAAAGGATAATAGGTGGAAAACACCAACTCAAGGAGGGAAACTACAACATTAAAAAAGCAAGAAAGCAATCTTCTTCCAACAAACCCAAAAAAAAGTAACCACACAAACATAAAAATAACATCAAAAATAGCAGGAAGCAACAGTCACTATTCCTTAATAATTTCTTTTAACATCAGTGGACTCAAATCCCCAACAAAAAACATAGACTAACAAATATTTTTCATGTAAATCTTCAATTTTATCAGAAAATGATTGTAATTCCTCTTTCAATCAATTTCATAATGTTTTTTATGTCTACCATTTTATCTGTATAATTTTCCATGAAATAGTCCATTTTAATGTGTTTTCCTATATATTTCTTGAATTTTATCAGAAATATTTTCCTTGTAGATCTTCAATTTTATCAGAAAATGTTTATAATTCTACTTTAAATCAACTTAGAAATATTTTTATGCCTACCATTTTATCTGTATAATTTTCCATGAAATAGTCAATTTTAACATGTTTTTCTATATATTTCTTGAATGTTATCTGAAATATTTTCCTTGTCGTTCTTCAATTTTATCAGAAAATGTTTATAATTCCACTTTCAGTCAACTTAGAAATATTTTTGTGGTTTTTTTTTGGGGGGAGTTTTTCCGAGACAGGGTTTCTCTGTATAACCCTGGCTGTCCTGGAACTCACTTAGAAATATTTTTATGTCTGCCATTTTATCTGTAATTTTCCATGATGATCTTCAATTTTAATGTTATTTTATATTTTTCTACAGTTTTATTAGAAATATTTTCCATGTGAATCTTCAATTCTATCATAAAACGTTTCTACTTCCTTTTTCAATTAATTTAGCAATGTTTTTTATGTCTACCATTTTACTCTTTAATTTTCCATGAAAATTGTCAATCTTAATGTGTTTTTCTATATACTTCTTCAATTTTGTCAGAAACATTTTCCATGTAAATCTTTAATTTTATCATAAAATGTTTTTACTTCCTTTTTCAATAAAAAATAAAAAATCTAGGAAAAAAATGAGGTTCAATTAACAAATTATTTCTCAATTAATCTAGAGCTCAGCCCTTAAGAGCAGTGGTTTCTCACTTCCCAGCTACCCCATGGTAGCTCACAACTGTCTGTAACTCCTCTTCCATGGGATCTGGTACCTGCACACAGACAGACATACATGCAGGCAAAACACCAATGCATATAAAAACAATTAAAAATTTTTTTTCAAAAAAAAATAAATAAATAAAAAAATAAAAAAAAAAACAAAAAAATTTTTTTTTCAGGTGATAGAGTGATTACCTAGCATGCTCTAAAACCCAGAGTTCCATCTTTGGCACCACATAAGAAAGTGGACATTGATGGTCCATGTGTATAATTATAAGACTTGAGAGTCAGAAGCAGGAGGATCAGAAGTTCAAAGTCATCCTTAGCTACATACTGAATTCAAAGTCAGCCTGGAGACCTGTATATTGGTTTTTAAAAAAAATGATGGCCAGCAAATAAAAGCCTAATGACCTACGTTTGATCAATGAATCCCACCATAGAAGGAAGACACCCAACTTCTCACAGTGTCCTCTGACATCTACAGGTTTATACCTCCCTTCCTCCCTCCTCTCTCTCCCTCCCTCCCCACCTGTCATGCACTCAAGCAGAGTAATTAAACAGAAGTAGAAATTTATAGCTGTACACCTACACCCATGGACTGAAGAGGCAGAAGCATGAGAATATCAAGTTGAAGGATAGCCAGGCTTACATAATGTGATCCTGTGTCAGCCAGTCATTAATCCTACATCTAGTCAAGGCTCATGCTTGGGTCTGAGTGAGGTGATGCTTTGGTGTTCTTAGTCAGAAGAGATCCCTTACTTTTTTCTCCTTTGTTTAACAGATGGTTTTTTAGAATGCCTTATAGTTTGGATTTCTCTAGTTATCGTTCTTTTTGGTTAGATTCAAGTTAAACATGTTGACTAGAAAAGGTCTTGTGATCTAGTAGACATTGAAGAGTCAGTCAGAATTTTTTTTTTTAAATCAAACTACATGTTCAAAGCTGTGGTGTAAAAAATCACTGCCAAGACCGAAGCTGGTCAGGCCTTTGCCATCACACACATTGAGTGAAAAGAGATGGATTTTGTGAGATTTTTTTTTTCTAGAGGAAGAGAGTAAATGGTTGACATGTTGACATTGGTCATTTTTCATTACCTTGGATATCAAAGAACTTTCATTGAGACAAAATTCCATGTTGGACAGGAAAATGGGTGCTAGATGTATGTATGGTCAAATGGAAGACTGAGTCACCTCCACACACAGCATTCATAGAAATTGTCAATGGTATTTGTCAAAGTACTTTGACTTTTCATATGTTGTCACACAAGAGGACCAGATGCTGAGAATTTCCAGTCAGTCCCCTCTCTGCAGAGAAGAAAGAGGAGTGTGCAGAAAAGCATGTTAGCTTCAGGTCCCGTAAAAGCATCACTCTAGGCACACCAGAAATGACACCTGAACTTTGAGAGCACAGCACTGGACTTGTGGGGCAGCTTGGCTTTTCCCTTTGTTACTGCGTTGTCTGAATGAGATGGAAAGTACACAAATGAATGAATGCCCATGGTTTTGATGTGGTCGGGGCCCTACTGTTTGTGTAATTAAGGCCTGCAGTGCAGACACCCACTTGTTTCTGTCTATTCACAGCATTCTGCGGAAACGTATTCGGGAGGATAGAAAGGCTACAACGGCTCAGAAGGTGCAGCAGATGAAACAGAGGCTAAATGAAACTGAACGAAAAAGAAAAAGGTGGTTATATTGGCAACCTATTCTCACTAAGATGGGGTTTGTGTCAGTCATTTTGGTTGGCGCTTTGGTTGGCTGGACACTGCTTTTTCACTAAAATGTCCTATAAATTAACAGTTTTACCCAGCACCTTTCTGCACTAGTAGCTGACAATGGTGCATTAATCTCAAGGGTTTGTTAGCAAATGCCTCATACCCCAGAAATATTGCGCTAGAGTAGACATCAACGAGATAAGGGGTATTCACAGTCACAAGCCCAGCATCTCAGGACTCAGCACTGCAGGCTCCTCTGAGACCCAGACTGTCAATGGCTCACAATAAAGACAAGCATGCTTGTTGAAAACTGTTATATCTCACAGCTGTGTTCACACCAGTATATTGAGAAATCCTTTATCACAAGGATTGGCTTTTGGAGGCCTTCTGGATTTTAACCTGCACTTGATATAAGCAATAAACATTGTGGTTTTTTTCTACATTATTAATGGAAAGAAAATATCCTTTAAACAATGTATGTAATGTGTAATTTACTGTTGAAATGGGCATTACAACTTTATATCCGTATCCATTTTAGGGTAAATATATTTTATAAGTACCTATTTAATCTTCCATTTGTAGTTAAATGTACTTTTTGAAGGTTCAATTTGAAAGTCTGTTACCATAGAAAAATAAATTGTGTGTTGACTCAGTTGTATACTGAATCCATTTACCCTTTCCTAAGCAGATGTTTGATAGAGGCAGTTGAAACTATGAGCAAGCTATTTCTACTACACATTCTCCTTTCTATTTTATGCTTTATCTTATTTAAAAAAGAAAAACAAAAAATTTCTAAACATGTCATTGAAGGCAATTGTTTTTTCTGGGATAGTTAAGTGACAGTTGGTCAAAACTTATTTGAAACCAAACAAAAAAATTGGTTTCTGCAGGATGTGGTAGCGCACACAGCGCTCGGGAAGCTAAAACAAGAGGCTCAGTAGTTTTAGGCCAGACTACATAGCAGGCTCCTATCTTTAAAGGTAAAAGAAAAGTAGAGGTGGTGGGGAGAGATCAGAAAACTCCAAGAGTAAGAAATCGATTCTTAGTCATATTTAATGGCACAAATCTGTCAGCTCAGCTCTTGGGAGATAAGAGACAGAAGACTCACAGGTTCAAGGCCAGCTTCAGCTACATAGCCCCAGAGTTTGGGGCCAGCCAGAACTGCAAGAAACACTGTCTCAGAAACTGAAGTGGTTTTTAAAAAAATTGATTTCTGTAAAGTAAACCCCATGCATGATTTTACTGTTAATTTTCTTTTGTGAAAATGTTAATGTAATTACCCAAATGGGATAAATTATGGTTAGTAAGTAAAAGGAACCAGTGTTTTATACTTTTGATTTCAGTTCACTAGACTGAAATTTTGAAGTAAAAAATTTTAATTTCTTTCTAAGTTCAATAAATAGTACGATGGTGTACAAACTTATATTGTCCCTTACCTTTGTAATGAGTATTTTTAAAGCATAACCACTAATTGGGTTTTGGTGGTTTCAAACTCTGCTTGGTGGAAAGGTTCCAAACCACTAGGACAGCATCACTGCTTCATCTCTTATATATCATATAAAAGTGCGCTGTAAATCTCAATTACTTTAAATGAGACAGTTAATTTTAATGCAGTTTGAACACCATAGGTCTAGCTAGAAATTGTGAATGCCCTTGAAAAGCAGTCTCAAAAAGGATATAATGTATGTCTGTGTCCTGATTCAGTATAGCTGTGTCCTATAACTTTGAAATGGAGAGCAGGTAAGAAGGATGTTTCCTCTTGTCTGTTTAATCCTGTGTTTAAATTAGATGGCTGTTGGTTTTGACTTACTGGCTTGTTTTTCCAAAATGTAGTATGTTATCCCACTAGACCTTATTAAAAACTGCAGTTGAAGACAGATAAGGTGGCACACTCCTTGAATCCCAACTCTAAGAAGGCCAAGTCAGGCAGATCCCTGTGAGTTCTAGGCTAGCCTGGTCCATATAACAAGTTCCCAGCCAGCCAGGAATATACATTGAGATCCTGTCTTGAAAGAAAGGAATCCAACTGAAGATAGCCTTGGCTTAAACAGCTTCCTGCAGGAAAATACTGATAAGGCTGGGACTAGTCCTTCCTTGGAGGACGTGTCTTCTAGAGATAGCATTGAGCACTGCTCTTTCTGCGTCTTGGTTGTATTTGATGCTTCTGAGAATTCATTTGGCATAGAGAATCCCGAGTGCTCTTCACCAGGGCCTGCCTTTCTCCCCTGAGCACATCTTTAAGGATGACTTTTAACAGCAGAAACTAAGTAACATTGTTACCCTGCTTACAAAATGTACATGGCATTTGGTGACAGTGCCCATGGGCATCATCCTGACCCTGTATGAGATGTGCTGTGCTGGTAAGAAGGATGCTGGGCAGAGAAGGGATGCTAGCAGTTTCTGATGGTTCCACATATTTAAACACAGTGTACATCAGTCTTGGTGTCTACTTATTTCAACTAATTTAGGAATAATAGTTTGACTTGTATCAAATTCTTTTTTAAAAAAATTGGGAAAAGTATTTAAACGGGCTTATTATTTACTGAAAGGAATCTTTGATTCCTGTTTCTTCCCACCTTGCTGTAATGCCATGGTCAGTGGTCACACTTGTGGTCATGCCTGTGGTTATGTGTTCCTTCCCAAGATATATCAGGTACTGTGATAT